>OV702285.1:425843941-426363941 GCA_916181665.1 Avena sativa | reverse complement strand
AGCTAGAGGGAGCCCGTGTGTTCTCAAAAATTGATCTCTAGTCAGGCTACTTTCAGCTAAAGATTAGAGAACAAGACATACCTAAGACTGCTTTTATCACTAGGTATGGATTGTATGAGTATACGTGATGCCATTTGGATTAACAAATGCACCAGCTTATTTCATGAACATGATGAACAAGGTGTTCATGGAGTTTCTTGACAAATTTGTTGTCGTATTCATCGATTACATATTGATCTATTCCAAGAGCAATGAAGAACATGAAGAACATTTGCGTTTGATTCTTGAGAAGCTCAGAGAGCACAAGTTGTATGCCAAGTTCAGGTGAATTTTGGTTGAGTGAAGTTGGATTTCTTGGACATATTGTGTCTGGAGATGGTATAGTTGTTGATCCCACAAAAGTGCCAGCTGTAACTGAGTGGGATTCTCCCAAGTCAGTTAAATAAGTCTGTAGTTTCCTAGGCTTGGCAGGATACTATAGAAGGTTCATCGAGAATTTCTCGAAAGTAGCTAAGCCGATGACGGAATTACTTAAGAAAGAGAAGAAGTTTGATTGGACTGAAGGATGTGAAACCAGTTTTCAAGAGTTGAAGAAAATACTAGTGTCAGCACCAGTTTTATGTCTGCCAGATCTAGAGAAATACTTCCAAATATATTGTGATGCATCTCACCAAGGATTTGGTGGAGTTTTGATGCAAGAAGGAAAAGTTGTGGCTTATGCCTCGAGACAACTCAAAAATCATGAAGTAAATTGTCCTACACATGACTTAGAGTTGGCCTCTGTTGTCCATGCACTCAAAACATGGAGACACTATCTGTTGGGTAAGCGTTGTGAAGTGTTCACATATCACAAGAGCTTGAAATATATTTTCACCCAAAAGATCTCAACATGAGACAAATAAGGTGGCTAGAACTTATCAAGGATTACGACTTGAGTTTGCAATACCATCCCGGTAAAGCAAATGTTGTAGCCGATGCTTTAAGCCATAAGGTTTATGTGAATGGCCTCCAAAGGAGAATTGCCAGATGATTTGTGTGCCCAATTCAAAGAGCTAAGATTGGAGATAGTGCCTGAAGGATATCTCATGTCTTTGGAAGTTCAACCAACACTGTTGGATAAGATCAAAGAAGCCTAAAAGTTGGACAAGGAAATAGAAGAGATTAAGAGTAAAATTATTAAAGGAAAGGTGAAAGGATTCCATGAAGATGAACAAGGAACTTTATGGTATGGAAAGAGTATATGCATTCCACAAGATCCGGAGATTCGGAAATTGATTCTGCAAGAAGCACACAATTCGCCATATTCTATTCATCCGGGTAACACCAAGATGTACATGGATGTGAAGGAAAGATTTTGGTGGAACAGTCTTAAGAAAGATATCGCGGAACACATTGCTTTGTGTGATGTGTGTACTAGAGTGAAGGCAGAACATCAGAAACTGGCAGGGTTATTACAACTGTAGGGTTCGCAGCATAGAAAACAAAAAAAATCCTACGATGGGAACAACTATGTACCAAGATCTATCTACTAGATACAAGGAACGGGTGGATATACATCCATAGAATACATACCCACGAAGACCGAATAGCGTTAACGAGGTTGTACTCGTGGATGATGTAGTCGAACGCTTGCCGATCTCAAGATCGTGATGAAGTCCATCTGGTCCAACCGGTCCAGCACCGCAAAGCAGTGGTGCATCCGTGATCGCACACACGTACGGGTAACCTGATAACCTCCGCGCCCTCTGTCCAGCGAAGCAGTGGAAGCAACAAATCCTTCCATAAAAATCCACTGGGAACATGTATCTCGCTGATCTGAGACGATGGGGAAATTCTAAAAGGGGGTGAAAGAACATGTGGGCCCCCATGTGTGGTTTTGGTAATTAATGACAATATCTATGGACTAATGCTTGTATCGAGTTGTACTTGTAGGAATTGTCCATAGGCAATGCTTCAACCATATGTTGGATTCAAGGTTTGGAGAAGAAGTGAAGAGGATCATGTGGTGACCAAGGTGTTCAAAGAATGATCCACAGATTGGTCATGTGAGAGTTAAACCTATGGCAAGTATGTCTTGAAGAATAAGATGGAGTAATATCTCTGGTGTACCTTCAAGGCATCAACATAATGAAGAAAAGAAGAAATAATGTGCAAGCTAAAGATGTGCAATATATAGAAGATCGCATGCTTAAAGCTTGCTATCCTTGGTGATCATGGATCGATGAAGACAAGGTCAAAGTAAAGGTTTTCCCATATTGTATGGGGGAGTAACTTGCAAGTCTTCATCAAGCAAGTGCTTACAAGAGCAATCAAGAAAGGTGTTCCATCTTGAGAAGGACAAGACTGTCTACATCATAATTAAGTGGAATATGCGCAAGGCAAAGGTATGATCTTGATAGGGTTCCTTCTTACCGGTCTCGTGGTGTTAGTTGGGGAGACCGGTTTATAGCATAGATAACTGTACTATCAAGAGGGGCTCTCAAGAGAGAAGGATTTGAGCACTACATGTGTTCTTGCATTTGGTGCATCGGTTTTAGTTCTCCCCGGAGGATTTGGTGAGTGAAAGTTGAGAAGCTTTTTACTCTTGGGTTCTTGGAACCCTAGACGATTTGTTGGTGTTGCAGGTTGTGGCCTTGGTGGCGTTTGTTGGGAGCCTCCAATTTAGTTGTGGAGAAGTTCCCCAACCTTGTGAGAGGTTCCGGTTTGCCACCGACAAGTGCACCGATAGTGGAAGTGTGGATCAATCCCGTTGGGGTAAGATTCACCGGAGAATAAGGGAGGCCTTTTGTGGCATAGGTGGTTAGATACAACCCCCTCTCCAAATGAGATACTCCATGTTGGGAGGAACTCCGTAAAATATCGTCGTCCTTGTGTGCCTTGGTTATCTCCATACCCGAGCTCTTACTTATGCACTTTACTTTGTGATAGCCTTCGTGCTTGAAGTATATATCTTGCTATCACATAGTTGTTTGACATGCTTAGCATAAGTTGTTGGTGCACATAGGTGAACCCTAGATAGTTCTAGGTTTTGTGCTTAACAAAGTAAATGCTAGTTTAATTCCGCCTTTGTTGAGCCACTCTCGGAAAAGTTTTAACCGCCTATTCACCCTCCTCTAGGAGGCATTTGTATCCTTTCAGGGGGAGAGATCCTTCACAAGGAGGTGTGAGTGAGAAGTGAGAGGAGGGGGTCATTTTATATGGGAGGGGGAAGCCCAAGGGGGCATGGCCGCCAGCAAATGAGGGTGCCCCCATCTCTCCCTCATTCATGTGGTGGAAGCTCCACTCACATAAACACACCTCCACTCACAATTCCACTCACATGCATTAATTTTCCACCAAAATTAATGCAAGCTCTCATTTAATAAAACTCTTTTATTTATTTTGTTCACAATTTTTTAATTACTCTAATTAACAAACATTCACATAAAACCCCTTATAAAATTTCAATTTCACATGTAGAACCAGTTTTGGCAATTTCAACCGAAATAATTCCGGTGTCTAGTGAAATAAATTCCTGCGCTTTATTTTTCTTTCTCAGGCATATCATTTGCTCTGAATGGTGTCGGTATCCCTTAAGTGTGTCACCCTACGGTTCGCAAATAATGTATACATGATCGAGACTCATCTCCGATCAATAATCAGCAGCGGGACCTGGAGATCCGTACTCACTCCCACACATTCAACGATGAATTTTGTGATCTTGTGAACCTTATACGCATGTAACTCAATCCCTTTGTCTCGCGATATGTTACATGTCCGAGATTCGATCATCGGTATCTCCATACCTAGTTTGATCTCGTTACTGACATGTACTCTTTTCTTGTTCCCGTGATATAACATTCTAGTGATCAAATCACTTGCTTGCAAGCTAACTAATGTGATATCACCAAGAGGGCGCAGAGTATATCTCTCCGTCATTGGGATGGAAAAATTCCACTCTTGATCCATGAGCCTCAACATAACACCTTCATAGCACTGAACCCATCTTTATAGTCACCCTATTACGGTGTGATGTTTGATGTTATCAAGATAGTCTTCCGGTGTTTAGTGATTGACATGATCTCATGGTCTAAGGATTAAGATTACTTCGTATGATGTTATAGCAATATAAACACAATGACCTTGATCGTAATTATACTTCAGATGAATGTTCATCACATCATTCTAACAATGTTGTGACCTCGTTATTAACAACATCCAATGTCCATAATCAGGAACCTTTGATCATCTTGTTAATCAATGAGCTAGTTTATAAAACAGGCATTGTCGCGGTGGTGGCATGGCAGATGCCATGGGTAGGCTAAAGTATGGGGCCAATGGATGCTAGAGGGATCCGGGGAGGGAAGATGTAGTGATTTCTACACTCAAATGACTAACATGCAGATCTTTATTTCTCCTCTTAAGGACTACAAATGATCCTTGAGCTGTTTGCGGGAAGAAGAGAGCTACTACACGAGCCTTACAGCGTAGAATGAATCGATCCCCTTCTCAGGAACCAGCGTTCTCCCTTATAAAGAGGTGCGTTGGTTCCTTCTAGGGCTGACGTGGCAAGCATATTCTTGGAATATGCTTGTCCCAATATGGTAACTCGGCGGCCTCCTTTCCGTGCCCCCCTTCTATCGGCAGCAATGTTCCAGAGACCTTCACATGCGCGCCTCGGGCTCCCTGACTATCACCTCCGTGACCTTGTTCTGCCCTTCTGCTTCTCTGCTCCCTGTCCCTTGTGCTTGGCTCTGTCTAGATCCCTCTTATCCAGTGACTAGGGTTTGACTATAGGCACCTCCTTCTCCTATAAGCTTCGTGTTACTCGGCCTTGTCTCGCATAACTCGGCTCGGCCTTCACCTGCATTCAAGTTAGCCAGACTCATTCGACCGACTTAACTCATATGTCGGCCGGATAAGGTGTTACTCATTCTACACTTTCCATGGCCTCGCTTATCTCGGCCGACTCTTATCTGACTCGGCCGACACAAACAATAACTCGGCTCATGACATGGGAGATTCCTTCCGTCTTTCCCCTGTCTTGACCCTATCCGGGGTCACCTCCCCAACATTAGTCCCCGAAGCTGGCGTGGTCCTGCCTGAGACCTCGGCCGGGCCACATCAGTTTCCCAACATATTTCTCTCCTTCTTTCCGAGTTATTTCTTTCTGTTCGAGGTTTCCATGCAGCTTCCTGAGCACGCCTCGTCCTATGTGTACCACTCATCATTATTCTTCTAGTTTTTTGTTCCTCTACAGTGCCCACTGACAAGCTACAGTGATTACTGCGCCCGTCGCGTCGGCGCAGTGACGCCTCGAGTACCGCATCGGTCAGGAGGCCCGATCCCCTCCTGTGCCGTGTGGTCTTCGGTGTGGCTCCACTAGTAGTGAACGGTTCCGCCGCACGCATGATTCACATGGTTATCGTGTGCACCCACAATCCCACTACCGCCAGGACTGCGCGGTTATAAGGAGGGGCAAGGGGCTAGACGGTTTTACTTTCCCCCTTCGTTTTCCCTTCTTCTTCCTTCTCGCACCCGTGCCTCTGTTCGCGTGCTGGCGGCTGCGCCATTGTCGATCTCTTGGACGGTGATGCTGTAGCTCTTCCGCTCCAACGACCTCACCGCCGTGCCCTTCTTCGCCGCCTCCGCGGGTGAGTTATTCTACAGCACCGCTGCTAGATTTCCGCCCTAGGCTATCCTTCGGTTTCCCAGATTCCTCGTGGTGGTTCTTCTTTGTCGCGCCGCCGCGCTCATTAGAATCACGATGGGGCCCTATGCTTCTTGGCCTCCCTCCGTCGCTAGTTTCTCCTCCATTGATTCCTCCGGCGAGCCCATGTCTACTTCTGCCAGTGGAGCCCTCGTCGAGGAGGATGATTTCGCATCCGGTCCAGAACGAGGTTCTTGGCAGGGTTCCACTGTCACTCGCCGTGAGGTAGAGTGGCTTATCAGGATGCGCCGAATCCCTGTCGAGGTAAGTTGTCGCTTGCCCGGCAATGAATCCTCTCTCGTGCTCAATGAGGGAGAATACGTAGTCTTCATGTCCCATTTTGCTTGCGGGTTTGGCCTCCCCCTTAGCGATTTCGCTAGGAGTTTCTCGATTACTTCGGCCTCCAACCGCATCACCTGTCGGCCAATGCAATCGCCTCCTTGTCAGCTTACATCTCGGCCTCGGAGGGGTACTTTGGCCTCTGGCCCTCCGTACCAGTTTGGTCTAAATTCTTCCAGATCCGATCTAATGTCATACCGGACAAATCTCTTCACCCTTCCGAGAAGTCCCTTACCCAGTGTGGGGCCGCGTCCATTACACCTCAGAGAAACTCCGAGTTCCCTCGTGTCGTCGGCCTCGAGTCTTGCAAGAAATGGCATAGATCATTTTTCTATGTCAAAAACACTGGAAAAGAAGATAAGATTCGGCTCCCCGCCTTTTCTATTGGCACCCCTTCCAAGAAAAATTGGAACTAGAATCCTAGGAAGAGCCATGCTTTGGCCAAGGCATTCGAGATTCGGCTCAAGGAGTTGATCCGCGTCGGGATCCGTGGTGAGGACCTGATGACCACATTCATCAGCAGCCGAATCTGCCCTTTCCAGCTTCGCTCTCACAAGCTTTGTTACATGAGTGGTCCTCTCGATCCCAACCGAGTTTCGACGGTTGAGCTCGACGACTATCTTATTTATAAGCGTGTCCGAGCTATCTTCAAGACCGATATGCCAGAGGATTGGGCATGGGGACTGAAGACGTTCACTCGCGGGAATCCCCCTCCTGAGGTAAATTTACGCATTGGTGTTTGTTTCCGAGTCGCGTTTGTGACTGTTCTTTTGCTAACTTTACTTTGTCTCTTCTCTCACAGAGGTTTGCGGAGCAAAAGATCGAGGATGCCGAGGTTCTGGCTCTTCCGTGGACTGCAGATCGGAGTACTCCGGACAGCGGGGAACCTGACTCGGAAGAGTTTGTCCCTAAGTCGGATGTTGCTCCGGTTCGCGCCCGTGGCAAGACCTCGGCTCACGGGTATGAAGGTGATTCGGACGACGTCCAAATTCTGGAGGTAGTTGCCGCGATGCCTATATCTTACGCATTTCCGGCTCCTACTTTCCCAGCTAATCCAGCCGGTCAGGTGCACGACGCCGAGCCTCTTGCTTCTCGAGCTCCTGCTGCCTCGAAGAAGCGCACCGCTCCGGCAGGTCCCTCTGACGCTGCTCCCAAGAAGCGAGTGAAAAAGTCTGCCCAGCATATTCTGAGGCATAAGACCATGCCTGGGGTTACTGTGTGAGTTTATTTTCATTCGTATTTCTTGTTTCTCTCTTTCTGTCTTTTGATTAGACTTTTTGTCCTTTGCAGAGCTCCTCTCTTTGTCAAGCCTAGCGGTCCGAGTATGACAAGCCATACAACTCGGCAGCCTTCTCCTCCACCCCCGGAGGATATTCGGGCTCCCAGTCCTTCTCGTGTTGACTCTCCTACTGCGCCGACTCATACATCGCCTCAGCGAGATGTACCCACAGCTCCCACTATCAACGTCGACATAACTCCGCCAGTAGATCATCTTGTTGAACCTGCTGCCCCTCTTCAGACCGTCAAGGTTTCCCCCAACGACCCTCTGATCACCACGATCCCAGCTGTTACTCCCGCTCCAGCCGAAGGTATCACCATCTTGGCCCCCCTAGAAACCATAGTTCCCCCTGCTCCTCAGGATGTGATTCCTACTACCGAGGTTGTTGCCCCTGTCGAAGCCTCTCCTAAGCATAGGAAGGTTGTTGTTACCAAACCTTCATCATCTCAGAAGGGGCCGGCTAGCTCTTCTCAACCCGACATAGCTGATGCACTCCGCAAGGGGGCTTCCTCTGCTAAGCCTGTTGTCACCCTGGCCGCCGACACTCAGCTTACTCTTCACAAGAGTCCTGTGGCGGCGGTAGTTACACAACGGGTCCGAGGTAAAGTACTGACCCATACTGAGAGTGGGAACAGCCTCGGATCTTTGGTGGAATACGCCAATAACTGGAATGCCGCCGATCAGCTCGAGGGCAATCCGAGTAGCCAGCCATTTCAGCTTTCTGACATCAGCAATCGTTTGCATATGGCTGCCAAGATTGTTCTTGATAGTGATAAGATGAACGAGGTAAGCGCTTATGTTGATACTTTGTCTGTTATTCAAATGATAGTATATATACACTAGTCCCCGAAGCTTGCAACCGAATAACTTGTTGTTCGTTTGGAAGCTCTATTAGGCTTCAAATGCATTATTTGCTAAGTCAATTTCCTGCATGACTTGGATTGACCGTGGTCCATTCATATTCCGAATTAAGTTTTGCTTAATCCGGATCTATTTCGGCTTTGATTATCCAGCCACCGAGATCCGAGTTAAGTTTTACTTGATTCGGATCTGTTCTAGCTGTGATTATCCAGCCACCTAGATCCGAGTTAAGTTTTACTTGATTCGGATCTGTTTTAGCTTTAAATATTCAGCCACCTAGATCCGAGATAAGTTTTGCTTGATTCGGATCTGTTTTAGCTTTGAATATCCAGCCACCTAGATCCGATTTAAGTTTTGCTTGATTCGGATCTATTTTAGCTTTGAATATCCAGCCACCTAGATCCGAGTTAATTTTTGCTTGATTCGGATCTATTTTAGCTTTGAATATCCAGTTGTGTAATTCACTTTGGTACTTAGGTTGCCCATGATCGGCGGACAGCCGAATTTCAAAGGTTGCTCTTTGCACACAAGAAATTGCAAGAGAAATATGAGAAGGTTGTCCCCGTAGTGAAGAAAACTGGTAATTTAATAAATTTTTGTATTGTTCCTTAAGTTCTTAACATTTTTGGCTTGATGTGCTAATTCACTCTTTGCTGGTATGCAGCTAGTATTAATAATCTTAACACCCGCCTTACCAAGAAAGTTGACGCTCTGGAATGTTAGTTATCCTTTTCGTCTTGTGACTTGTTGACTTTCGTTCGAGACAAATCCTAGGTTTCTTATAACCTTCCGGCTATGGTATAGCCGAGTTACAAACACTTGCAGCGTCGCATCAAGAATGCATATCCATGCCTGATATGATGCTGCATTTTTTAGAACAAGCCGCCACTCATTCAGCGCAACTTAAAGAAAAGGATGATGAGATAACCCGGTTACGTGCCGAGGTTGAGTCTCTCAAGCTTTCGCAGAAATCTGAATTGGAAAAAGTTGATCAGGAATTTTTTGAAGAAAAGAATCGACTGAGCCTGTAGTTGCAGAAAGATAAGGAACTCATCGATGCTGTCGAGCTGAAGAACCGGACGATGAGCGAGGAAATCACTCGCTTTGAGAAGAATAAGGACGACTGGACCCAGGATCTCCAAAAAATGTTGAGTTACATTCATCGTAAGTTTTCGACCGTGGCCGAGTTATTTTCTTCTCTTTCTTATTTTTAACTGATATGTTTTCCTTTCATGTAGATCATTTTCCGGAAGCGAGACCAGTGAGCTCTAAGGCAGTGATTTCTGCTCGTCAGCGCCGAGGTGTCCCCGCAGACTCGAGTCTGGAATACTCAATGGAAGACTTCCTAATTCCCGTCAGTGCTGCTATTGGACCAATGAAGATTATGGGAAGAGATCTGGTGCAAGCATCCATTCGGGCCTACCATGTTCTTTTGCTGAATACCTCTGGAACGCCTGATATTGACGAAGTCAAAATACTTGTGGAGAGATTAATGGCATCTCAGACCCAGTTAAATCTCTGGAGGGAATCTGCTGGGAGGGCTGGTGCTGATATGGCTCTTACAACCATTTTGTCTTTGTACGAGGATATCTCACTCGATACTCTGATGAATTTGCGCACTGGCTCTCGCTGGGTTGAGGATCCAGAGTTTGTCGCTTGCCGCCAAGCTCGTGCCTTCCAGCTTGTAGAGTATGCTGACGTGCATAATTGGATTGAAGGGCCGAGTTTTCTTCCCAATCCGGCGGATGATGTCGAAGTTGAAGATGCATATGATGATGATTCGGCCGATCAGGATGAAGCAGAGGGTGACTCGGATAACTCTCATGACTCAAATGCAAGCTCGGATGAGGATGACGACGCGCGATCGTTCTCTAAAGGGACTGAGAATTCTCGAGCTTAGGCTAATGTTTCTTAGTAGGTGAGGTTTGCCCTCGAGGTTACTATTGCTTCTGTTGAAGGCGAAGTGACTTCGGCTGAGGCGCCAGCTACCTCGGAGCGCCCAATTCCTGAAAATACCCCTAAGCAGGAGACCGGGGTCACCCCGCCATCATCCGAGATACCCATTCCTGATGCTCCTGATCATGCTGCTGCCCCTTAAGGGTGCTCTGGACCTTTTCGCTATTTAGGTTCAAAAAACTCTAAGTTATTTTCAGTCCCCGGTATGTCGGGCGTATAATGTCTGTGAAACAATCGCCCGGCTTTTGGTGTGGTGCGAACCTTTTTGCCTTTCGCCGCTAAGGCATGGGTGATGGTAATTATTATTACTCTATCTAAACAAATCTCATTGCTTTATGTCTTTGCTTTGGCGAACTTTGATTTTGTAAGTTCGGATTGTATTTTTCCATGTGGCTGGCCTTGGTTCGGCATTTACCTTGCTTGCCCTTCGTAAAATCGATCGCATAGCTGTTGTGTTTTCAACTTCTATCTGAAGTACAATGCCCAAAGCCTATATCTGGTAAAGTGATACAATAAGTTGCATCCCTTATCATACTTCGATTTGCTGGGGTTGTTATTCTTTTTTGCATTATCCTTAGAGATCTTTGTTTGTTTCCGCTTTGCTATTCCTCTGATTACTGGGACAAGTTTGTATCATATCTTGCAAGTTATGATCAACAATTTTGGGGAGTCCCCGAGTCTTTAGCTGAGCTATGGAGCTTTCATGTGTCTGGCGACAAATAGTGGGTAATACAAGTCAGTCCCCAAGTTATCACTCGGGTTATCAAGTTCTTGCGTGGGCTCAAAGAATATCGACGATCACGCAGCAGTCCCCGAGTTACAAACTGAGTTGCCGAAATATAACTCATGGCTCAATGTAGAGAATACTACGGGGTAGTCCCCGAGTCATTGCTCAAGGTGCCGAAGTTTAATGCACATTTTTAGAACAAGAAACAAACATAAGGCAGTCCCAGAGTCAATGCTCGAGGTATTGAGGTTCAATGCAAAATCCGAAATAAGGGATTATACGGTGCAGCCCCTAGTCGTTGCTCGAGGTGCTGAAATTTAACACATAATTGAAAATAAGAAATAACACGGTGCAGTCCTCGAGTCACTGCTCGAGGTGCTGAAAGTTAACACACATTCAAAATAAGAAATAACACGGTGCAGTCCCCGAGTCACTGCTCGAGGTGCCGAGGTTTACTACATAGTCTTAAAAAATAGAAACAACATTGTGCAGTCCCCGAGTCGCTGCTCAAGGTGCCGAGGTTCACTACACGCTTGATACTCCAACTTGATGCGTCACATCACGACGTACAGCATATGGCTCCTAAGTGTAGAATGAGCGAAGTAAAGCTATGTTCCATGGTCTTTTTGATTCGTCGTCGGCTTTGTTTGCCTTGTTCCTCTCTGGTGACTGAGCATCGATTAGGTAATATGCATCATTGTGCAATGCTTTACTCACTATGAATGGTCCTTCCCATGGGGGTGAAAGTTTGTGCATGCCGGCTGTGCGCTACACTAGCTGAAGAACTAAATATCCTTCTTTAAAAACTCTTGGATTGACTTTCTTTCTGTGATATCGTCGAAGGTCTTGCTGATAAATAGCTGATCTTGATAATGCCAATTCCCTGCCCTCTTCTAGCAAATCGACATCGTCTTGCCGAGCTACCTCATTTACCTCAGCAGTTGTGTACTGGGTCACTCTTGGCGAATCATGTGTTATGTCGGCTGGAAGCACAGTTTCTGCCCCATATACCAGAAAAAATGGGGTACACCCTGTTGACCTATTTGGGGTAGTTCTGAGGCTCCACAGTACTGATGGTAGTTCCTCGATCCAGCATCCTGCCGACCTTTGTAGAGGTTAGACAAGCCGGGTTTTTATTCCGGACAATACCAGCCCATTTGATCTCTCTACCTGCCTGCTTGATGCTGGGTGAGCCACCGAGGCAACATCTAGTCTTATGTGTTTCTCTTGGCAGAATCTAGCAAAGGCTCCTTCACCAAATTCGTGCCATTGTCAGTAATAACACTGTGTGGATAGCCATATCTCAAGATAATATCTTTGAGGAATTTTACTGCTGTTGGTCCATCACATTTTCTTATTGGTTTTACCTCGATCCACTTTGTGAATTTATCCACCATGACTAGAATGTGAGTCATTCCGCCCCGGGCTGGCTTGAACGGACCTACCATATCCAAGCACCATACATAAAATGGCCAAGTAATTGGTATGGTTTTTAATTCGGACGAGGGCATATGTATCTTGCTGGCGTATCTCTAGCAACCGTTACATTTTTCTACCAATTCTTTTGCCTCCTCCAACGCCGTCGGCCAATAAAATCCATGCCTAAATGCTTTGGCCACTAAAGCTCTGGACGAGGCGTGATGCCCGCATTCTCCCTGATGTATATCCAGGAGTATTTCCCGGCCTTCTGCTGAGTCAACACATCTTTGTAGCACGCTTGTGACGCTTCTCTTATATAGCTTATTGTTTATGATTATATAAGCTTTTGCTCTTCTTATTGTTTGTCTAGCTAGTACCTCATTAATCGGCAGGATTGCGTCCTTAAGGAAGGAGAATATGGGTTGCGCCCATATCAGCATGATTTTCTCTGGAATAATTTCACTGCGATTTCCATATTTTCTGCCGACATAACAGCTTCGGATTTTTCTGTATTCACTCGTGCGATGGCCGGGTTCACTTTCAGAAAGTCCAGGTTGCATTCTTTGTCGATTTCCATTGGCACACTTCCTTCTTTCAATTCTTCCGAGATATGAATTGACTCGGATTCTGGTGATGGTGTAATCGATGGTTTTCTCATGTGCTCTAGGGCGATACCTAGGGGAATTGACTGCCTAGTTGATCCGAGTTTTGACAGTGTGTCTGCAGCGTCATTTTCTGCCCGAGGTATATGATGAAACTCGCATCCATCGAAGTATCCACTAATTTTTTGCACATGGAATCTATATAGGGCCATATTCGCATCTAACGCGTCCCAATTTCCTGATACTTGCTGTACTACTAGATCTGAATCCCCGTAGCATAGGATCCGACGTATACCAATCTATTTTGCCACCTTTAACCCATGGATGAGTGCTTCATACTCGGCTACATTGTTTGATGCGGCGAAATGTATTTGCAACACATATCTCAGCTGATCTTTTTTCGGCGATGTTAACACTATCCCTGCCCCCAAACCATTTCTCAGCTTGGATCCATCAAAATGCATGGTCCAATAATTTGGATCTAGTAACGACGGCTCATATTGTACCTCCGACCAATCCACAAAGAAGTCGGCCACTGCCTGAGATTTGATTGCATCTCGCCTATCGAATTGCGGAGCATAAGGTGATAACTCGATTGCCCATTTTGCTATTCGGTGAAAGAGCATTTTCCTATCCCTCTGATTTTGATGTTTGATAACAACACACTTATCGGTTTAATCGTGTGCTAAGTGTATCACAGGGTTGATAAGGGTGTGACACAAATATTGGCATAATAGTTCCCTTTGCGAAAAACCAATGTGTCAAACGGTAGTACCGGAAATACGACTGGTACTACCGCTTGACACCGGTACTACCGGTTCAAGTACCGGTTGGAACCGTGCAAAGCTGATAAGGGTGGGTCTTAGTCAGTACCATCCGGTACCACATAGGGGCACTACCGGTCCAACCGGTAGTACCGCTTGAGACAAGCGGTACTACCACTTGGACACGGTCGTACCGCTCGGCAGTACCGGACCGTTCTGAAGAAAAGCCACCCCTCTCTGTTTTGCTCAGTACCAAGCGGTACTTGGGATCGGTACTACCGCTCGGACCGGTAGTACCGCGTCATACGACCGGTACTACCGCTTGGGGGTAGTACCGCAAGGGCGATACCGGCCAAACCTGAAGAAGGCTCGACCAACTGAAGCATCTCCGGTACTTGAGTACCGGTACTACCGGTGCATTAATGGCTCCAACGGCCATATTTCGTGGAGGGGTATAAATACCCCTCCACCTACCTTGGGACAAATTGCTCAGCCACATTAAAGTCAAAGACCACCATTGGAGCCCATTGGAGCCACCAAATCTTCAAGATCTCCTCATTCCACCACCCAAAGTCCTTGATCTTTGGGGAATCGAAGGAGGAGTCCCCGATCTACTACTTCACCAAAAGAGATCTTCATTTCCCCCTCATTTCATTGAGGGCCCCTTTGCTCTAGTGTTTTCTTGGAAACTCTAGTTCTTGTTTTGGTTCTTACAAGCTTGTCTTTGATTGCTTTGACAGCTTGCTTGTATTTGGGAGCCTCCGATTAAGTTGTGGATGTGTGCCCCAAACTTGTAACGGTGCCGGCTTCCACCTTGAAGGTTGCCGATATATTGGAAGGTGAATCGATCCCGTTGGGGTGAGATTCATCGGAGAACAAGGGAGGCCTTTCGTGGCGTTGGTGGTTTGAAACCACCCCCTCTCCAAACGTAGACGTACTTCCCCTCAAAAGGAACACGGGAAACAAATCCTTGTGTATCCGCGTCCACTATTTTGGTTACTTCTATCCTTTACCGCACCTTACTTACTTGTTACTACTTTGTTCGTGGCCTCGGCTCTTTATTCGGGCTTCACCGCCTAAGAGAATATGGGTAGCAACAAAAGGGATGGTGGTAGTGAGCCGACACCGGTGACCATGGAAGATCTAAAAAACTTGCAAACAAGATTGAGCTCTTCCTTGTTCAACGAAGTCAAGGAGATGCTCGAGCAACTTCTGAAAGACAAAGAAGGCTCATCACCCCCATCTCCTCAAGAGGATCAACCATCCATTTTACCTAAAGGGAATACGTTGGTATCCCCCGAGGGTATGGTGGTGGGGGTAAACTAGACAACGTTAATTCCTCCACACACACAATGATGGTGGGAAGGGTAAACTAGACAACGTTAATTCCTCCACACACAATCCCCCGATGAAGTCAAGATTTCTCATGGACAATATATGGCTTTCTATGCAAAGAACTTTTGGAAGAATCCCGCCAAGGCCAAGATGGAAATGCAACGGAGAAGCAATCCAAATGGGAAAAGAGAGAATACCACTAGGTTGAGAACTTGCTTCAATTGTGGTGACCGCTATCACTTTGTAGCAAGTTGCCCCTATGAGAAGAGAGAAGATCATGGTGGCAAGCTTGTGTTGAAGAAGACTCTCAAGGCACCTTACAAGAAACCCTTCATCAAAAAGAATCCCATCAACAAGAAGTCAGGAGAAATTGTCTTGATCACTCATGAAGAATACTCCTCCGACAATGAAGATGATGAAGATGAGGAAGAGGAAACTTCTCATGGTATGGCTGCTCTAGCCACCACCTCTACTCCGACATTCTCACTCTTCGATTCTCCAAATGAGAACTCTTCCACCAAGAAAGTCACTTGCCTTATGGCAAGAGGAACGGAGGTATCCTCATCATCCCACTCTACTCACTTAGATAATGATGAAATTGATGATGAGATGTCTCTTGATGTTAAAAAGGAATTAATTGCCTTTGATGAGTTTATGACTAACCTAGAAGGTGATGCTAAGCTACATTTTGGGAACATCTTAGATCAACTCTCACATACTCAAGAGCTTCTAGATGTAAGGTGTAAACTTGGGCATGAACATATGATTGAGCTAGAGGCTTTAAACAATGCTCTAGAAGAAGAACAAGAAACTAGGTTGTCACTTGAATTAAAACTTGAAGGGCTTGATGAGGCCAATGACATTATTGTTAACAAACTCATCAAAGAGCTTGATAATGCTATTGCTAAATATAAAAGGGCTAAAAAGGACAAGATTGAGTTTGGTGTGGTTCATGAAAAACTTGCCGAGGACTTTAGTTTGCTTAACAAGGCTCACAAGGTCTTGAAGAGTGAACTCTTGTCACTCACAAAGTCCCATGAAACGCTTCAAACTCAATTGGCCAATATTCCTTCACCTAGTAACTTCATTCCATCTAGTAGCACAACTATTCTTGCTAGGTTGAAGGGGGATCTTGCTAAGGCCACATTTCCACAAGGCAACAAATCCATTGATGATCTTTTGAGCAAGCAAAGGCGTAGTGGTGATAAAGGGGGCATTGGTTTTGTTTCCAAAACCAAGAAGAAGAACAATAAGAAGAAGAAGGACAAGCCCGCACAAGAGACCAACAAGACCATTGTGGAGAGTAAGACCACAAGTGGTAAAACTATGTCTCATGATGATTTTGCGGGAAGTGCTAACCCTCACTATGTTCTAATGCGTGATTATTATCATGATGTGTATGCACAATATGTTGGTCCTTATGATGGTTATATTTCTTGTTCTATTTGGGTTCCCAAGACCCTTGTTGCTAACAAAAGAGGACCCATTGAAAAATGGGTACCTAAAAATTAGCTTGATCTTTTGTAGACTTATGCTTCCGGAGGGTCAAAGTGGGTGCTTGATAGTGGTTGCACAAGTCATATGACCGGAAGCTCGTCTATTGTCAAGGACTTAAAGCCAAATGATGATATAATCAGCGTGACATATGCCGACAAGTAAAAGTCTAAGGTAATGGGTTTTGGCAAAGTTGTGGTTGCTCACGACATTACACTCGTGAACGTCATGCTTGTTGAGACCCTTGGGTACAATTTACTTTCAGTATGTGCTCTTGGAAAGATGGGTTTTTCCGTCTTTATACATAATGATCTTGTGGTCCTCATGTGGAGCAAGTCTCTCAAGGTCGCTTTTGTTGGGTATGTCGAACATGACTTGTATGTGGTGGACTTTTCGGGGCAAGCCACTACAAGTGCGATGTGCTTATTCGGAAAGGCCGATGTGGGTTGGTTATGGCATCGCCGACTGGTGCATGTCAATATGAGAACTTTGCAAAGTCTCCACAAGGAGGGCCATATTGTTGGACTAAAAGAAAATGTTTCCTTTGCCAAAGATCGTGTTTGCAGGGCATGTGTTCTAGGGAAGATGCATGATGCTCCTCATAAGCCTAAGAACCGCATCAAGTCCACCAAGATCTTGGAGCTCCTTCACATGGATCTCTTTGGTCCTCCATATCATGCAAGTCTTGGTGGGAAGAAATATTGCTTGTTGATTGTTGATGACTTTTCAAGATACTCTTGGGTTTATTTCTTCAAGTTGAAGAGTGAGACTCAAAAGACCTTTATCGACTTCATCAACTTGGTTCAACGGCAATACAATGTTCCCGTGTTGATCATAAGAAGTGACAACGGCACCGAGTTCAAGAACTACACCTTGAATGATTTCCTTAGTGATGAGGGGATTAAACATCAATATTCCACTGCATACACCCCTCAACAAAATGGTTTGGCTAAAAGGAAGAACCGGACTCTTATTGAGATGGATAGGACCATGTTGGCGGAGTTTAAATCTCCATACAACTTTTGGGCCGAAGCCATCTCCACCGCGTGCCATGCTTCAAACCGGCTCTACCTCCGCAAAGAAATCAACAAGACTCCATATGAAATACTTACCGGTAACAAGCCCAACATATCTTACTCCCGGGTGTTCGATTGTAAGTGTTTCTATCTCATAAAAGGTGTTCGTTTGTCTAAATTCGAGTCTAAAGCATTAGAGGGTATTTTTGTTGGCTATGGTCTCGAATCTCACACTTATAGAATCTATGATAAGCTCTCCGGAGCTGTCATAGAATCTTGTAGTGTGACCTTCAAAGAATATGATGGTCCCGAAGGGGGCGTGTTGATGCTTGTGATGCAGATGATGAAATGCCTCAGGATGCCATAGGAAGAATGGGTGTGGGATATATCCGCCCCATTGAGGAACCCCTTATGGCGGATCGAGAAGAACTATGCTCCACTCAAGTGGAGCCCTCATCTTCACAACCTCAACATTCTCCATCCATCGAAGAGGACATTGACTCAAGCCAAAGACAAGATGTGGACCCTCAACATGGTGATCAAAGTGTCAACTCCAGTCAAGGGGAGCTTGGTCCATTCGACGGATTGTCAAGTGGTGCCAAGTCAATTTGTCAAGGAAGATCCATACAAGCTGCATTAAGACAAGCTCAAATTGATTCTAGAAGTGCGCTTGATCAAGACCAAGGTCAATCTTTGCCTCCCAATGTAGAGGATGACTCCAATGATGATCAAGCTCAAGTTGATGGTCAAGACGAGGATCAAAATGATGAAGAGGGTCCTCCAAGACACAACACGGAAATCCACGCTCGTCGCGAAGCTAGAAAGGAAAGAATGTTGGAAATAAGAGATCACACTCTACAAAATGTAGTTGGTGATCTAAGGAAAGGTATTTCCACAAGAGCATAATTGAAGAGGTTCAGTGAACACCAAGCTCACATCTCCATGATTGAACCAAAGAAAGTGTGGGAAGCTCTTGAAGATTCGGATTGGTTAGAGGCTATGCATAAAGAGCTCAACAACTTTGAGAGAAACAAAGTATGGAAATTAGTTGAGAATCCAAAGGATTGCCGCAATGTTATTGGAACAAAGTGGATATTCAAGAACAAGCAAGATGAGCATGGAATTATAGTAAGGAACAAGGCTAGATTGGTTGCACAAGGGTATTCTCAAATTGAAGGCATTGATTATGGAGAGACTTATGCGCCCGTGGCTCTCCTTGAGTCCATCTGTATCCTTCTTGCTTATGCGGCACATCATAACTTTAAGTTGCAACAAATGGATGTAGAAAGTGCATTTATTTATGGTCCATTAAATGAGTTGGTATATGTTAAGAAAACCCCGGGATTTGAGGACCCCAACTTCCCAAACCATGTCTACAAACTCGATAAGGCGCTCTATGGGCTCAAGCAAGCCCCACGCACGTGGTATGAGCACCTTAGAGAGTTATTGTTTGACCGTGGCTTTGAGGTTGGGAAAATCGATCCCACTCTTTTTACTAAGAGGGTCAATGGGGAGATTTTTGTATGCCAAATATATGTTGATGATATTATCTTTGGCTCATCTAACAAAGCTATTAATGATGATTTCTCAAAGCTTATGACTAGTAGGTTCCGGATGTATTTGATGGGAGAGTTGAGAGTATTTCTTGGCTTTGAGATCAAGCAAGTTAGAGGAGGGACATTCTTCAATCAAGCCAAGTATACTCAAGACATGCTCAAGAGATTCAAAATGCAAGATTTAAATGGAGCTCCTACTCCCATGGCTACAAAGACTCATCTAGAACAAAATCCAAATGGTAAAGATATGGATCAAAAGGTATACCGGTCCATGATTGGTTCTTTGCTTTACCTTTGTGCATATAGACCCGATATTGTGTTGAGTGTAGGTGTGTGTGCAAGATATCAAGCGGCTCCTAAGGAAAGCCATTTAATGGCGGTCAATAGAATCTTTCGATATTTAGTTCATACCCCATTTTATGGTCTTTGGTATCCTCGAGGCTCAACATTCGCTCTTTGTGGATACACGGATTCAGATTAGGCGGGGGACAAGGATGATAGAAAATCAACATCCGGGGCTTGCCAATTCCTTGGTAGGTCCTTGGTATGTTGGTCTTCTAAGAAGCAAAATTGTATATCTCTCTCCACCGCCGAAGCCAAGTATGTTGCTGCCGCTAGTGCTTGCACTCAATTGCTATGGATGAGGCAAACTTTAAAGGAATACGGTGTCCATTGTGACAAAGTGCCTCTTCTATGTGACAATGAAAGTACCATCAAAATTGCATACAACCCGGTGGATCACACAAGGACAAAGCATACTGAGATTCGTCATCACTTCATTAGAGATCATGTTTCTCGAGGTGATATTGATCTATCCTATGTTTCTACCAAAGATAAACTTGCCGATATCTTCACGAAGCCACTTGATGAAGCAAGGTTTTGCTACTTGAGGAATGAACTAAATATCGTAGATTCAAGGAGCTTGATTTGATTATCTTGCACTCTCACCTAATACTCAACCCATATTTGGTTTAGGTGTAGGCATGGACATAGGGGGAGTGCGGTCCTAATTGATTGGACCATCCCTCCCCCCATTATGCACAAAGTAAACAAAATCATTCCTCTTAATATCATTTTGTGATATGTGAGCTTAATGATGAGTTTCGGTAATGGACCCAAGATATATCTTCGTGGTGCCAAGCCGAGTATACTCAAATATGGTGGCCTAGGCCACCGCCCCCTCTCAATCGAGAGGTTAATGTGCTTACTCGTGTTTGTCATTTTTTATTTGATTTTTACTCATGATTGTCATCTTGTGAATTGCCTTCACCGTTCTTAGTCTCATGCACTCTAGTTTGGTTTTTAACTTTCTTTTTCTCAATTCTTAGAGTGCATGTGCTTCCCAGCTCACTTGTCTTAACCCAAGCCTGCTTACTCCCTCACAAAAATCCTCTCTCTATCTGCACAAGAATCACCTTTGTTTCCTGGCTTTGGAATCAGATGGGACCGGTACTACCGGATGTACGAGCGGTACTACCGGACCTGGCTAGTTCCCATGTCGTCTCCTGGAAGAACTGCTCCAGGAACGGTACTACCGCCCACATGTCCGGTACTACCGGTTGGGGAACCGGTACTACCGCTTACGAGCGGTACTACCGCTTCAGCAACTGGTACTACCGGTCAGCGTTTCCTGGTATATATTGGGCGTGCATGGGGAGGCACCCTCAGTGCCTCATTCGTCCCCACGCCCTCCACTCGTACCCGCGCCGCCGCTGGAGACCTTGAAGCCGCAGGTGCCCTGCCGCTCCCTCCTCTCCCCGGATCCCCTTGGATTCGGCCTCTTGGCAGGCTCCCACCTCTTTCCACCGCCATGGATCCCGGTACAACCGCCCTATCTCTCTCCGTTTGATTTTCTCCTTAGATCTAGGTTTTGGCTTAGATTTGTGGATAAATTGACATATTGAAAGGTTGTACTGCCATATGCTTCCCTTGTTACCGAGTAGAATCATCTATTTACAGTTTAATGCTGTCAATTTGGTCCGTTTCCACCAGATCTGACGAACTTGTGCCGCTCAACCGGTAGTACCAGAAGTTTTTCCGATACTACCGCTTGCAAGCGGTACTACCGGTCGTCAGGTCCGGTAGTACCGGCCCAAATGACCGCATTTTTTCTGCTTCATATTGGATTCTCTCGTTTGCTCCTTGATTCTTGTGCCCTTACCCCCTTGCTATCCTCCCTTATGCTTTCACAGATGCAGGTGGTTCTCGGGGTGCGCGCAAGCATTCCAAGACTAGCCGTGAGATTGTTGAGGAAGAGACGGAGTCTGAGGAAGAGGTTATGCCACAGCCAAGACACCGTTCCAAGTTTCCTGCCACTTGAGGTGGTCGTGGGGGTTGTGAGGGGGTTACCAAGCGCTCTGCTGGGCGTGGCAACGCCCCTCCCTCTCGCCCCCCTTCCGCTGGGCGTACCAAAAGTCTCAGCTCAGGGCCATCAGGGCCAAAGAAACTGTCAGACATCTCTGAGTCAGAGTTTAGGGCTCTCCGGATTGAAAATCCATACTCCCGCAACCGGAGCGAGGCTAGGGAAGACAGTCTCTTCTTCGATGATTTCCAAGAGCGTGTTTATCATGAGGTTCTTTTGACCAATATCCAGATGGTGGTGCCTCAGCAGTGGATTGACATGGGGCACATTAACAAGAATCTTGACTACTTTGCTGAAGCTAAGGAAATCTGCTCTCACCTTGGCTTGTTCCCCATTATGGAGTTCCAGTATGACTATGATCCACTCCTTATTTGCCAGTTTTATGCCACTGCACATTTCCACACTGGCCGTACTCGGAAGATCACCTGGATGACTCAAGGTGCTGTCAAGGAATCTACACTTGCAAAGTTTGCTGCAATATTGGGGTATGAAGATCGCGGCCGGGGCGTTCCTTGTGGTATTCGCTGTCACATGCGGGATCACCCCTCCAAGAAGGATGTCCTTACACCTCTGTATATCCGGGGCCGTGGGATTGCTGGCAAGATCAAGGATCTTCTCCCCACATATGACATTCTCCATCGCATTTTCCGTGAGACTGTTGCTCCTCGTGCGGGCAACAAGGATGATATAAATGGGTTCTCTGTTGACTTGTTGTTCAACACCTTCCTCAACCGAGACTCAGGCACTCCTCTTGATGTGTCAGACTTCATATGGAATGCGATGGTTGTTGCTTCACACTCTCAGAGGGTTCCTGTCGTGGTATTGCCGACGAGTACGCCATGGAGGGGTCCTCATAGTGCGTGTTTAGAGACGTGGGGTAAGGCGGACGATTGACGAGTACAAGGTAACACAGCTTACCCAGGTTTAGATCCCACAACGGTGGCGGAATCCTACTCCTGCTATAAATAACTATAATGGCAATATGCCGAGTTACAGAGATTAGGTTCGCTGTGCGAGGTGACTAGAAAGTCTAAGATTGGTGCCCTAAAGGCTCCCATAGGCCCGGCTTATATAGTCGTCAGGTCCTAGGGTTACAGGGAAAAGTCCTAGCCGGACAGGTTACAGAGTCCTATACCGTCTATTACTAGTCTTGTGTATCTTGCACTCCAAGGCTCCGGGTATGCTGGTGACTCCACCGTAGCCTTCCTTTATCCGGCATGGGTCTCCCTTCTGGATCCACCTAACTGGGCCGTCCAGCAGGCCATAGGACATGCTACCGACTATGGGCCACCCGGGTTAGTCTGATAAGAGACATGCTATGAGGATACCCATATAGCATATCCCCAACAGTAGCCCCCGGAGAACTCCGAGATCTTGCGCCGTCTTGCCTCTTCCCGTGGAATGCTCCGTCCAGATGGATGTCGGCAAATCGTCAAGCAACATCTTGTAGTCCTCCCAAAGAACCCCGCAAGGTTTTCTCCGTCTTTTGTGAGTAAGTCGAAGAAATGTTGAATCTTCCATCGTACGCTCCCGTTGTCGGATTAAATCCGTCCATGCCGGAATCTTTGATGGGACGGCTCATCTACCATGTCAGTTATGACGACGTAGGCTATAGGTCAGCGACGCCTCGTAACTCACACATGCAGAGAACGTAATCATATCCGATTTTCCCGCGCGAGCAATACGAACCATTGGCGGCGACGGTTGGAGACGTGGCGAAATTACTGCGCACACTCACGAACACGTCGTCTACGCGGCAACCGTCCGATTAGTTGCACAAATCTTGACGCAGAGTAAGATAAATAGCGGTCGTGGACACTTGCCACTTTTTCACCCCATTCTCCTGCGTCATCGTCTTCTTCCTCCAGCCGCACGCCTCCTCGAGCTCTCCGCGAAAACCTCGAGAAACCCTAGCCTTGCTCTCTGCACCAGTCGCATCCTCTCCCTCCTCCATGGCTAGCAGCAGTTCATCCCCGTCAATGGCGGTGTTGAGCGAAGCTGCGGCGAAGCCGGCGAGCTCTGTCGTCGTGCCCCCAGAGGGCCTGGTTATTCCCGCATCGGCGGTGATAGAAACCACCAGTGGCGACCATAACCTGGCGGCGCTGGAGCCCCTGGAAGAGGAGCCAGATTCGCACAAAGGCGACTGGCGCGGCTCGGACATCACCGGCCGCGACATCCAAGAGATGGTCGCTGAGGGTTACCTCCCTGCGACGGAGGGGCTCGCCTGGCAGGCGGCGCCGGCCGGCGAGGTAACCCCTTCGCCCCAAGTCGGAGAGAAAGTATACCTCAAGGCGCAATTGGTACGCGGCGTTTCTCTGCCCATCTCCCACTTCTTCCTGTCCGTCTTGAATCACTTCCAGGTCCAACCCCACAACCTCTCCCCCAATAGTATCCTAGTGCTTAGCAACTTCGCGGCACTTTGCGAGGGTTACCTAGGGATTAGGCCTAGGTTAGATCTGTTTGTCTACTTCTTCACTTGTTGGAGATAGGCCCTAGAGGCAATAATAAATGTGGTTATTATTATATCTTTGTGTTTATGATAAATGTTTACATTCATGCTATAATAGTATTAACAAGGAAACATTGATACTTGTGTGATTTGTAAACTTAATTTGAAGTCCCTAGTATAGACTCTATACATCACTAGCTTGTTGGTTGATAAATGATTGTGGTTTCCCTATCATGAACATTGAGATGTTATCAACAACAAGATCATATCGTTAGGAGAATGATATGATGGACATACTCCTATAGATAAGCGTAGCATAAAGATCAAATCATTTCAATAGTTCAATTGCTATATGCTTTCTGATACATAGTAACCTAATTCCTTCGACCATGAGATCATGCATATCACCTTTACCGGATGGATGCTTTGATGACATCAAACACCACACCGTAACTGGGTGGCTATAAAGGTGGCATTGAGTGTTCGGAAAGTATTGGTTGAGACACATGGATCAAGAGTGGGATTTGTCCATCCATATGACGGATAGATATACTCTGGGCCCTCTCGGTGGAATGTCATCCAATTAGCCTGCAAGCATGTGACTGGCTCACAAGGGATCACATATCACGGGAACGAGAAAAGAGTACTTATCGGTAACGAGGTTGAACTAGGTATGCAGAGATACCGACGATCATAACCTCGGATAAGTAAACTATCGTGAGACAAAGGGAAATTGGTATCGTATGTAAGTGGTTCATTCGATCACAAAGTAATCGTAGAAATATGTGGGAGCCATATGAATTTCCATATTCCTCTATTGGTTATTGTTCGGAGAAGTGTCTCGATCATGTCCGCATAATTCACGAACCGTAGGGAGACACACTTAAGGATTCGACGTTGTTTGAGTAGTTATGGTATTATGAGAAAGAGACCGAATGTTGTTCGGAGTCTCGGATGGGATCCGGGATATCACGAGGAGATCCGGAATGGTCCGGAGAATAAGATTCGTATAAGGAAAGTCCCGTTTCGGAGTTCGGGAATGATTCCGGTGTTTTCATCGGGAATGTTCTAGAAGGTTCCGGAATGTCCGGCACTCCGGAGGGGAAGGGTACATGAATGTGTTGTATCAAAGTTGGTATGATTGCATCATGTACTAAGTGTCATCGCTGTTCCAAATAAAGGATTAATCGAATCCTAGTTTGAAAAGTCAAATAGCTAAATTGAAAAGTCAAACGGCTAAATTTGGAAAGAGAAAAAGAGGAGGAAGTGGGAAACCGAGTTGGGGAGGGAATCCCTCCTCCAACCGGCGGCGCCCCCTCCAAGCCGAGTTGGGGAGGGACTCCCCTCCCTCCCCCTTGGTCGCCGGCCCCTCCACCTATATAAGGAGGGGCAGGGCTCCCTCCTAGAACACACAAGTACCTCTCCTCAAACCCTAGCTTGGCGCCTACCACCATAGTCGCCGCCGCCCCCCTAGGGTTTTGCCCTAGCCGCCGACTTGGGGGTCCCCGGAACCCTAGCCGCCGGCTCTAGCCTCTCCTCCTTGGTGTGTCTAAAACCTAGATCGCCGAGGAGCTCTCTCATACTCCACCATACTCGCTCCGGCTTAAGGCGAAGCCCTGCGAGATCTCCCCTCTACTTCCGGTACCACGCCGTTGTGCTGCCGGAATCGCGAGGAGAGTGCTACAACCTCCGCTGCCTGCTGGAACAAGGGAGAGGAAGGTCTTCGTCGAGTACCGAACGTGTGACCGACTGCAGAAGCTGCCGGAACGCAGCGCCGGAAGGATCGTCTACGCGATCTTGAGATCGGGAAGAGTACGACTACATCACCCACGAGAATCCGCTCTCGTTAAACACTTTGGAATCTTCGAGGGTAAGTTATTCCATCGACTCGTTGCTACAATCTAGTAGATAGATCTTGGCTTGTTTGTTTGTATGCGATAGAAAATTTTTGTTTTCCATGCTACGAAACCCTACAGTGGTATCAGAGCCGTGTCTATATGTAGATCTGTTGCACGAGTAGAACACAATGGTCATTGTGGGCGTTGATGCTTTTATTGTCGATTGCTTCTTGTGTACTTTGCATCTTGCGGTATGTTGGGATGAAGCGGCCCGGGCTAACCTTACATGACATCGTTCATGAGACTTGCTCCACACTTGACATGCAACTTGTATTGCATAAGTGGCTTTGCAGGTGCCTGTTTCTCCTAGAATAGTTAAGATCCAATTTACAACGGGTGATTAACAATACTAGTATCAATGTTGTGGTTCATGTTCGTAAGTTAGAACGACACTTATCGAAAGCCCCAAAACCACGTAAAATATGCAAAGAAAGTAGAGGCGTCTAACTTTGTTTTGCAGGGGTGTGCAGTGATGTGATATGGCCATGATTGTGATTATATTTGATGTATGCAATGTTCCTTATTGTAAGTTGCCAACCGGCTGGAGCCATATGGTTGTCTTTAATTGATGTTAAGACCCGCGTGTCTATTCAAAGTAGTTGTAATAGTTGAAGCCGGTGGACTACAACCATGGAGAAGCGTCATTGACCTTGATGCAATGCCAGTGATGATGGAGATCATGTTCGTGCTTGAAGATGGAGATCGGAAGCACAAAGAAGAAAGGCCATATCATATCACATATTTTGAATTGCATGTGATGTTAATCCTTTATGCATCTTGTATTGCTTAGTAGACGACGGTAGCATTATAAGATGATCCCTCCTGCACATGAATTTCAAGTCATAAAGTGTTCACCCTTAGTTAGCACCGTTGCTAAAGCTTGTTGTTTCAAAGCACCACGTGATGATCGGGTGTGTTAGATTCTGCAAGTGTATACAACGTGAGCAAGCCAGATTTGCTCATGCGGAAACTAAGGTTTGATCTTGACGAGCCTAGCATGTACAGGCATGGTCTCGGAACACGGATCACCGAAAGGTAAAGCATGAATCATATAGTAGATATGATGAACATGACGATTGTTCGCCATTGAAACTATATCAACTCTCGTGATGATCGGTGTTGATGTGGTGGATTTGGTTCGTGTGATCACTAAAACAATGTGAGGGATGTTGTTTTGAGTGGGAGTTCACCTAGATTAACTTTATTATTAATTTGAACTCAATTTGTCATAAACTTAGTCTAAACTATTGCAAATATGTTGTAGATCAATGGCAGCCCCTACCATCAATTTTAATGCGTTCCTAGAGAAAGAAAAGTTGAAAAACAATGGAAGCAACTTCGCGGATTGGTTCCGCAATTTGAGGATTGTCCTCACAGCTGGTAATTTGACCTATGTGCTGGATGCACCGCTGGGTGACCCACCTGCAGCTGATGCTTCCGATGAAGTAAAGAATGTTTACCTCGCTCGGAAGAATCAGTACTCCATAGTTCAGTGTGCTATCTTGTATGGTTTGGAATCGGAGCTTCAGAAAAGGTTTGAGAATTCAGACCCATATGATATTGTCGAGGATCTCAAATTGATCTTTGAGACTCATGCGGCAATTGAAAGTTATGAGGCTTCTGAAAAGTTCTTTAACTGCAAGATGGAAGAGGGCAGCTCCGTCAGTGAGCATGTGCTTAAGATGTCTGGGCATGCAAACAAACTTCAAAGCTTGGGTATAGTGATTCCTAATGCTTTGGGGATTTACCGTGTCCTCCAATCACTACCACCAAGTTACAAGAACTTTGTGATGAACTACAACATGCAGAACATGAACAAGCAGTTGCCAGAACTGTTTGCTATGTTAAAGTCTGCAGAAGTGGAGATCAAGAAAGAGCACCAAGTGTTGTTGGTCAATAAGACCACCAAATTCAATAAAGGCAAGTCTAAGCAGAAGGGACACTTCAAGAAGGGTGGTAAGAAAGTTACCATGCCGGCGAAGAAGACCAAGGCTGGACCTAAGCCTGAAACTGAGTGCTTTTACTGCAAGGGAGAAGGTCACTGGAAGCGGAATTGCCCAAAGTACTTGGCGGATTTGAAGAACGGCAACATCAATAAGAAAGGTATATCTGATATACATGTTATTGATGTGTATCTCACTAGTACTCGTAGTAGTGCCTGGGTATTTGATACTGGTTCGGTTGCTCATATTTGTAACTCGAAACAGGTGCTGCAGAATAAACGGAAGCTAGCGAAGAACGAGGTGACGATGCGCGTGGGAAACGGATCAAAGGTTGATGTGATCGCGGTCGGCACGCTACCCCTTCATCTACCATCGGGATTAGTTTTATACTTAAATAATTGTTATTTGGTGCCTGCGTTGAGCATGAACATTATATCGGGATCTTGTTTATTGCGAGACGGTTACTTGTTTAAGTCCGAGAATAATGGTTGTTCGATTTATATGAGTAATATGTTTTATGCACATGCACCTTTGATAGATGGTCTATTCTTGTTGAATCTCGATAGTGGAAATGCACATATTAATAACATTGAGGCTAAACGGTTGAAATCAAGCGATAACTAGACCTATATGTGGCACTGTCGTCTTGGTCACATTGGAGTGAAGCGTATGAAGAAACTCCATTCCGATGGACTTCTTGAATCACTTGATTTCGAATCACTTGAAAGATGCGAAGCATGTCTGATGGGAAAAATGACTAAGACTCCATTTTCTGGTATGATGGAGCGAGCTACGGACTTATTGGAAATCATACATACCGATGTGTGTGGTCCAATGAGTGTAGCATCGCGCGGTGGTTATCGTTATGTTCTAACCTTCACGGATGACTTGAGTAGATATGGGTATATCTATTTCATGAAACATAAGTCCGAAACTTTCGAGAAGTTTAAGGAGTTTCAAAGTGAGGTAGAGAATCAACGTAACAAGAAGATTAAATTTTTGCGTTCTGATCATGGAGGTGAATATCTAAGTTACGAGTTTGGTGAGCATTTGAAGAAATGCGGAATACTTTCACAGTTGACACCGCCGGGAACACCACAGCATAATGGTGTGTCTGAACGTCATAATCGAACTCTCTTAGATATGGTTCGATCTATGATGTCACTTACAGATTTACCGCTATCATTTTGGGGTTATGCATTAGAAACAGCCGCATTCACTTTAAATAGGGCACCATCTAAATCCGTTGAAACGACACCGTATGAATTATGGTTTGGGAAGAAACCTAGATTGTCGTTCCTTAAAGTTTGGGGATGCGAAGCCTATGTAAATAAGTTACAGCCGTACAAGCTTGAACCCAAAGCGGAAAAATGCGTCTTCATAGGATACCCAAAGGAAACTATTGGGTATACCTTCTATCATAGATCCGAAGGCAAAATCTTTGTTGCCAAGAATGGATCCTTTCTAGAGAAGGAATTTCTCTCGAAAGAAGTGACTGGAAGGAAAGTAGAACTCGACGAGGTTGTTGAACCTTCTCTCGAAATTGCGAGTAGCGCAGCACCGGAAGAAGTTCCTGTGGTGCCTGCACCAATAAGAGAGGAAGCTAATGATGGTGATCATGAAACTTCGGTTGAAGTTGCTACAGAGCCTCGGAGGTCAACGAGAACTCGTACCACTCCAGATTGGTATGATCCCGTTATGAGTGTCATGTTGGTAGATAACACCGATGACCCCGAGACATATGAGGAAGCGATGATGAGCCCAGATTCCAATAAATGGCAAGAAGCCATGAAATCCGAGATTGGATCCATGTACGAAAACCAAGTATGGACTTTGGTGGACTTACCGGATGGCCGGAAGGCTGTCGAGAACAAATGGATCTTCAAGAAGAAAACAGATGCTGATGGAAATGTTACTGTCTATAAAGCTCGACTTGTCGCAAAAGGGTTTCGACAAATTCAAGGAGTTGACTACAATGAGACTTTCTCACCAGTAGCGAAGCTAAAGTCTGTGAGGATTATGTTAGCAATCGCTGCATATTATGATTATGAGATATGGCAGATGGATGTCAAAACAGCATTCCTCAATGGAGACATTGATGAAGAGTTGTATATGATGCAATCCAAAGGTTTTGTCGATCCTAAAGATGCTAACAAGGTATGCAAACTTCAACGGTCCATCTATGGATTGAAGCAAGCATCCCGAAGTTGGAATCAACGTTTTGATAAGGTGATCAAAAGTTTTGGTTTTATACAAACTTATGGAGAAGCTTGTATTTACAAGAAAGTGAGTGGGAGCTCTGTAGCATTCTTAACACTATATGTGGATGACATATTGTTGATTGGGAATGATGTAGACCTTCTTAATAGTGTCAAGGAATATTTGAATAATAGTTTTTCAATGAAGGATCTTGGCGAAGCAGCTTACATATTAGGCATAAAGATTTATAGAGATAGATCGAAACGCCAAATATCATAGTCACATAGTACATATTTGGACAAAGTTCTAAAGATATTTGGAATGGAAGATAGCAAGAAAGGGTTCTTGCCCATGTTGCCCAATACGACCTTGAGTAAAACTCAAAGTCCGACATCGGCAGAAGAAAGAGAAAGGATGAGTAAGACTCCCTATGCCTCAGCCATAGGATCTCTAATGTATGCCATGCTATGTACTAGACCCGACATTTCATATGCTGTTAGTTTGACTAGCAGATATCAAAGTGATCCAGGAGTGGATCATTGGACAGCGGTCAAAAACATCCTTAAGTACTTGAGAAGAACTAAGGATATGGTTCTTTCTTATGGAGGTGATGAACAGCTCGTTGTTAATGGTTACACCGATGCTAGTTGGAACACCGATCCGGATGATTCTAAATCACAATCTGGATACATATTTATTTTGAATGGTGCAGCAGTTAGCTGGAGGAGTGCAAAGCAAAGCGTTGTGGCGAGATCTTCAACTGAATCGGAATACATGGCTGCTTTGGAGGCTTCACAAGAAGCGATATGGATGAAAGAGTTCATTACAGAGTTGGGTGTGGTTCCTAGTGCGCTGGACCCAATGTCTATCTACTGTGATAACATGGGCGCCATAGCCAATGCGCAAGAACCAAGGTCACACAAGAAGCTGAAGCACATCAAGCTACATTTTCACGCTATTCGAGAACATATCCAAGATGGGGATATAAAGATTTGCAAAGTACACACAGATCTGAATGTGGCGGATCCGTTAACTAAACCTCTCCCGAGGGCAAAACATGACCAACACCAAACTGCCATGGGTGTTCGGTATATTACTAGAGTCATCTAGATTAGATGACTCTAGTGCAAGTGAGAGATTGTTGGCGATATGCCCTAGAGGCAATAATAAATGTGGTTATTATTATATGTTTGTGTTTATGATAAATGTTTACATTCATGCTATAATAGTATTAACAAGGAAACATTGATACTTGTGTGATTTGTAAACTTAATTTGAAGTCCCTAGTATAGCCTCTATACATCACTAGCTTGTTGGTTGATAAATGATTGTGGTTTCCCTATCATGAACATTGAGATGTTATCAACAACAAGATCATATCGTTAGGAGAATGATATGATGGACATACTCCTATAGATAAGCGTAGCATAAAGATCAAGTCATTTCAATAGTTCAATTGCTATATGCTTTCTGATACATAGTAACCTAATTCCTTCGACCATGAGATCATGCATATCACCTTTACCGGATGGATGCTTTGATGACATCAAACACCACACCGTAACTGGGTGGCTATAAAGGTGGCATTGAGTGTTCGGAAAGTATTGGTTGAGACACATGGATCAAGAGTGGGATTTGTCCATCCATATGACGGATAGATATACTCTGGGCCCTCTCGGTGGAATGTCATCCAATTAGCTTGCAAGCATGTGACTGGCTCACAAGGGATCACATATCATGGGAACGAGAAAAGAGTACTTATCGGTAACGAGGTTGAACTAGGTATGCAGAGATACCGATGATCATAACCTCGGATAAGTAAACTATCGTGAGACAAAGGGAAATTGGTATCGTATGTAAGTGGTTCATTCGATCGCAAAGTAATCGTAGAAATATGTGGGAGCCATATGAATTTCCAGATTCCTCTATTGGTTATTGTTCGGAGAAGTGTCTCGATCATGTCCGCATAATTCACGAACCGTAGGGAGACACACTTAAGGATTCGACGTTGTTTGAGTAGTTATGGTATTATGAGAAAGAGACCGAATGTTGTTCGGAGTCTCGGATGGGATCCGGGATATCACGAGGAGATCCGGAATGGTCCGAAGAATAAGATTCGTATAAGGAAAGTCCCGTTTCGGAGTTCGGGAATGATTCCGGTGTTTTCATCGGGAATGTTCTAGAAGGTTCCGGAATGTCCGGCACTCCGGAGGGGAAGGGTACATGAATGTGTTGTATCAAAGTTGGTATGATTGCATCATGTACTAAGTGTCATCGCTGTTCCAAATAAAGGATTAATCGAATCCTAGTTTTAAAAGTCAAATAGCTAAATTGAAAAGTCAAACGGCTAAATTTGGAAAGAGGAAAAGAGGAGGAAGTGGGAAACCGAGTTGGGGAGGGAATCCCTCCTCCAACCGGCGGCGCCCCCTCCAAGCCGAGTTGGGGAGGGACTCCCCTCCCTCCCCCTTGGCCGCCGGCCCCTCCACCTATATAAGGAGGGGCAGGGCTCCCTCCTAGAACACACAATTACCTCTCCTCAAACCCTAGCTTGGCGCCTACCACCATAGCCGCCGCCTCCCCCTAGGGTTTTGCCCTAGCCGCCGACTTGGGGGTCCCCGGAACCCTAGCCGCCGGCTCTAGCCTCTACTCCTTGGTGTGTCTAAAACCTAGATCGCCGAGGAGCTCTCTCATACTCCACCATACTCGCTCCGGCTTAAGGCGAAGCCCTGCGAGATCTCCCCTCTACTTCCGGTACCACGTCGTTGTGCTGCCGGAATCGCGAGGAGAGTGCTACAACCTCCGCTGCCTGCTGGAACAAGGGAGAGGAAGGTCTTCGTCGAGTACCGAACGTGTGACCGACTGCGGAAGCGCTGCCGGAACGCAGCGCCGGAAGGATCGTCTACGCGATCTTGAGATCGGGAAGAGTACGACTACATCACCCACGAGAATCCGCTCTCGTTAAACACTTTGGAATCTTCGAGGGTAAGTTATTCCATCGACTCGTTGCTACAATCTAGTAGATAGATCTTGGCTTGTTTGTATGCGATAGAAAATTTTTGTTTTCCATGCTACGAAACCCTACATCACCGTCAAACGTGAAGCCGGAAACAGCAAGGAGGAGCTTAGAAACTGCGGCACCATAAGCTTCAAGATCCGACCTGGCCGGCGGTTCCCCGACATCGTCGGCCACGAGTCGTGCAAGAATTGGCAGTGGACGTACTTCTACGGCCCCGACATTCCTTTGTCGGGCCGAGAAGCAACGTACACGGACTTCGTGGATGGAGCCGCCGCTGAAGTCTCCACATGGCGGTCCCATGCCTCCCTTCCCTCCGACCTCAACGCCTCTCGAGCAATAAGGCGGATCGAATGGTTTGTAGAGATGGGTCTGACCGGCTTGGACCTAGCCATGTGCTGGTTCATCAGGCGGATCCAACCTCTGTAGCACCGTACGAAGCTTATGCACGAGTACACCGGCGACCGAAGGGATACCCTTCGGATCTCCGAGGACAACTTCTCGAGCGACTCCGTCAAGTTCCGTCTTAAGTACATCGTCAAGGTGAAGGACAAGAAGCGTGGCTTCACCCTCACCTACGACATGTTCGTAAACGGAAAGTGCCCAAAGGTAGGTATTTATTTTCCGTGTATGACATTGCTCCAGTTTTTCCGTCTTGCTAATACCATCTTGTCTAACACGGTGATTTCTCGCTTAACAGCTTAGCGATCTAGAGGAGGGCAACCTGGCCGCCCAAATCTACGATCCCAAGATGAAGGAAGTCACGGTTGTGTCCGATGATGATGCCCCGTTGGCGCGAAAGCGGAAGAGCTCCACCTCTAACGCTGCCGACGGAGGCAAGAAAAAGAAGACGGAGGGTGGAGCCTCCAAAAAGAGTACTGCCGCCCTAGAGGCGGAAAAGAAGAAAGCCACCGGGATGTTTGCCAAAGCGCCCCCCCCCCCCTAGTGTAAGCTTCTTATTCTCCGACATTGTCTTGTTTATCTGTCTTATTCCTATACTTATGCATTTTGCACGTTTCAGGAAGAAAGCCACAACCAGCCTCTTGGGGCTTCTAGAAATATCAAAGATATGCTGCATCGCGACTCTTCCCCCGCCATCGCCCCTGCTACTCCTGCCGTCAAGCCCTCCTCCGCTCTGACAAGCTCCCAAGCCCAGGAGGAACCAGGCCCTTCCGCCATGGAAGTGGATTCTGGCGCCTCTACCGAACTCGCAATTGTCGGCGAGCAGGCGACGCAGGAGAGTGCTGCTCTTCAAATGGCTGAAGCTCCGGCTAAGGATGCCATCGGTAGCGGCAAGGCGGTGGTGGGTGCTGGTACTTCTGCCGAAGGCGGCGCCTCTACTCCCTAGAAACCCCTCGAATTGCCGAAGATTATCTTCCCGGTGCTTACGCCGGGTAGCACAACTATGGTTCCTGGAGGAGTGTCGTCATCTCCGACGTGCGGTCTTGAGGAGCTACTCCGTCAAGAAGACATCTTGCGAAGCAACAGCGTTTCCTTTGGCAAGCTGCTAGCCGAGAGTGCTACGAACCTCAAGATCATTGCACTTGTAAGTTTTACTTTACCTTTTGCATTTCATATGAGTATCCCACTGTAGCCCCCGAGGATATAGACGGAAAACCATTGGTTTTGCATCTAATGCTCTAAGAGTGACTAAGTTAGAAAAAACTCTCACTGTAGCCCCCAAGCATTTAGATGCAATGAATTATTCCGACTAGATGCTTTAAGAATAACATACACAGTGTTCATAATTTTAAGTGTTGTAGCCCCCAAGCCTCTAGTTGTAACTGAATTAGTTCCGACTAGATACTTAAAGAAAAGCTAAGCATTTTCCGAGTTAAAACTTTATACTGTAGCCCCCAAGCTTCTAGTTGAGAACTGAATTAGCTCCGACTAGATGCTTAAAGAAAAGCTAAGCATATTGCTAAGTTAAAAAACTCTCGCTGTAGCCCCGGAGCACATAGATGGAAAATCTCCGACTAGGGGCTCCAAGTAGACTGAACAACGACTTGACTTTGTATTTGTTTCCACAGAACGAGAATGCTCGGAGGGGCATGGCCAATGATAAGTACCAGAAGATGCGCGCGGACCTTGAAGCTGAAAAGGGTAAAACCGCCATCTTGAAGGAACGGATCATCAAAAACAAGAGTCTGTTTTCTTTTTGCGCACTTCCGTCTTACTTTTGTGCCTTCCTTCTTCGAGTACTCACGGTGTACTGTGTTTTCTCTGACTTGCAGAGCATGTCGCCAAGGCTAAGGATATTGTCGAGCAGTCCAAGCACATCCAGCAGCTGGACAGCGAGAACAAGATCCTTAAGAAGGAGAGGGAACAAATGCTGAAGATGCACGAGGATTCCATGAAAGCCCTACAGGACTCCGCCTCCGCTGAGATCAATCGCTTGAAGGAGGAGCTTGCGATCCTAAAGGATTAGAAGCAAGCTGCCGATGAGCAAAACCTTCGCCATAGCGAGGCGTTTAAGCTCCTTCAACAAGAGAAAGAATCCTTGGCGAACGTCGTCTGGCAGGCTAAGGCCAGCATCTTCAGTAAGTATCCTCCGCCTTGTAGCTATGTAGTCTGGGTACTTAGAATTTTTGAACTCATGCGATCGTTGTCGGAATTTTCAGCGCCCCTGGGTTTAACTTGTTCGCCTCCTTCGGATAAGTAATGCATGATTCTTGCCGGAAACTTCATCAATACCGCCATCACCCAAGCCAAGGAGATCGCCCAGCCACTCCACATTTATATCAAGGCTTCCGACTCCGTGGTGAAGTACCCGGAGATTCTGCGTCGAGCCCCCGAGCGTGTCGCAAGCTGGAAAGCTTCATGTGCACGGGCTGGCGCAAGGATGGCGTTGTCCATGGTGAAGGCACACTATGAAGGTGCCGACATCGACACGGTGACATCTGGTATCCCCGACGTGGATGATGACGGCAAGGAGATCGATCACGAAGCCATCCTGTCATCACTCGCGGGCTATGACACCAGGGTTGCCGAGTTGGTGGATGTCGACGTCTTCGTGCCTAGGAACTTTCTTGACAACGCCGACCCTAAATCCTCCGAGTCTCCTCACAGTGGTGACGCTGAGGTTGAATCTCCGGCTGGTGATGATGCGGCCTCCAAGTCCCCTGCACCCAAGGAGTGAAAAACACTTTGTAATTCTTGTTTCACCTCTGGAATGTGCATTGAGAAAACTTGGTGATGTAATCTTAAGGCGGAAAACAATGTTTGTCGTATCCTGCTACTTAAGAATTAATGCCCAGCAAGTGCTGGCTTATCCATTACTTTGGTTCTTATGCTTGACTTTTCGTGAGTCGGAAGACTCGTTGTCGGAACCATTCACTTAGGTGATGATTCCCAATGGCACCGTCAAATACCTTAGCACAAAATTGCCGACAATGAGTGCCAAAAGTCACTACTCCAGAATCCGCATAAAAACAACAAAGAACGTGTAGACCAGAAAACTTAAGCTAATGTCCGTAGGCGGAATTTTCACAAGTGCAATCGCAAAGCTTGTGCATAAAGGTTTATATGATCCAAAAATGAACACTAAAGGAGGTAAAAGACTCAGCAATATGAGTGAACCAAAGAGCTTTATTTCATTGATCATATAAGAGGTACACGATTAGATAAAAAATGCTAAGTGTAGAAAGGACGTAGTTGTGCTATGTTCCATGACCGATCAAGCTTCGGGTAGTCATCATCCGGGTCACGTCGCTTACGCTTATGATCCTCATTGGGCCTATCCTTGAGTTCACGATTGTCGACAAGGTAGTAAGACCCATTGAGCAGCACTTTGCTTATGATGAACGGTCCTTCCCATGGCGGGGATAATTTGTGTGACTTCTTCTGCTTAAGTCGGAGCACCAAATCCTCCTCTTTAAACGAGCGATGCCGGACGCGGCGACTGTGATAGCTGCGTAGCTTCTGCTGGTAGATGGCGGATCTTTGGCATGCCAAAACGCACTCCTCCTCGAGAAGGTCCACATCTAGGCGTCTGGATTCTTCAGCGTCATCTTCGTCATAGGCGGCAACTCTTGGTGCATCGTGGAGGATGTCGGAAGGTAGGATAGCTTCTGCTCCATATACCATGAAGTAAGGGGTGTAGCCGGTAGATCTGTTGGGTGTAGTTCGTAAACTCCACAGCACAGATGGCAATTCTTCCGCCTAGGCTCCAGCTGCTCTATGTAGCGGTGCCTCGAGACGTGGCTTGATTCCCTGCAGAATTAATCCATTGGCTCGCTCAACTTGACCATTGGATTGTGGGTGTGCCACAGACGCAAGGTTAAGTCGGATGCCTTTGTCCCAGCAGTAGGCATCCACTTCTCCGAGTGACAGGTTGCTTCCATTGTCGGTGATGATGCTATGTGGGAGACCAAATCTCACCACTAGATCCCGGACAAATCTAAGGGCAGTTGCCCCATCAAGCTTTCTAATGGGTTTAGCTTCTATCCATTTGGTGAATTTGTCAACTGCTACAAGCAGATGCGTAAACCCACACGATGCCGTTTGCAACGGCCCCACCATGTCTAGCCCCCAGACTGCAAACGGCCAAGTTATTGGTATTGTTCACAATTCTTCAGGAGGAACATGTGGTTGTCGGGCATAATACCGGCATCCTGTGCACGTCTCAACCAGCTTGTCGGCGTCCGCCTTCGCGGTCAGCCAGTAGAATCCTTGCCGGAAGGCTTTCGCGACCAACGATCGAGGAGCGGCGTGATGCCCGCAATCTCCGAGATGGATTTGTCACCATGTTGACGAAAGAATCAGCTCAATCCGGGTTGTCGATGTCGGCGCCCTTCACGGATGGTGTGCGTAGATGCTCTAGGAAAACTCCTGGCGGAATTTTCTTGCGCCCTAATCCAAGCTTAGACAGTAGATCAGCCGCCTCGTTTTGCTCCCTAGGTACATACTTGACTTCGTAGCCCAAGAAGCTCTTGGCTATCTCTTCCACTTCGTCGCGATATGCCGCCATCATAGGGTTCCGCACATTCCAGGTGCCAGCCACCTGCTGGGCAACCAAGTCGGAATCTCCACAGCAAACTATGCGCTTGATGCCAATATCCTTGGCTACATGCAGTCCGTGAATGAGTGCTTCATACTCCGCCATGTTTTTGTAGCCTCGAAGTGGATCTGCAGAACATGGTGTAGCTTGTCTCCTTTTGGTGACTGCAGCAATACACCAGCCCCTGAGCCGTTGAGCAGCTTTGATCCGTCAAAGTGCATCACCCAATACTCTGGTTCCGGCAACGGAGTGGCATCCGGCATTTCTGTCCAATCTGCAATAAAATCTGCCAAGGCTTGTGACTTGATAGCGTCGCGTCTTTTGTAGGTGATCTCGAAGGCGGCAAGTTCAATGCCCCACTTCGTGACCCTTCCTGTAGCGTCGCTGTTGTTGATAATGTCGGAAAATGGAGTCTTGCTCACTACTGTGATTAGGTGCTCCTGAAAGTAATGCCTCAACTTCCGAGAAGCAAGGAATACTCCATAAGCTATCTTTTGGTAGTGCGGGTAACGCTGATTGGACTCCATCAAGACCTCGCTTACATAGTAAACTGGTCGTTGAACTCCGTGCTCATAGCCTGGTTCCTTCCGCTCTACCACGACGACGATGCTGATAACCCGGTTGGTTGCCCCCATGTAAATTAACAGGGGCTCGCCACGCTCGGGTGCTGCAAGGATGGGCGCTGAGGAAAGAATCTCCTTGAGTTGCTTCAATGCTGCATCTGCCTCGTCCGTCCATGTGAATTTTTCCGCCTTCTTCAGCAACTTGTACAGCGGCAGAGCCTTCTCTCCAAGTCGGCTGATGAACCGACTAACTGCCGAAACACAACCTGTTAGTCGTTGGATGTCTTTTAGACATGTCGGACGGTTTATGTTTAAGATGGCCTTGATTTTCTCCGGGTTGACCTCGATTCCCCGCTGGGAAACGATGAAGCCCAATAGTTTGCCGGCTGGAACCCCGAAGATGCACTTCTTAGGGTTGAGCATCATGTTGTATTTCCGGAGATTATCAAAGGTTTATTTTAAGTCGGAGATTAAGTCGTTTGACTTTTTAGACATCACCGCGATATCGTCCACATAAGCGTGAACGTTCCGACCAATTTGGTCATGAAGGCAACGTTGCATTGTCCGCTGGTAGGTAGCACCTGCGTTTTTCAACCCAAAGCGCGTCGTGACATAGCAAAACGTGCCGTAGGGGGTAGTGAACGAAGTGGCCAATTGGTCCGACTTCCTCATCTTGATCTCGTGGTATCCTAAATATGCATCGAGAAATCACAAAAGTTCCGAGCCAGTCGTCGAGTCAATGACTTGGTCAATGCGAGGCAAAGAAAACGGATCTTTGGGACATGCTTTGTTCAAGTCGGTGTAATCAACGCACATTCTTAATTCATTGGTTTCCTTTTTGGGGACAAGTACAGGATTGGCCACCCATCGGGTGTGAAGGACTTCTCGGATAAACTCAGCCTTAAGTAACCTAGCTATCTCTTTGCCAATGGCGCGTCTCTTCTCATCTCCGAAGCGTCATAGAGGTTGTTTCACTGGTTTACATTTTGGATCTATGTTTAGGCTATGCTCGGCAAGTTCCCTAGGTACACCTTTCATGTCGGCAGGTTGCCAGGCAAAGATGTCCCTATTCTCATGGAGGAACTCGACAAGCGCGCTTTCCTATTTGGGATCCAGGTTCGTCCCAATGGCGACGGTCTTGGAGGCATCGCGTACCACAAGTTCCACCGTCTTGGTCTCGATGGCGGCCTTGAACGCAGGAGCGGAGTCGGAGATCTGCTTCTTCGACGCGGGCATCTCTGAGTCATTGACCTTGCTCTGGATCTCTTTGAATTCTTCGCTGTAGAGGACAGCCTCTGCAACAGCTGCTTCATTGATCTCGCAGTCCCTTGCCTTGGTAAAGCTTCCGGATACGGTGATGACACCGTTCGGTCCGGGTATCTTGAGCTTGTTGTAGACGAAGCATGGCTTGGCCATGAACGTGTGGAATATGTCGCGGCCGAATATGACGTGGTACACGCTCTTGAAGGGGACCACCTCAAAGGTCATGTGCTCTAGGCGGTAATTATTAACGTTGCCAAAGGCTACCTGAAGTGTGATGCACCCAAGGGACCAAGCCTCCTGACCAGGCACTACGCAATGGAACATGGTGTTGGTCCGCCTTAGGTTTGCCTCCGTCAAGTTCATCTTCTGCAGTGTATCCAGGTACATAATGTTGATGCTACTTCCACTATCCACCATGCACTTGGTGAACTCCACACCGTCAATCAATGGGTTGATGACCATGGCGTACTGGCTCTCCGTGGGCACAAGTTCTGGGTGGTCCGTCCTGTCCCAAGTGATGGAACCTCCGACCAGCGCAGGTACTGGGGAACTGGGGGGAGAGTAGCCATCAGGATCCTTAAAGAGGTCTTTTGTTGTCGGACGGTGGGGGTGCCAAGGAAAGTGTGGTAGACTGGGGCCTTCTTTGCGAAGGGGTTCTTGCCCTTGTCGTCGCTCTTGGCGGCGTTCTTGGGGTCAACGTCCTCGTCCATGTCACTTGAATCCTTGGACTCCTCCTCCTTCTTCTTCCCCTTGCCCTTGCCTCGCGGTCTGTTCTTTCGACTTTGCTTATAGCCGGACTCCGGGTCTTCCTTGAGGTCTTTGACGAACTTGCAGTGTCGATTGGTATGGGTGGCCTTGCCGTTGGCGTCGAGGTTTACGAGGCACGGCATATCGCGGTACTCTTCGTAGGTTTGGGGAACGCGGAGCGGCGCCGAGTTGCTTTCACTTCCTCGCTGCTGCCCAGGGCCTGCTCCCCTTCCTCGGCCACGTTGTCCGCCTTCTCCTCGTCCTGCAAAAGTCATGGCGACCATGTCGGTAGATTGCTTTTCTTCTGGAGCGGTTTTCCGCTTTGTACTGATGTTCCTCTGAGCTTGAGTTGGAACGGCCGTTGCCGGCAAAGAGCCACGAGCGTCGTCGTCGGCAGCTGCGAACTCACTAGCTAACTGAATCATCTGATTCAATTCAAGCTGATCATTGTCCTGCAAGCGCTTTAGCTTATGTCGGAGTAACGTGCATCTTTCCAACCTATCGATGAAAGCAGCCATGGCGGTCTGGGCGTGCACTCCTGCGCAGGAATTCTTCATATCCAGCCAGCGGGAGAGGTAGGCGCGAGATGTCTCGTCTTTCTCTTGCACGCACCACTGTAGATCGCCCACCGTGCAGGGACGCTTGTATGTACCCTCAAAGTTCTTGGTGAATGCTTCTTGCATGTCCAGCCAGTTGTAGATAGATTTATCCGGCAAGTCGTCGATCCATTGACGGGCCGTGCCCGCCAACATTAACGGGAGGTACTTGACGGCGACGTTGGGGTTGCCTCCGGCAATCTCTACCGCGTTGCTGTAGTCCTGCAACCATGTGGCAGGCTTGGCGGTGCCGTCATAGGGCTTGATGGTCTTGTCAATCCGGAATCCTTTGGGGTAAGTTGCGGACCGTATCCCAGGTCCAAAGCAACGTGGTCCCAGGTATGGTCCTTCCCGGGCCTCGTGGATGTTATCGATCCGTGAACGTGCATTATATGGCTCCGAGTTCTTCTTTTTGTCAACAGGGGATGGGCTGCGTGAACGACGCGGACCTCCTCCGTCATGGTGACTGCTTGGCGGCGACGGAGGCGGAGGTGGAGGTGGGTTAGCCTTCTTGCTGTTACCCTCCTGCGACGCTTCGCGCCTGTCGCGGTTGCTTGTCGGACGCGGAGGGTCATGGAGCGACCTGCTCTTATGTCCTTCGTTGTGCTTTCCATCATGACGGGTCTGCTCCACGTTGTCGCGGATGACGATGCCACATTGCTTTGGTGGGGGCATATCCGTGCGACGGTGAGCCTTGTAGTCTTCCTGACGTCGGGGGGATCGGGGCGGTGGCGATGGGAGGCGAGGTTGGGCTCTTTCTCCGTGGTCGGAGGATATGGGGATAGCATCCTTCCTGTTGCGTGCATCCCTCCGTCTTCGTTCTGATGAACCCGTCCGCGATCCGACATCCTGAGGAGATCTGTCCCTTGGAGGTTTGTACTGGCTAGATCGGCAGAGCGCTGGGTCAGACTCAAGCCTCTGAGAGGTGGCCTTTTCCTGCTGTTTTACCACCTTGGCCACTAGGTCATAGACCTGTTCTACTGCCTCAGGCGATCTATCCTGCTCCAGAAGGGTCTTGGCGACGGCGAGGTTAAGGAGTGGGGTGGGCATCACCTGCTTGCCTTCACTGTCAATGTATGGCTTGGCTTGTGCCGGCTTTGAGGGATCCCATCCTAGGTTGCTCCGTACACCAGGATCGTTGATGACGTGAGTCGGAGCCTTCTTAGCCTTCTGCTGCTGGAGCAGAGTCTTGTACTCGGCCTCCATTGCTCTAGCTTTTTCTATGGACTTATGCGCGTTGACCAGATCTCGATCTCGTTTAGAGCCTTGCTCCGCGATGGCTTGCGCTTCCTCCAGCAGTTGCTGGCGCTTCTCGTCAAGCTGAGTCACGTTCCGGATATGATCAACAGTTAGTGTCTCAACGAGGAGATTGTCGTACATCACTCTATCAGCTGGAGTAACATGGGCTGCTGCCGACGTTGATGCTGGAGGCGGCAAGTTTGCGGTGTTGTTGTTGCTCGGACCGGTGCCGAGTTCCTGCGGCTTCTGCACTGGATTAGGCGGGGGAGGCATACTCTTGCGCGATCATCGTCAGTAGCAATAAGTGGCCCCTTCCCCTTATCCAGCGCCATAGGCGGAGCTTGCCCGGGCTGGTCTTCATCCATCGCTGTCCCAATGGTGACGAACACCCCTCGGGACATGACGGTGTTATTGGCTTGTTCGTCGCGCGAGTACTCCTCCTCGATCTCCTGCATAGCGGAGTCTAGCTCTTCTGGACTGAAGTCTATCTCCTCGGAATCTGCACTGAAATCAGCATAAAGCGCGTCAATGACAGAGTCGGAGGGTGCCAGGACTTCCTCGATGACGGGCGGTGGACGTGCAACGGCCTCGACGATGACTGGAGGTGGTGGCGCTGCTACGACGATGGCGGTCGGAGGCGGAGGTGGCGGCTGAATCGGAGGTGCTCCGTCAATGAGCGCAAGCGCTGTCTGAGCTGCCGCTTCAGCCTCCGCGTGGTTGTTGACGGTGTTCACCATGCCTTCGAAGGTGAGGCGTCCTGACGCCTGTTGCCGTCTTAGAGAATGTCGGAGAAGCGTGTCGTGGTCCAGTCCTTCCAGAAAGTGATAGATGGCATCATCATTGGGGTACTTGGCCAGGTCGGCCCGTATGCGGAACCACCTGGCGAGGTAGTCGCGGGGGTTTTCGCCCTCTCTCTGAACGCAGCGCGCCAGATCGAAGATGGTAACCACTCCGACGAACTTGGATCTCTGTTATCCAGACGCACGGGCGAAGCCGGTGGATTTGCAGTGATCTTCCACCTTTATATCCTGCACAGGGGCGGTTTGGGTGGGTTTTGAATTTTTCCGATCTTTGCCGGCAAACTCCGAGGAGAGGTCCGACATCGATCCTTCCGCGAACGTATCCTGCCCTTAGGCGGTCTGTGCGGGTCTTGATGCTTTCTGATCTTTGCCGGCAAACTCCGAAGAGAGATCCGACATCGATCCTTCCGCGAACGTATCCTGCCCCTAGGCGGTCAGTGCGGGTCTTGATGCTCCTCCAACTCCCAGGGAACTAGTGCCCGAGTCGGTTTCGCCGATGAAGAGGTGGATGTCTCCGATAGGAACGATCGAGCACCACGTAGGGTTCGTCTTCGCCGGAATCTAGAACTCGTCGGGGGGACGATCGGAACGTTGCCGGAGAAGAAAACGCGACCGATGGCTACGATTTCGCCGATTCCCGCGAAGATCTTGGTCCTCGTCCGCTGAAGAGCCTGAAGCGCCTCTTGCCCCATGGTGGGCGCCAACTGTCGTGGTATTGCCGACGAGTACGCATGGAGGGGTCCTCACAGTGCGTGTTTAGAGACGTGGGGTAAGGCGGACGGTTGACGGGTACGAGGTAACACAGCTTACCCAGGTTCAGATCCCACAACGGTGGCGGAATCCTACTCCTTCTATAAATCACTATAATGGCAATACACCGAGTTACAGAGATTAGGTTCGCTGTGCGAGGTGACTAGAAAGTCTAAGATTGGTGCCCTAAAGGCTCCCATAGGCCCGGCTTATATAGTCGTCAGGTCCTAGGGTTACAGGGAAAAGTCCTAGCAAGACAGGTTACAGAGTCCTACACCGTCTATTACTAGTCTTGTGTATCTTGCACTCCAAGGCTCCGGGTACGCTGGTTACTCCACCGTAGCCTTCCTTTATCCGGCATGGGCCTCCCTTCTGGATCCACCTAACTGGGCCGCCCAGCAGGCCATAGGCCATGCTACCGACTATGGGCCACCCGGGTTAGTCGGATAAGAGACATGCTATGAGGATACCCATATAGCTTATCCCCAACAGTTCCACCATTTTCTCCTTATATTATGGACCTCATTGTGTCAAAGTGCCCCATCATTTCTAGGACACTCTCCACTCGCTCTCTCATTGTGCACAGGCCAAAGGCACTCAAGATCAAGACACATGCTAAACCTCGCGTTGCGGCGGGTGAGGAGGATGAGGATGACTCTGAGGATGCTGACAATGGACATGACACTGACTATGTTGTCTCCCGTTGCAAGAATGCTAAGCCCTCTTGGGCCAAAAGGATGGAGGTCAAGCTCAAGAAGATCTTTTGCTTCCAGGTTGACAACCAGAAGCGCATGTATGAGGCGCATGTGTATGCCAAGAAAGCCAGTGCTCGGCAGAAGGACATGATGGCTGCTCAGGGTTTGACCGTCTCCGAGGGGTCCGAGAACAACATCACTCCCGAAGATCAGTGGATCTCTCAGCACAGCCGTTGGGACGATGATGTCTCTTCCTCGCACCGCGCCCCACCCCCTTACGAGGAGGACCTTGAGGATGAGGAGGAGGAGGAGGAGGATTGACCGTTGGGATGGTAGTCTTGCACTTGTCCCTTTTTGGCGTCTTGATGCCAAAGGGGGAGAAGTTGCACTTTAGGCATGGGAGTTGCATGGGAAGTCACAAGCTCGTTCTTACTTTGATCCTTTTATTGCTTGTGAACTTCGATTTCCCTCTATTTATGTGTGAGACAATGTGGTTATGTAGTGGTTATATCATGGACCCATCTTATGAGACTATGTGGTTTATTTCATTGGATCCATCTTGTGATGATATGCGCTATCTATTGTCTATATATTTCTCATCACATGCTATATGCAAAGGTATGATTTCAAATGCTAGTATCAATATTCGTGCATCCATGTTGGGTTTGTAAAATAGAGGGGGAGGTTTGTCTCTACACATCTAGGGGGAGCCCCATCTCTACTTTACAAATCTCATATGCTTCCTATTTAAATCATCTTGCAAAAGTGTATTGTCATCAAACACCAAAAAGAGGGAGATTGAAAGAGCATTTTCCTATCCCTCTGATTTTGATGTTTGATAACAACACACTTATCGGTTTAATCGTGTGCTAAGTGTATCACAGGTTTGATAAGGGTGTGACACAAATATTGGCATAACTGTTCCCTCTGCGAAAAACCAATGTGTCAAACGGTAGTACCGGAAATACGACCGGTACTACCGCTTGACACCGGTACTACCGCTTCAAGTACCGGTTGGAACCATGCAAAGCTGATAAGGGTGGGTCTTAGTCAGTACCATCCGGTACCACGTAGGGGCACTACCGGTCCAACCGGTAGTACTGCTTGAGACAAGCGGTACTACCGCTTGGACACGGTCATATCGCTCGGTAGTACCGGACCGTTCTGAAGAAAAGCCACCCCTCTCTGTTTTGCTCAGTACCAAGCGGTACTTGGGATCGGTACTACCGCCCGGACCGGTAGTACCGCGTCATACGACCGGTACTACCGCTTGGGGGTAGTACCAGAAGGGCGATACTGGCCAAACCTGAAGAAGGCTCGACCAACTGAAGCATCTCCGGTACCGGGTCCGGTACTGGACCGGTAGTACCGCTTGCCAGCGGTACTACCGCTTGAGTACCGGTACTACCGGTGCATCAATGGCTCCAACGGACATATTTCGTGGAGTGGTATACCTTGGGACAAATTTCTCAGCCACATTAAATTCAAAGACCACCATTGGAGCCCATTGGAGCCACCAAATCTTCAAGATCTCCTCATTCCACCACCCAAAGTCCTTGATCTTTGGGGAATCGAAGGAGGAGGCCCCGATCTACTACTTCACCAAAAGATATCTTCATTTCCCCCTCATTTCATTGAGGGCCCCTTTGCTCTAGTGTTTTCTTGGAAACCCTAGTTCTTGTTTTGGTTCTTACAAGCTTGTGTTTGATTGCTTTGACAGCTTGCTTGTATTTGGGAGCCTCCGATTAAGTTGTGGATGTGCGCCCCAAACTTCTAACGGTGCCGGCTTCCACCTTGAAGGTTGCCGATATAGTGGAAGGTGAATCGATCCCGTTGGGGTGAGATTCATCAGAGAACAAGGGAGGCCGTTCGTGGCGTTGGTGGTTTGAAACCACCCCCTCTCCAAACGTAGACGTACTTCCCCTCAAAAGGAAGGAACTATGGGAAACAAATCCTTGTGTCTCCGCGTCCACTATTTTGGTTACTTCTATCCTTTACCGCACCTTACTTACTTGTTACTACTTTGTGTTAGGGTAGCTCTTGCATAATTGTCATATAGGTAAATTCACCGTAGTTGCATTATCTAGAGGATTTACCTTATTGTCAAACCTTAATTTGAAAAAGAAGAAAATTTGAAGTAGCACCTATTCACCCCCCCCTCTAGGTGCCCATACGATCCTTTCATTCGGCCACTTGCATCTCTGTTGCTCAATATCTCGGCTATGGGCGCTTCACAAATCACTTTTATCGGATGTTCTTTGAAGTAATGTTTAAGTTTTTTCGTCGACATGTATACTCCATAAGCCATCATTTGGTAGTGCGGGTAGTTCTGTTTTGAGGCCGATAGTACCTCGCTTAGGTAGTATACCGGCCTTTGTATTGACTTATCACCTTCATTCCGTTCCACGACAACCACCGCACTTACCACTCTGTTAGTGGCAACTACATAAAGTAACAGAGGTTCTCTTGACAGTGGGGAGGCCAAAATTGGTGTTGTGACCAACATCTTATTTAACTCATGAAATGCATTATCTGCCTGTGGTGTCCAAATGAACTTATCAGACTTTTTCATCAGTTGATATAGAGGTAATGCCTTTTCCCCCAGCCGACATACAAATCGACTCAGCGAGGCCAGGCAGCCCGTGAATTTTTGTACATCATTTAGACACCTCGGCAATTCCATTTTTTCAACTCCTCGGATTTTAGTTGGATTTGCCTCTGTACCTCGGCTGGACACGAGGAAACCGAGTAATTTTCCAGCCGGCACACCGAAGGTACATTTTTTTGGGTTAAGCTTCATTCGGAACCTTCTCAAGTTTGCAAATGTCTGCCGAATATCATCCAGGAGCGTTTTGCTTTCTTTGGTTTTTATAACCACATCGTCTACATATACTTGTACATTTTTTCCTATCTGGTCATGCAGACACTTTTGCATGCATCTCTAGTATGTTGCTCCTGCATTACGCAGGCCGAATGGCATGGTGCGATAGCAATAAGCCCCGTACGAGGTAATAAACGCAGCTTTATTTGATCGGCCGGATTTAACGGTATCTGGTGGAAACCAGAATACGCGTCTACAAATGACAACAGCTCACAACTAGCGGTCGAATCAATGACTTGGTCTATCCTAGGTAAAGGAAAAGGATCTTTGGGACACGCCTTATTTAGGTTCGTGTAATCGATACACATTCGCCATACGATGGCTACATTTGGGTCATCCTTTTTCTTTTCCACTAACACCGGATTTGATATCCAATCCGGATGAAGCACTTCCATGATGAACCCGGCCGCAAGGAGTCGAGCTATCTCATCCCCTATTATTTTTCTCCTGTCTTCGGCGAAGCGGCGGAGAGGTTGCTTCACCGGCCTTGCTCCTGGCCTTACATGCAAAGAGTGCTCAGCCAACTCCCTCGGCACACCTTGCAGGTCTTGAGTTGACCATGCAAAGATATCCCGATTCTCACGGAGGAAATTGGTGAGCTCGCCTTCCTATTTGCAATCTAGGCCGGCACCAATCGTGATGGTGCGCTCTGGGAACTGCTCATATATCTGGATCTTTTTTGTCTCTTTAGTCGGCTGGAAAGAAACACTTCCATGTGGGTTGGCTAATGCCAGCATATTCAGCTGTGCCGACTGAGCGAGAGACGCTACCTCCTGAATCCTTCTTTTTTCTCTTGCAATCACCAATGACTCGGCCAGGTTTGATCCGGCCGAAGCACACTCCATCGACTTTCTGTAATCTCCGGCTACTGTTATCACCCCTTGTGGTCCGGGTAACTTCATTTTCAAATAATTAATGTGGCAGCTACTCATGAATTTTGCCAATGCTGGCCGTCCGAGTAAAGCATGATAGCAGCTTTCTAGGTCCACCACTTCAAATTCCAAATTTTCCGCTCTGCAATTTTCCCTTATGCTGAATAATACATCTACTCGGACTTTCCCAATGGGTTCACACGAAAGTCCCTGGACTATTCCATGGAACGTGGTTCTCGTGGACTGCAGCATATTCTGTGCTATTCCGAGTTTGTGCATTGTATCTTTTTACATGATGTTGATACTACTGCCATTGTCAATGAGTACTTTTGAGAATTTTACATTGATGTTGGGCCCGACAAATGTCGGATCTAGTACGAGTGTGTACGACCCTGGATTCGGCATTATCTTCGGATGATCCTTTATGCTCCAGGTTATTTCCTGATCGGACCAAGGCACGTATCTTGGTACCGCCGGCATAACAGCATTTACTTCCATATGCCGGCGTTGTACACTTTGCCCGTCTTGCTGTTATGTTGTGAACACACAATATGATTGATGATGCTCCCTGTAATCATTACGTTCGTTGTTTCCGGGGTTTGTCCTTCCATCCTAACCTTGATTTATCACTTGATGCACTGCATCCCTCCGGTCCGTGTTGTCATACCTCGGTGGAGGTGGTGGTAACATTAACTGCTGCGCATTTGCTCCAGTTAGTTGGGCTGCTGCTGCTGATCCGCTTGATGAGAGGGCGCTTGCATGCCCGCTGGGTTCCCCATTGCATTTTTCATCCAAGCACATTGACGAGTTGTATGATTAGCCGGCTTTGCCGGGTTTGGAGTGTGAAACTTACACGGTTGATCCAACATGGACTCAAACATGTATTTCGGCCTCTCCTGCCACTGCTTCTTCTGTTATGGTGTCCACTGTTTCTCTCCTTCATTCCTCGGTGTCCACTGCTGAGGACCATTTTTCTGTCGCTGACTGTTTCCATGACTCGGCTGATCCTGTACTACTGCTGCCACCTGATTGGAAGCATATCTGTAATCCGGTCTTTCCTCCCTTCTTCTACCTCGGAATTCATTGCGCCTTGATGACCCGGCTGCATCTCTTGTATATTGATCCTGGTGCTCCCGATGCTCTGCTGACATTAATTCTGGTTGCGTCGGATCCCCTAAAGCATACGAATCTGCTATCCAGATAGTATCTGCCAATGTAGTCGGCATATCTCTTTGCATCCTTTGCCATAACACACTTCCATATCAGCAGCCTTGAGCAAACCAAGCTATTGCCTGAGACTCTATAACTCCTTCGCATGAGTTTCTGAGGTTACACCACCGAGTCAAGAATTCTCTATATGTTTCATTCGGCCTCTGCTTGCACATAGCGAGCTGATGTGGCTTGTTTGGCCTTTTATAGAACTAGTGAATTTGCTGACAAACATCTCTTCAAAATCTAGCCAACAGTTGATACTGCCTGCTGGCAGATTATTCAACCACACTCTGGCTGGTCCTTCCAGCATCTGTGGGACGTATCTCACCGCCCATCGTAAGTTTCCAATAGCTATTTTCACTGCAGTGGCATAGTCAATCAACCAATCCTGTGGTTTTGTGCTCCCATTGTATGTTTTCGTGCCCCTTGCCAGTTGAAAGTTTGGCACCGGTGGTTCACCCATGATCCGAGGTCCAAAACACGCCGGGCCAGGCAGACCCTGTTCCTCCAGTAACTCGGACTGATATAACCTATCGAGTTTTAACCTTGCATCACTTGATGGCAACTTTCTATAAACGATTCTCTCCTGTATTCCATAATTGTTATTCCCACCATGTCCCGCATACTCCATATCTATGTAACCATCATTGTACCTCTCGTTTGCCTGATTATGAGGAGCTGGTCTCATTTCTCGCTCTTGCCGAGGCTCATACCTCGGCTGAGGTTCGGGCGGTGGGTCTCTCCTTCCCTCTGCCGGGTTATTGTTCTCATGATTTCCTCTTCCGAAGTCTCCATTGCCTCGGCTTCCGTTGCCTTTGTTGGCATGACCGGGGTTTCTATCACCACTGTTACCTCGGCTTCCATTGTCTCTGTTTTCATTGAACTTTCCGGCTACTACCGGATCATACGGAACAATTTGCTTATTTCTTTTTCCTGAAGTTACTGCTCTATCTTTTCGCGCGTTATTTCCGGGTGAAGATGCTGCTGCCGCTAATAGTGTGGGCGCTTCTCCAGCCGAATGAACCATACGCGAGGCTCCCGGTCTTGCCGGGTCATCCCTAAGCATTTCTTCATTCTGCTGGTTCGCAATGCGTACCAGCTCATTCACTCTTTCTTGCTGTTTCTGCCGGGCTTCGTCGGTTAATCCTTCTAACTCCAATGCAGCGGCATTTGCCGCCGTTAGGTTCTTTTCCGGGGTGCTATACCTCGGCAAGCCTAGATCAACTAAATTAGCCTTATGAGTCTCGTGCTCTTTGTTGATATCATTCATGAGGGTTTTTCCTCTCAATCTTAATTCATCTACTTGCTCGGGGGCAACATTTAGTTTGTTTGCCCTAGCATATTCTCGCAGGGTCCTGTTCAAGGACTCCCGCAAGGCCAACACCTTTTTTGCCTCTACCAGCACTTTTCGCCTAGTCTCTTCTAACTCCACCTGAGCGTTAGCCGGATCAAGTATCAGCGCCACAAGCGTGGTGAGATTATCTATAGTTGTCTGGATAATATTCTCTGGTCTTTCCAGAGGTGGCCATCTTACCCTTGCTGCCTTTGGGGTTGTCTCCTGCACCTCGGCTAACTCGGCTGCCGACGGATCTACCTCGGTGGGATGTGGAGCTGCTTGCTTCGTGGTCACCTGTCCTCCTGCCGCCGGGTCCTTGCTCGATCCGGCGCCTGCTCCTGCCGCCTGTATCGTGGCTGCGACCATCACCTCGACGCTGCCGACGGGGCGCGCTCTACGCGGTCCGTTAGCGGCACTGAGGGGAGGCTCTCCTGCATCAATAACCCGGTGAGGATAAACGCAGGAGGTGTCGACGCCGACGTAGACCTTGTGCGTGCCCAAGTTGATGAAGATGCCGTTGCGCGGAGGTGCCTTCCTCCTGAAGCTACCTGCGTTATCGCTGACATAGTCCCAGAGATCAAATCTTTGGACTAAGCCAGAGACAACGCGCTCGCCGGTGTGGATGAAGTTTCCCGTTCGGATCTTGACCCCAGCTAGCACCGCAGCTGTCCCCACGGTGGGCGCCAACTGTCGTGGTGGTGGCACGACAGATGCCATGGGTAGGCTAAAGTATGGGGCCAATGGATGCTAGAGGGATCCGGGGAGGGAAGATGTAGTGATTTCTACACTCAAATGACTAACATGCAGATCTTTATTTCTCCTCTTAATGACTACAAATGCTCCTTGAGCTGTTTGCGGGAAGAAGAGAGCTACTACACGAGCCTTACGGCGTAGAATGAATCGATCCCCTTCTCAGGAACCAGCGTTCCCCCTTATAAAGAGGTGTGTTGGTTCCTTCTAGGGCTGACGTGGCAAGCATATTCTTGGAATATGCTTGTCCCAATATGGTAACTCGGCGGCCTCCTTTCCGTGTCCCTCTTCTATCGGCAGCAATGTTCCAGAGACCTTCACATGCGCGCCTCGGGCTCCCTGACTGTCACCTCCGTGACCTTCTTCTGCCCTTCTGCTGCTCTACTCCTTGTCCCTTGTGCTTGGCTCTGTCTAGATACCTCCTAGCCAGTGACTAGGGTTTGACTATAGGAACCTCCTTCTCCTACAAGCTTAGTGTTACTCGGTCTTGTCTCGCATAACTCGGCTCGACCTTCACCTGCATTCAAGTTAGCCAGACTCATTCGGTCGACTTAACTCATATGTCGGCCGGATAAGGTGTTACTCATTCTACACTTGCCATGGCCTCGCTTATCTCGGCCGACTCTTATCTGACCCGGCCGACACAAACAATAACTCGGCTCATGACAAGGGAGATGCCTTCCGTCTTTCCCATGTATTGACCCTATCCGGGGTCACCTTCCCAACAGGCATAACTAGGAACTTCCTTTTTGTTAATTAAACACACATGTATTAACGTTTCCGTATTAATATAATTATAGCATGAAAAATAAACATTTATCATAAATAAGGAATACGATAATAACCACTTTATTATCGCCTCTCGAACATATTCCCTTCAGTCTCCCACTTGCACTAGAGACAATAATCTAATTTAGAAACTTTGCGTACTGAACACTTATGGCTTTCTGGTGTTCCATATATGCGATTTCAAGTGGTTAAAAGAATCTACGGATCTAACGCTTTCAGGTCCGTGTGTATTTGTATGTCTTTGCGTCTTCACGCATCACTCATTCTCTTAATGAGATGGCATTGTATAAATTTGGTATTTTGGTGAGACCTTTAGTTCCTTGGGGTTAAATCATGTCGATACTATTGTCGTACAATATATCTTTAGTGTTAGCCCATTGCGAACCACACCTTAGTTTGATAACAAACTACTTGACATAAATGCCCCCCTTTGCTACTACTGTAGCAGTCATATACTTAGCCTTTTGTTGTAGTATCCGTCACAATGTTTTAACTTTGGAATTCATCCAAATCCATCATGGAAACTTCTTTCCATTTCATTGTGCCACCCATAGTTTAAATTGATATAAACTTAATTTGTATCTTGTGACAAAACTAGTATCATTTTTCAATGAACTATTTGTCTCTTATACAAATGGAATATAATCTTAAGTCTTCAAAAATATTATAAGAATATCCTTACTATTGTCAAATAATCATTTTATGATTCATTCTGATATATGCTCATAACACTTAGAGCATAGGACATGTCTGGATGTGTACATATCATGATATGATTGATCAAAACATCCTTGTGATTTCACTCATCAAGTGTCTAAGCACTTGAATCTTGTTTCACTTATCAAGTGTCGATACACTTGAATCTTGATTCAATTCCTTTCCATGCGACAAGAACCGTTTCTCGTCGTTTCTATATTGAACTCCTTCAATATCTCATATATGTACGTTTGGCACAACCATATTAGCGTCATAGTCTATCCATGTTGACATTCATGCTAAATATTCGGGTTTTGCCTAAGTCTTTCATCGAAATGAAATTCTTAACCTTTGTTAATAAAAGATACATCATTTCCAATCAACAAGATGCCCTCCACATAATGTATTAGAAATATGTCTCAGCGCTCCCACTTAATTTCTTGCAAATGCAAGCATCTTCATCGTCTCCTGATGAAAACTCCTTTAACAGTTTCATCACGGTGAAGATTCCAACTCCGCGATACTTACTTCAACCATTGAAGTTTCCATGCCCTTTTCAGCATCCTTTGAATTAAGAAAACCCTTTGGATCGTGTCTTGTACACATTCTAGGTAACCATTCTATTAGAAGAACTTTGTTTTTTTATTCATCTACCATATACCAAAATTATATGTAGTGGTTGCTATATTAATCCGTCTAGACTAAATATCGCTATGAAAGATCCAATCTTGTCATAGTCAACTCCTTGAACATTGTCGTAAAATAATTTATGACATATCGACTATTTCATAGATGTGAAACATCCATGTCTGTTTCTTTATAGATCCAAATACGACCGATAGGTTTTTACACCTTCCCGTAGGGTCTTCCAAGTTCAAAAAACTTGATTTCTCGTGTATCGAACTATCACGGATTTTATGGCATCAAGCCATTTGACGGAGTCAGGGCCCATCATCGCCTCTTTGCATGTAGTCGGTTCATCATTGTCAAACAACAATGATTTACTCTCAAACCTTAGCATTTGATTGTTTATCCGACCTACTTGATTCAATAGGAACTTAGACCTCCGTGACCACAACCTTTGAGGCACGTGAGACATGAGCATTGTAGCTGCCTCTGGAACGTTTTTCGGTGCTGCGCAGCTCGACACATATAGCTAAGGTTCGTTAACCTTATCAAAGTTCTATTGTCCTCCCACTTAACTTTTCCGAAAAAATCCTTTTTCAAGAAACTTCACGTTTCAAGCGACAAACCCTTTTGTCCTTGATGTTATGGACGAATACCCAATGGTTATTCGAAATAACCTACAAAGACATGCTCATCCGACTTTGGTTGTAAACATCTTACTTATGCTTAGCATACCAAAATTTAGGAAAGGACAACGTGGGTTTACCCCAAACCATAACTTACATGGTGTCATTTCAATGGATCAAGATGAAGCTCTTTTCAGTATAAAAGCGATAGTCCCTAAATCTTTTAATCTTTTAAAACATAATGATAGTTTTATAAATAACACCTTTGATCCAACCATGTCAAACAAGGTTTCATTACAAATCTCAAACACTCCATATTCCTATTGTGTTTCAGGAGATGTAAATCTAGGTGTTTTTAAACTTGCAACTCAAATAAATCCCTTTATGATAAAATCATAAATCATTTATTTTCTTGTTACACTTGCAACTCAAATAAATCCCTTTATGATAAAATCATAAATCATTTATTTTCTTGTTACAATGATTTTCCACTTCATCTTGAAAGTCTTTGAACGTTTTCAAATATTCATACTTCTTTCTCATTAAGTGAATATTCACTGAAATTTCCGGAGAAAGCATATGAAGTTGAAATCCATCTCCTACGACCACATAATGGACTACATACATCGATATGTATAAATTCCAATATTTTAGTCGATCGTTCTTCTTTGGCCTTTGAACTAAGTTTTAATTATTCCAAGGAAAGTCTCACAAGCGTCACTTGATCAAATCAAAGACTCCAAAAATCCATGAATATGGAGATTCTTCATGTTTTCTTTCCAATATAATTTAAACGGCGATGTCACTTCGTAAGTGATCTTTCAATCATTTGTCTTGCGACATTTTAGCATTAGTTTTTATGGATGTGATTTCTCCAACTAGATTTGCAAATCATCCATCTTATATGGAATACGGTAATTATTTGAACAATCTTTGTTCTCATAATACCTGATTTAAATAACGATTATTAAAACAAATCTTGAAGGCAAGCTTGGATGTCAACGAGAAATACAAACAACCGCTTGTTTGTTTTCGATGAATATCATCACATATTCTGTTGCTAGTTACTTAGGCCATTGTGGTTCATGAATTGCGTCGTTCTGTATGAAATTTCATACCAACCAATTCGGTATTCAATACCCAGGAACCACATTGTTTAACAAGCAAAGAATACAACCATAACATGTATATCATCTATATACCTAAACTGGATATTTCCAATCTTTTATTTTCTGCCAAATATAGTTCATAGATTCTCTTTCAGCATTTCCTTTTCCTTTTAAAAGAATCTATCAACATCAAAAGTGGCGCCATATACATGACACATAGTCCAAAGTGTGTATATTCAAATACTAATACCTTTGGACTTGCACTTTGAAGTAGATCACAATCATCAAATGATTGGCGTTCTTTCAAAATCCATTTTTTAGTAATCTTTTAGTGTAGTAAACACTTTACATACATCTTCTATTCATCCTTATCATGTCGACTTTCATGATCAAGCTAATGTAGCTTATAAAGGTAAATCGTGAGTATAATGTTACTTTCCAAAACCCTTTTGGATGATTAGGATGTCTAGCATCTCCAACCTTCGCAAATTCTCATCCAATATGAGAACATATATTATACTCTATCATATTGCAACCAAAACATTGTTTCAGATATCGTTATATCTGCCACACATTATGGTTTCTGAAACAATTCTTTCAGCTCCTAGATAAACTTGATATTAAAAACAATCAAGAATCATGGAGGCAAACATGATACTTAAGATACTAACACTAGAATTGTTACTCTCTATTTAATACCAATTATTAAATTTCACGGAGTAAACAGAGTTTGCTGAAAGTTTGCAATAGGACTTTAAACTTTAGATTGACACTCAACACAATACGATACCAGTTCGTAAAGTAAAAATTCAGAATTCTATAGTTCTATTATCTCAATTATAATCATAAGGTGGTGAACGAATGCCAATGACTACAACAAATTATGCAAATTCACTTTGATTTAATTTATGATAAATCGAGTTCTACTAATCCAAATTATAAATGAACTCCCACTCAAAAACGACATCCCTCATGTATTTTGGTGATTACATGAACCAAATCCAATACACCAAGTCCGATCATCACGTGAGTCGGTGTAGCTTCAAAGGCGAGCATCCATATGGTCATCATATCAAAACATATGACTCATGCTTAACCTTTCGGTCCATGTTCCGAGGCCATGTCAGCACATTCTAGGCTCGCCAAGTAAGAACCTTAGTATTCGCGTGTGTAAAATTGTCTTACACCCGAGATATGCTCGTGGATTCAAGTACACCCGATCATCACGTGATGTCTTGAAGCAACGAAACATTGTCGGTGCATACTTAAGGAAGAACACATTTTTATCTTGATATCTAAATGAGGGATCATCTTATTATGCTAATAAAATGCCAAATTAGCAATATAAGATGCAACAAACATCTTATGTGAAAAGTGAAATGATATGGTCCTTGCACTTGATCGTTATCATGTGCATCATGGTATGATCTCCATCATTCCTTTATGTGTAAGGTCAAGGTCTATGGAATTTTACACGTTATGTGTGTTGTAAGAGTATCGAGTTATACTTTTACTTACAACATCACCATATGATGACACTAGCCCAGCAACAATTTAAACTAGACGCTTCTAATTTATCCATTGTAAGTTTTACGTGGCTGAGGGATTTCGAAGATAGAACCGTTCTTACCTACGAACATGGAACCACAACGATGATAATCAAATTATTGACAACTTGTTGTAAATCATATATTGACTATAGTAGGAGAGACAGACACCCGCAAGCCACTCATGCAAAACTAGTTGCATGTCAAGCGTGGAACAGGTCTCATGTGCGAGGACATGTAAAGTTTGTCCAGGCCGCTTCATCCCACTATGCCACCAATATCCAAAGTATAAGGAAGAAGTAATAACATGAACATCAGCGCCCACATACTCATATGTGTACTACCCGTGCAAAGCATCTACGCATAGATTCGGCTCTGATACCACTGTAGGGTTCGTAGCATAGAAAACAAAAAAATCCTACGATGGGAACAACTATGTACCAAGATCTATCTACTAGATACAATCAACAGTTGGATATACATCCATAGAATACATACCCTCGAAGACCGAATAGAGTTAACGAGGTTGTACTCGTGGATGATGTAGTCGAACGCTTGCCAATCTCAAGATCGTGATGAAGTCCATCTGGTCCAGCCGGTCTAGCACCATCAAGTCCAGCACCGCAAAGCAGTGGTGCATCCGTGGTCGCACACACGTCCGGGTACCCCGACAACCTCCACGCCTTCGCTCCAGCGAAGCAGCGGAAGCAACAAATCCTTCCAGAAAAAGCCACCGAGAACATGTATCTCGCTGATCCGAGACCATGGGGAAATTCTAAAGGGGGAGAGAGATCCTTCACGAGGAGGTGTGAGTGAGAAGTGAGAGGAGGGGGTCCTTTTATAGGGGAGGGGGCAGCCCAAGGGGGCATGGCCTCCGGCCAAGGAGGGTGCCCCCACCTCTCCCTAATTCATGTGGTGGAAGCTCCACTCACATAAACACACCTCCACTCACAATTCCACTCACATGCATTAATTTTCCACCAAAATTAATGCAAGCTCTCATTTAATAAAACTCTTTTATTTTTTATTCAGAATTTTGTTAATTACTCTAATTAACAAACATTCACATAAAACCCCTTATAACATTTCAATTTCACATGCAGAACCAGTTTCAACAATTTCAATTGAAACAATTCCGGTGTCTAGTGAAATAAATTCCCGCGCTTTCTTTTTCTTTCTCTGGCATATCATTTGCTCTGAATGGTGTCGGTATCCCTTAAGTGTGTCACCCTATGGTTCGTGAATAATGTAGACATGATCGAGACTCCTCTCCGATCAATAATCAGCAGCGGGACCTGGAGATCCGTACTGACTCCCACACATTCAACGATGACTTCTGTGATCGTGTGAACCTTATACGCATGTAACTCAATCCCTTTGTATCGCGATATGTTACATGTCTGAGATTCGATCATCTATATCTGCATACCTAGTTTGATCTTGTTACTGACATGTACTCTTTTCTCGTTCCCGTGATATAACATTCTAGTGATCAAATCACTTGCTTGCAAGCTAACTAATGTGATACCACCGAGAGGGCCGAGAGTATATCTCCCCATCATTGGGATGGACAAATTCCACTCTTGATCCATGAGCCTCAACATAACACCTTCGTAGCACTGAACCCATCTTTATAGCCAACCTGTTATGGTGTGATGTTTGATGTTATCAAGATACTCTTCCGGTGTTTAGTGATTGACGTGATATCATGGTCTAAGGACTAAGATTACTTCGTATGATGTTATAGCAATATAAGCATAATGACCTTGATCGTAATGCTATACTTCGGATGAATGTTCATCACATCATTCCAACAATGTTGTGACCTTGTTATTAACAACATCCAATGGCCATGATCAGGAAACCTTTGGGCATCTTGTTAATCAACGAGCTAGTTTATTAGAGAGGCATAACTAGGAACTTCCTTTTTGTTTATTAAACACACATGTATTAACGTTTCCGCACTAATACAATTATAGCATGCAAAATAAACATTTATCATAAATAAGGAATACGATAATAACCACTTTATTATTGCATGTCGGGCATATTCCCTTCAACAACCACTACCTATACCTGATTGGAAGTGGGATAAGATTGGTATGGATTTTATCACCGGACTGCCAAGGACCAGATCTGGATATGACTCCATATGGGTTCTTGTGGATCTCCTAACTAAAGTGGCTCATTTCATACCCATGAAGACTACCTCTACCAGTGCTAAGTTAGCCAAAATCTATATTAACAGAATCGTATGTTTACATGGAGTACCTAAGAGTATTGTGTCTAATAGAGGAACTCAGTTCACTTCACATTTTTGGCGACAACTACATGAATCATTGGGAACTAGACTAGAATTTAGCACAGCTTTTCATCCTCAGACTGATGGACGAACAGAAAGGACCAATCAGATTTTGGAAGATATGTTGAGAGCTTATGCGCTAGACTATGAATCTAGTTGGGATAAAAGTCTGCCATACGCAGAATTCTTTTATAACAACAACTATCAATCAAGCATATAGATGGCTCCGTTTGAATTCCTTTATGGAAAGAAGTGTACTACGCCATTACTATGGAGTGGAGTTGGAGAAAGAAATTTATTCGGACCAGAACTGATCAAGGAAGCTGAAGATAAAGTCGGAATGGTAAAGGACAAATTAAAGATATCCCAATCCTGACAAAAGAGCTATGCAGATCCAAAGCATAGGGAATTCACCTATGAGGTAGGTGATAGAGCCTATCTTAGAGTCTCACCACTTCATGGTGTGAAGAGATTTGGAGTCAAAGGAAAATTGGCACCTCGTTATGTAGGACCATTCAAGATTTAGAGCCGCAAAGGAGAAGTGGCCTATGAGATAGAACTACCAGAATCATTATCAGCAGTTCACAATGTGTTTCATGTGAGTCAGTTGAAGAAGTGTCATCCGGAGATGGAAGAAACTTCATTGAAGGACACTATACCATTAGAAGAGGTACAGTTGGAGAGTGATCTCACTTACGAGGAGAAACCTATCAAGATTCTCGAGACAGCGGAAAGAGCTACTCGTACTAAGATTATCAGATTCTGCAAAGTACAGTGGAATCATCATACCGAGGAAGAAGCAACTTGGGAAAGAGAAGATGAACTTCAGAAAGATCCCCTCTCACCTATTTGCTAGCCAAACCGAATCTCGAGGGCAAGATTCATCTTAAGGGGGTTAGATTTGTAACATCCCAAATTTCATCATATTCAAAACCAAGTTATTGCATTCATATCATCATGGCATGACTTCATTGCACAAAAAAATTCAAAATAAAAACCCTAATGGAACCATATTTAAACCCCTTTCTTATATTATAAATATATGAGGCATGGTTTTATTTTATTTTATGACCTCAAAATGATTTTGAGTGATTAGATGTGTTTGACACACTTGTACACACTAGGATCACAACACAAAAACTTGGTGAAAGTTTGAAATCATTTGGATTTGAGTTGGCTATTCAAATCTATTCTAGAAAATCAAAACAGAAAAAGTAAAGAAAAAAAGAGAAAAAATAACAAGCAACAACCCTTTTGGCCCAAACCCCCTGGCAGCCCACTAAGCCCACCCGGGAACCTCCCCCTCTCTCCCCGCAGTTTCTCAGCCGCGCGCGCACCCCACCCACTGACAGCCAGGCCCCACCGCCACGTCGATCGTCGTCGTCAATCCTGCGCCCGCGACCAGCTCCACTGTCGTTTCTCCCCGCTGTCACTATCAAATCAATCCTCGCTTAATTGCCGATGAATGAGTGTGTGATTCTCTCCCCTGCTCCATCTACTTAAAGCCCACCCCCTCGCGACCATTTCCCCTCACTTAGCCAGCACCAAGCGCTGCCAGGCTCCTCCAATTTCGCCTTGCACCGCCGCAGTGCCGAGCCACTTCGGCGAGCTATTATGGTAAGCACAGCGTGCCCCTCTGCCTCTCGTTCACGTGAACGTGTTCCTCTTGCTCATGCGTATCTACTCATGCCCTTGGCTTGTCCTATTTCTCCCCAGGTCGCGTCCCCGTCAACGTCTGCAAGCAACCGATGCACAGCTCAACTCCAACGAGCAATCTCGGTAAAATTGGTGCGCCCCTTGACCTCTGCTTCACACGACTGTGTTCGCTGTGACCTTGCGCACCTCCTAATGCCTGTCATTTGCCTTTTTGCACCCTACGTTGTTGTCTTCGTCTCTGACAGTGAGCACCGACGCCAGTACGAGCTCCGACGAGGTTTTTCTGTCATGTCTGTGCGCCCCTGTACAAGCCGCGTCCATGTTGAGCTTCCCCGCCTCCTTGCGACCTTGGTAAGCGCCAGCACACACCCCCTTGCCCCTGACCTCGCCGGCGTGTCACCGCCAGTGGTGTCGCCGCCAGAGCCATTGCCGCTGCTAGGATTTGGTCAGACAAGCCAGATCCGTTGGGTCTAAATCTAGAGGCCATGATTAGATCACTTAACGAAATGTTACGATTAGATCTGGGTCGTGCATCGTCACTTAGACCCTACGGTGCGCTAGCATGATCCGTCTGAACCGGTACGCGCCAATCAGAACACGCCGCGTGTCCCTGGTTTTGATTTAAAACCCAAATTTTGTTCTATTAGTTATTTAAACTTGTAAATTTAATAACTTTTGTTCTGTTTATCCAAAAAAATACAAATTTTATATCTATGGATTCAGAAAAATAAGCTCTTTACATCTATGTCCTTGATTTGGCCATTTGCTTCAGAAAATTAGGATTTTATGCAGAAGCATTTGTAGGCCTATTTTGGCTATAAAAATTATTTAGACTTTAGAAAGTATGATTTGTATTCAGTACTGAAATTTTTTTTTTGAAAAGTGTGACAAATCATTCCTTGCATTTTGCATGCATTCATATTTATTTTTGTTTGAATATTGATTGTGAATATTGTTGTATGAATTTGTGTGTAGATTTTGTGGATTGTGGAGAGTGTGATTGTGAGGATTTTACCTATTCTCCTAGCTAGCAAGGCAAGTGATATTTTCATTCCATGTCCTATTATTTTCCTTATTGCATTAGCACTATTTTGAATAGGATTTGCATGGTGATTTTTCTAAGTATATGTTATGCTATGGTAAATCCTATAGTTGCTATCTTAGAATTTTCCCTAGGTTAAGAGACGTGTTATGCTAGTATGCTTAGCCTAGCTAGTAGAATGCAAGGGTGGAATATTCATGTTATGATATTATGCAAAGTCTATGACTATGTTTTGGATTAATAAAACAACTATGTGAATGAATCACCTGGGTGGAATAAGAAGATTGGTTTGTGTTGAGTGGTTACATAAGGCCCATGTATATGGTTTACCTTGTGTATCACACTTGTGGATGGCCACCCAGGAACAAATAGATTTGAGATGTTTAGTGTTGAGAAGCTTCTAGTGCAACCACATGGCATATGGGCTTTGCCTTGACCAACTAGGTTGCAAGAACTCATCCAGATGGACAGTTGGTGGTAGGGTTGATAGGATGGAATGCGTCCATGGTGGTCTGAGGGAAGGCTTCTAAAAAGTCTCATCTCAATGCATGTCGAGTCTTGTGGGGAAAGTGCACCACCTCCCGAGAGGGTAAAACCTAAGTACTTAGCCGTGTCCCCGGTATCGGACAATTTGAGCATCGAAGACATTGAAATGATCAAGGATCTCCTCATCCCAATTTCTCTAAGTTAAAACTTGTGGTTGAACAAGGGTAAAGGTTCACCATTGTCTATTGGTGGTTCCTTGATGTTTTTGTCAAACAAAAACTTAGTGTTTTCAAACTAATAAGACAGACCTTATTTTGAGCAAAGCCGGCCTGAACTATACTTAGCTGAATTCATATAGTTATTAGATGTTACTATACTACTATGGTATCACTTGCTAATACAATTCAAAATGTATTGACCCTCTGTGACTGTAACTTATTATGTTGCAGGTTACTCTGATGGTGATATGCCTACCAGGGTATACCCAGCAGGACGTTTCCCGCCGGCCCAAGCCGTCAGCGAGTGGGCCTGCAGAGCGTCGACTGGATCAAGACTTGGCGTGGACTCAGGCAACTGGAAGCTGAAGGCCTAGAAACGTAGCTAGGCCTAGTCGGACTAGGTCATAGTACCTCCGAATCCTTAACCAATTCGGTTATAATCCGTAAACCCTAGTGAGGTGAGCCTATATAAACCTCCCTAGGGGACGCATAGGGGATACGTTCCATCATACACCCAAGCGACTCGCCGCCTAGTCGTCGAGCTCGCCCCGTTGTACTCTCACCATAATACAATCTAGCAGGAGTAGGTCTTTACCCTCCGGGGGGCCGAACCTGGGTAAATCCTTGTGTCTCCGCCCTCATCTCGCACCGCAGATGGCTGGCCGCTCTTGCCCCATGTTCTACTACTCGCTGCCGATTACAACATCTTACGTGGCCATTCCCACGACAGTGGCGCCCACCGTGGGGCCTGGCCGGTCAGGCCGGTGTTCTGTGGCGAGATCCAATCTGCCCATCAACGAGTCGATCGCCACCGACCGCATGATCGCGATCAGCGAGATGCTCCAGATCTTGCCGAGCAGCTACGTCTCGGCGGCATGACCCGTCACGCACAGCGTGATCCTGCCGGTTGGCATGATCAGCCTCTTCGTCGGTCTCACCGACGTCATCACTTCGGAGGACTCGGCTCGCATCCGCGAGTCGCCGCCACGCGACCGGCTCTCTGAGAGCCAAGTCCGCATGATCCACCGCCTTGCCTCCGACTACGACTCGGCCCACAGCAACGTGGCCGAGACCACCACGGCCGCGGGCGATGCGGCCCTCAACGACGATGCCATTCGGTGACCCCGGCATCCTGCGCCAGATCCATCATCGCCGCGTCACCTGCGGGCTCCATCACCCAGGTCTCCAACGTCGGAGACTTCGAGGATCCCTCCATCCTTGGGATCTTTGACTTTGACTCCGGGTCGGAGAACTCCGCCGACCTCCACGACGGAACCGGTCGCCATGCCGCGACCTACATGGCGACTGGCGCCAACCCACCGGAAGACCCCTTCTCCACGCCGATCCCGCCAAACGTGACGGCAATGGAGGTCGAGGAACTCCGCCTGAAGCTGGCGGAGGCAGTCCGCAAGGAGCAAGCCGGGCGTGAAAAAATTCGCCTCGAGTAGGCGACAGCGCAAGAGCTGTCGCGATATCACCAACTCCGAATCAGGTCGCGCCTAAACCCTGCCATCCAGGGGTGTGCCCTTAACATCGACGACGAGAACAACCCGGCTCGCATAGCCAAGCGCGCGATCTGCGAGAACGTGCCGCCAGGAGGAAGCGCTCGACCCCCACTAGGGGCGACGGCCAATGGCGCACCACCACCACCCAACCGCGCGCCCCCAGGGACCAACCAAGGATCATGGTCTCCTCACGAGAGCGAGACACGAACGGCCTCCCGTTGTTCTCCACCCCAATGGACAACGTCGTCTCAAGCCGAGACACGATTGACAACATCCAAGTAACCGGCGAAGGTGCCCTGTAGATCCAATACGCCAAGGATCTACTCGCCAAAGTAGTGGAGCAACAAAATGCGGGCGTCGACTCACAGGGGCGGATGTACTCGCGCTCATTGGGAAGCAGGGCGGCCTCGAGCGGCCGCCCCATGGTGGCAAATACCCTCAACTGCCCGCCACCCGAGCCCCTGCAGCTCCAACACCGACACGCGAACGCGGCACTCTCCACCAACGACCCGCGGCCAGCAAACAACTTCGTCGCCGCCAACTGGTAGTCCGTCGACGCATGCACCCACATCATCAACAACCAGAGTTGGCGCGCACGCCAGCCCGACGATCTGCGGCACACCCTCACCAACCGCCGCAACGGTGAACCAAGGGGATCGCTGAGCCGAATCGGGCCCCAGTGCTTCGGACCGATGATCCGTGGCGAAATATACCCGGCAAACTTCAAAGCGCCGAAGGAAATAGAGAAGTACGACCCATCGTACGATCCCTCCGTGTGGCTGGATACCTACCTCATGGCGATGGGGATCGCCGGCCACACCGACCTACTCGTCACCCGCTACCTCCCTCTGATGATGGAGGGGGCGTGTAGGCAGTGGATTAACACCCTCCCTGCGGATAGAATCGACTCCTGGGAGGAGATGCGCGATGCCTTCGTCAGGCACTTCGAGGGTTCATACACCCGCGCCACCACCATCGAGGACCTGGAGCGGTGTGTCCAGGGACCCCGCGAGTCGACCCGCAACTGGGTCCAACGGTGGCAAGATCTGTGGTACAACGCGGCCAGAATCCACCCGGACACCGCAATCCACTACTTCAAGATCTCGTGCCGCTACGAGCCCCTGGTCGCCAAGCTCAAACGAGCGTACCGCACACTCGACAACATACCGGACCTCCTAGAGATCACAAAGAAGTACACGGAAGAGGACCCAAACCAGGAAACCGACGACGAGTCGGGAGGACATCGCCGCACGAGCGGCCACGACAATGGGAGGCGTCCCGAGATACGTTACAGCAGCACTCGCCTCACCGGCAAGCGCCGCGGTGACGGGCGAGTCAACTTCGTCGCCAACGCCGGGTACGCGCAGCGCGAGCCCAAGATCTTTCGCCGCAACGGCGGCAACTACAAGGCAAAGCCAAGGTTCGATCCCATGGCCCTTCTCAACCAACCCTGTGTGTTTCATAGCAGGGAAGGAAAGCCCGCCACGCACACGACGGCCGATTGACACTCTCTCAAGGAGATCGAGAAGGCACGGCGCGCGGGGGAAGACCCCGACAACAACCCGCCAAACGGCGGAAAGTTCGGCAGCGTCGCCGGCTCGCTCCACACCTTCACAGGCTTCAACACGAAGTGTGAGAAGAAGGTCATCGCCCGCGCCATCGCCGTCAACGCGGTGTCCCAGATAGACATCCCTCAGTTCCTCAACTGGTCCGAGCAACCAATCACCTGGAGCCGCGAGGACCACTCGCCATGGATCAAGTATCCGGGACGAGTCGCCCTGGTGGTCAAGCCAAATGTGGGGGACTACTGGCTCCCCAAAACGCTGATGGACGGCGGCAGCTCCATCAACATCCTGTACCTGGACACGTTTAGGCGACTGCGGCTCCCGCAGTCGATGATCGAGACGACCTACACCACCTTCCACGGCATCGTCCCCGGTCGGAAGGCGTATCCGATCGGCAAGGTGACGCTGCCGGTCACCTTCGGTACACCAGCAAACTTCCGCACCGAGCGGATCGTCTTCGAGCTGGTGCCCTTCGACAGCCCCTACCACTGCGTCCTGGGTCGCCAGGCGTTCGCCAAGTTCATGGCGGCACCCCACTACGCGTACAACGCGATGAAGTTACCTGGGCCGTGCGGCATCATCACGGTCCATGGCGACCCCGATATGGCCGCGGAATGCGAGGCCAAAGGGGCCGAACTCACTGACGCCGTCATCGCGGCGGAGGCCAACCACGCCGAGGAGCTCGCTAAATACGCGAGCGGGGTCAACAGCGACGACCCCACCATACTCAAGAAGCCCAACTCGGAGGGTGGCAACTCCATTGCCTTTGAGGCAACAACACACACCCGTACCATCGAGCTGGTCCCACGCGACTCCAGCCAGACGGTGACGATCGGGACGGGCATGAGCCCAGCATAGGAAGGCGCGCTCATCGAGTTCCTCCGTGAGAATAGGGACATCTTCGCATGGAAGCCATCCGACATGCCTGGTGTCCCGAGGGAACTCCTGAGCACAAACTCAACGCCGACCCCAAAGTACGATCTGTCAAGCAGTCGCTGCGGCCCTTCAATGAAGAGCACCGCCGAGCCATCGCCAAGGAGGTGCAGCGTCTACTCGCTGCAGGATTCATCCGGCCAATCAAGTACTCCAAGTGGCTGGCAAACCCAGTCCTGGTCGAGAAGAAAAATGGGACCTGGAGAATGTGTATCGACTACACAAACTTAAACAGCGCCTGCCCGAAGGAGCAATTCGTTCTCTCGCGGATCGACCAAATCATCGATTCCACCGCGGGCTCGGAGGCGCTATGCTTCCTCGACGCCTACTCTGGGTACAACCAGATCAAAATGGCCGTCGAGGACGAACAAAAGACGGCGTTCATCACGCCATTCGGTGCCTTCTGCTACACCGCCATGACCTTCGGCCTCAAAAACGCCGGGGCGGCTTACCGGAGGTGCATGCAGAAGTGCCTTGCGAGCCAGATTGGTCGCAATATCCACATCTACATCGACGACGTGGTTGTGAAATCCGCTCTCCAGGGTGATCTACTCGCCGACCTGGTGGAAACGTTCACCAACCTGCGGAAGTACAAGATAAAGCTAAACCTAGGAAAGTGCACCTTCGGTGTGCCAACTAGACAGCTACTGGGATACGTCGTCTCCAAGCGCGGGATCAAGGCAAACCCCGCCAAGATCAACACGATCGCTCGACTCGGCAGACCCGAGTGCCTGCGCGACGTCTAGAAGCTGGTCGGGCGAGTCGCGGCTCTCAGTCGCTTCATCCCCCGGCTAGGCGAAAAGGCGATGCCCCTTTACCGCCTAATGCGCAAGAACCCCACCTTCCAGTGGGACAAGGAGGCAGACGACGCGCTCCACGCCCTCAAGGAGGTGCTACTCGCCGCCCCCGCCGACAAGGAACCCATGTTGGTCTATGTCGCGGCTTCTGAACGAGTTGTCAGCACCGCCATGGTCGTCGAACGGCCAGAGGAAGGAAAGGAGCGCCCGGTGCAGCGACCAGTGTACTACATCAGCGAGGTCAAAACCGAGTCGCGCCAGCGCTACCCGCAATACCATAAATTGGTATACGCGGTCTTCAGAGCACAATGGCGACTGCCGCACTACTTCCAGGAGCACCCGATAACGGTCGTCTCCTCAGCACCGTTGCAGGACATCATCCGCAACCGTGAGGCGACTGGGCGAGTCGCCAAGTGGGCCGTCGAGATCGGCGTCCAAAACATCAAGTACAAGCCGCGCAAGGCGATCAAGTCACAGGCTCTAGCAGACTTCCTCGTCGACTGGGAGGAGGCCCAGCAGCCAGAGAAGCTGCCATACCTCCATTACTGGAACTTACACTTCGATGGCTCCAAGAACGCGGACGGTGCAGGAGCGGGGATCGTGCTAACACCTCCGAAGGGCGACAAGCTCCGCTACGTCCTCTACCTCGATTTCACCCCCTGCACCAATAACATGGCCGAGTACGAGGCGCTACTCCACGGCATGCGCGTCGCCAAAGAGATGAACGTCAACCGCCTGCGCTGCTACGGAGATTCCGACCTCGTCGCCGGGAAAGTCGGAGGCACCTGCGACGCTGTCTCCCCCACCATGGCGGCATACCGCCAAGCAGTGGACCAGCTGGGTGGACACTTCGCAGGCTACTCTGTCGAGTGGATCGACAGGCGGAAGAACGAGGAGGCCGACGCACTCTCCCGCATCGGCTCGGCTCGACTCGCACCACCCGCCGGCGTCTTCCTTAACACCATCACCAAACCTTCCGTCTCTCCCCCACGTGAGATTGACATCGGAATCCCGCTGCAACCAGAGGCAGCCCTGGTCGCACTAATCGCCAAGCCAAGCGACTGGACCACGCCATACGTCGCCTACCTGGAGGGGGGCACTCTGCCCGCGGATGAAACGGAGGCCCAGATGATAACACGCCGCTGCAAATCCTTCGTCATCATCAACGGCGAGCTCCACAAGCGCAGCGTGACAGGCGTGTTTCAACGCTGCGTTCAACCCGCTGAAGGACGCAAAATCCTCCAAGACATCCACTCCGGCGACTACGGCCACCACGCTAGCGCCCGCTCCCTAGTCGCCAAGGCTATGCGACACGGCTTCTACTGGCTCACCGCACACGCAGACGCCGTCGACATCGTCCAGCGGTGCATCGGATGCCAAAAATACGCCAACCAGACCCATGTACCGAGCTCGGCGTTCAAAACAATTCCCATCACCTGGTCGTTCGCCGTATGGGGCATGGACATGGTAGGCCCCTTCAAGAAGGCCCCCTCCGGCTTCACCCACCTCCTAGTCGCAGTCGACAAATTCACAAAATGGGTGGAGGCCAAGACAGTCTGCAAATGCGACGGGAAGACCGCCACCAAGTTCCTACGCGAGCTCATCTATCGCTACGGGTTTCCAAACAGCATCATCACGGACAACGACACCAACTTTGCCAAAGAAGCCATTGCCAAGTTCTGCGTGGCACACCACATTTGACTCGACCTCGCTTCAGTCGCCCACCCGGAGTCCAATGGCCAGGCGGAACGCGCCAATCAGAGCATCCTCCATGGCCTGAAGCCACGGCTCCAAGTCCCACTTGAGTGCACCGCTGGGTACTGGGTCGAGGAGCTACCCTCCGTCATCTGGGGCATCCGCACCTCCGTCAACAGGTCGACAGGATTCACCCCCTTCTTCATGGTGTACGGTGCCGAGGTAGACATGCCCACCGACCTCGAGCACGATTCACCAAGGGTGGTCAACTATACGGAGGCTGCAAACGAACTCGCACGACAGGACGGAGTCGACCAGCTCGACGAGGCACGCGACCTAGCTCGCTCCCGCACCGCCATCTACCAGCAAGGGCTCCGCCGCTACCATAGCCGGCGAATAAGGACTCGCACTTTCCAGGAAGGCGACCTGGTACTGCGCCTAATCTAGGACAAGAAGGGCATGCACAAGCTCTCCCCCCCTTGGGAGGGACCGTTCGCCATCGGGCGAGTCCTGGGCAATGACGCCTACTACCTCACCGGCGTCCGAGGAGACGGAAAACTCGACGTCAAGCGGCCATGGAATGTAAACCTCCTATGAAAGTTCTACTCCTAGAACTCCATACATGTACTCTACACCCGCTATGAAATAAAAAGATCGGTCACCGAAAATCATGTCTACTCTCCATGTCTTGTGCCACTCGCACTCGTAATAACAGCGTTATGCTATTCGCAGAAGTCAACCTCTGGTAAAGCGACCGACACGGCCAAGTAGTGCGGTACGAGGGCACTGGGAAACTCTAGGCCTCATAATGTCCACGAAAAACGCCAACCCGGAGCCCCATTGGAGTCGCCTAGCTCGACTGGCTCACCGAGCCAAGACAACTGCATTCGCTCCTCACAGCGACCAAGTCCTCCGCATCCTTGGCGCAGCGACTCGAATGGCCAAGTACCACGCTCGGGGACTGACACCTAGCCAAATACGAGCGACTAGGGGAAAACGCCAAGTATGAGAGCGCGCCCAGGACTCGCCACGTGACTGATCTTCCGGATCAGGCAGGAGAGACGCGCTAACAACAACGCGCTTAGTCCTCACCTACCTCGAAGCTGCGACTAGAACCACCAAGTACCATGCTCGGGGACTCGGCAACCTGACCTCGTTCACGCCCGGGAAAACGGTCAAGTAAAGAGCACCACTGGGAGTCGCCATGCGACTGGCTCTCCGAGCCATGGCGAGTCGACCTCAACTCATTAAAAGTTAACAAACATATAATAACAAGGTAAACCCCATAAAAAGGGCGGACGCGCTCGGGGACTCGCTCAATCAAAATCCAAAATCACAAAAAGAATGACAAAATAACACGAGTTTCCATTATAGCAGCACAAAAGTTGTTCCACATACAAGGAAAGTTAAATAGTTATTTTGTACTAATGCCCAAGGGTACAACACTTCTACTCCGCAGGTTTTGATGCAGACGCGCCACCGTCCCTGTGGCTGCGGATGAAGGGCACGTACGGGTTTGACGGGTACGTCGTCAGCTCGCCCGCCATCGCAGCACGAAACGGCTGCTCGACCTTGAAATCCTGATGCTTCGGTTCAGGATCATTGGGAGTGACAATCGTCTCCTGATAGGGGATGAGGTCGCCCATCGCCCAAACACGATCGGAGTACACCGCGGCCTGGTCCGTCAGCTTCAGCACCTCGGCAATCTCCACAGAGCCTGTTGACGAGGGGTAGCCGCTCGTGACATCGTTGAGATCGAAATCCTCTGGGAAGTGGACAAGCCCAAGGCTGAGCGCCATCGCCGCCCCGCGCCGGAAGGCCGATCGCTTCATGAACTCGACGACTGACAGAGCCTTTTCCAGGTAGCGCCATACCTCGACAAGGTCGCTGGGGATTACTTCTATGGGCGATATCTCCTAAAGATACGCTCGAAAGCAAGTCGCGGACAACGCGGCTGAGTCGACCAGGGTGGCCACACATTGTCGCGCATCGTACGACTGCGCCTCCTCCGTGTTATCAGTGATCCGACCTGCGGCACAGAAACAAGCAGTGAGCAAACCAACGACATCACAATACAGCTATTGTAGGTAGAGGGAAGAATAAGGAAGGTTTACCAATTAGCGGTCGGCAGAGGCCCGTGATGAAGCTTTGAAGAGAAGAGAAGTCGTTCTGCAGCCCAGCAACAAGCGCGTCAGACACTTTCCGCTCTTCAGCGGCAGAAGTAACAGCAGCTTTCGCTCGCCCTTCCGTTGAGCTCGCTTCTGCCCTCGCCTCATTAAGCTCGCGCTCCAGGTCAGCGACTCGTTTTTCGGCCGCGCTTAGAGCGGACTGAGCCGCCGTCAAATCACCCACCGGGACAAGTCCTCGGTGGGCCTCCTTCACCTCGGCCACAACCTCTTGAAGCTCCTTGTTCTCCTTCTCCAAGCGACACTTCGCAGCAAGCCGATCCATCGATTCACGCTGCAGGCCCTGCGCACAAACTGCAGCGTCAACAACAATGAAATTCCTAAGTGCCCACCCGCTGAAATTCAGCGACTAGGCACTCGAAGACTGGATGATATAAAAAAATTAAGAATCCAACCACTGAATTTCAGTGGCCCGATCCTCGGGGACTGGACATACCTGGATGGCAGCGCCTAGCATGCCGTGGAGTTCCAGCACATCCACCGCTGCAAGCACGGCCGGAGTATGGCCGCAGCGTTGTTCAACTTCCGCGTCGTGACCCCAGGCATTCGGCTCGCAAGCACCGAGGCACTCGCTGCGGCCGCCTTCGCCATGAAGCGAGGAAAGGTCGCTGCAGATGCGGCTGTGCCACTTGGGGTCGGCTCGGCCACGTCGGGTGAGTTTGCGATCACCATACGCTGTGACCCAACATCCTCCTTGACCGTCGAGGCCACTTCCGATGCGGTCGGAGGATCGCTAGGAGCAACCGCCTGATCATCAGAGACAGTGACGACTTTCATCCCCCTTCGTCCTCTTGACGCCTTCGGCGGGAGCAGCGACGTCACCGGCTTTCCTTTTCCGTGAGGAATCGGCCGACACCTCGGAGGCGACTGGTGGAACCTTGGCCACAGAAGGATGGCCGATCTTTTTAACACCAGTCCTGCGAAATAGTTTGGTGAATGAGACCGTCTGATCAGAACACAAAACAAGTAGATGAGTAAGGTACAAAGCAGCACTCACTTGGCGACTGGAAGGAACCATAGACCGGTGCGGATACTGGCTGGCTTCTCTAGCTCGGGCCCTAACTTCCGAGTAAGGCCCGTCTCGAACACATCGTGTTCCCAAGACACTGATGGCTTCTTCGAAGATGAAGCCGCGGCAGGAGCCTCCGTGGTAACAGCCGCGGGAGCACCCCTTGGTGGCTAGGCCCCTGCGGCTGGAGCAACCCCCAAGCTAACAATTGGGGCGAATGGCGGTGGCAACGACGCCAGCGGCGCCTCGTCCCTAGGGGCGGTAGCGCCTGTAGCCACAGTCGCGTGTGCCGCTGCTTCCTCAGCCGAGCTAGTGGCATCGGAGCTGCTCGCAGATCAGGACGGAGATATCTGCTTCGCTGGCTTCGTCTTCTTCTTCGGCGGAGCTTTCTTCTTCTTCTTCGACGGCGTGGCCTCGCGATGCGAGGTGTGCTCGGGAAGCTCGTCGTCGTCATCATCGTGGGGCTCGAGGCTCTTGCACGCTTCGAGCTCGCGCTGGTGTTGCCCGCGGGTTTTGTGAACCGTGGGGGCAGCAACCTCCACGGGCTCGTCTTCGTCGTCGTCGCCTCCGTCGCTCTCGGCGTTATCTTTGGCGGGTGATGACTCGCTTCCATCCTAGACGGACGAGCTCGAGTTCTCATCATCTGCGGGTGGAAGCCACCCTTCCACCACTTGGAACAACTGCAACAAGAACAAACAAATTTAGCACGACCGCGAATGCACAAGCTGCGACTGCGAGTGTTAATGGAGTGACGGCTTACCGTTGGAGCTGGGCGCCTTGCAGTATAAGGGGCGACCCCGGCCCTTGCGTCAAGGTACACGGCCAGGGTAATCTTCTTCAGGGTCTGCGTGTAGTCATTGAGTCTCCACTCAACGAGGCAGGACTTTGTCGGGTCGTCCTTACCCGTATATTCATACATATAGTGGTCGCGGTTGGCCAGGGGCACGAGCCGCCGCCCGAGCTAGCAGTTGTAGAGGTTGATGGTCTGGAGGCCTTTCTTCTTCAGGCCGCGGATGGTTTGCAACATTTCGTCAACAACCATACGCTGATCTAGCGGGAGTTTGGCGACCTGGAGCCGACGCGGCTCGGGCCAGTCGGCGGAGTATCTTGGAAGCGCCACTTCGTCGCTTGGGGTCAACTCGGTGACGTAAAACCAAAATTTCTTCCATTCATTCGCCGCCTTGGCAGGTAGCATCAGATAAAAGAACGAGGCCTTCGACTTCAGCTGGAACGTCAGGCCGCCCGCGGCCAGCATCGGACCGCCTGTCTCCTCGCGGATGATTCTTCCGTGGAACAAGTCTTGCCACAGGGGAAAATAGGGCCTGCAGCCCAAATAGCACTCGTAGAACGCCACGAAAATGGCGAGCTTCTCGATACTATGCAGACCCAGATCCGATGGTTGGATTCCATAGTAGGCGCAGAAACGCCGGAAGAAGAGGGAAGAAGGGAAGCCCAGCCCCCGCTCCAGGTGAATGGTGAAGCAGATGAACTCCCCCTCGCGTTGATCCAGAATCACTTCTCCGGCCACGGGGATGTGCCATCTACCGGCGCGGAGGATCCCTGCCTCCTCGAAAGATACTAGCAGCGCTTTAGTACATTTGGATCTGCCCCATGGCTCGGTAGAGGTGTCAACACCCGGATTTTTAATCCCAGATGCCTGTTATGCCATACATCGCAATCCCAGGATTACCATTTTTGCGAGACATAACAGAATTGGATACCATAGTACATCATCCATTACAAACCGTACATAAGTTCTTACACAAATAGGGATATCATGATCCAGTTCTTAATACAACTTCAAGCAGCGGAATACGTAATAATAACGGTAGCATAGGCGAAGCTCCATCTTCGGGGTCACAGGAAATGCTGACGATGGGAGATGATCCTAGTTGTCGTAACCTTCCTGGGGTCCATCCTCCAGGTACTCCTCTTCATAGTCTGGCCACGGGAATAGCTAGGGACAAAGCCATGAGTACTCTTTAAGTACTCGCAAACTAATACTAACAAGTGGAAGGGGTTTTTGATAATAGGACACTAGGCTCTAGGGTTGTTTTGCAAGAAGCCAGATTTACCTCTACTAATTTTAGAAATAAGAGAAGCTAGTCACATTTTTATAACACCTAAATGGGATCTTGTAACTCATGTCACAACCCTGTTGTGGTCAAGTCAAAGTCTCACTTCCTTTCACAAATCATTTTGAAACGTCTGACGGGGGAACAATATGGCCACTCCAACTGTCCATAACCGCGGACGCGGCTATTCGAATAGTTTGACACTCTGCAGATATTGTACACTTTCACCACAACATTCGATACATCCGTCAGGAACAAATCCTGAATTCACCATACTCAGTATGCGGATAATCAATCCTAACCTTCCAATTACACGCCCTAGTATAAGCACCTCTCCTGTGAGTTTGGCCTCCCAACCATTACCAACTGTCATTTTGGGTACTGCACAGGTGGACAATCTTCACAAGGTAGCCTCAGCTCAGACCTTGGCCGTGAGGGAACTAATACTAAGGTATATAAGTTTCCAGTCAAGCCCTGCCCAATTCTCGGGTATTGTGGTTGTACGATAAAATTGGAATGGTATCGCATCCAGACAACCATCAGTTTTATAAAGGGCTAAGGCTCATGCCTCAACATTTTCATCACCATAAATCATCTGGTGTTCGGAAACACATGTCAAAACATCTCAGTAGAATGACTCATCATTCTAAGGTTTTCATAACCATTTTTACCAAGTATTCCCATCTAAAGTTGATCAAGTTTTATGCTTAGCACTAGCATTTACAAGTGGGGGTAAGTACTAATGAGGGGTGGTCAACTAGTGGAGTTTCAACTAAGTTCAATCTCATGCCTTAGGATGACATCAAGATTATCTAGCTTAGGCAAAATTTTATGCTCTTTATGCAACCTTCAAATATCTTTATAGTATTTACAATTCACTGAAGTAAACTCTAAGTAATAGCTTTGATAAAGAAATAAAGTAATAAGCTTGTAAGTAAAAACTAGGATTGGTTTAACAAGTGGGTAGGATCATCTATGTTTAAGGCATATAGTTGGCATGGTGACAAGAAAGTATTGGCTTGCACAATATCAGTATAAGCTTGCTAAATTGCAAGTGTTAGCCTGCACATTCAACTAGTAGCATTAGGCTTGCCTTGTGCAGAGCAGTGGTTGAAGTTCTCCTCGGCTTCTTCTTCGTAGAATCCTCCTTCCTCCTCGTATCCTTGGTAGGTACTAGCGTCTATAAATAAATACGATGTACACAATCACCAAACAATACTTAACTACTTGCAATCATCAAACAAAAGGGTCCTATAGATGATCTAGCGTCATCACTAACATTACAAGATTAAAGCTTGGTTTAATTCCTTTTATTTTTAGAAAAGTAATTTCTACTCATTGAAACACTACTTAAGATTTAATATTCTCCAAACCAAACATGGGATCATGTTAAAACATGTAATCACCACATATTTTAGTCCATGGGAATGTGATTTAAAGTAGTGTCACAATTTAATAAGGTTTTACCCTTTTATTTTTAATTAAATAAAGTGACTAGAAATGCCTATGTAGCATTGTTTTATTACTTGGTCATTATTTCTGTAAGTAAACCTATATATTTTTATATATTCTGAAAGGTACGGTTAAATGTGATTTTTGAGAGTTGGAATTAACTCAAAAGCTATTATGGTTTTAATTTGAAAAATGTTTGAATGCAAACAAGCTTCTGCCTTGTTATTTTTACTAGGGATGATCTACAGATCCAAATGACTTGAATCCAACGGGCTTGGATTCAGCATTCCCAGACCTTTCTAACAAAATTGGTTTCATTCAATTTGGTTCACTGAATCGACCTGGGTTGATTTTTGAAACTGGGTACGGAAGTGTGTTTGAACTAAAATGGAAAAGGTTAAATTCAAATAACTGGGCTGCGTGGGAAGTGATACTGGGCCGGCCTGCTAAGCACAGCGCTTACGCAGGCTGGTTAAGTGGTTGTCCCCACGCGTCAGTGAGACGAGGGGGTGTGAAGCGGTATGGGGCTATGTGGTGCGTTCGATCTGGTTCTAATCCAACGACTGAGGGTCATCGTCGACGTTGGGCAACGCCGGCGAGACAGAAACCTAGCGCGGCTAGTGGGGGTCATTAGGGCTCACCGGGGTTCAGGCGAGGGTCGGCGAGGCGGGCGAACGATGAAGTCGACGACGGCGAACCTCCTGGTACCAGCAGCTTCTCCTGGGGCGGCTCCAATCGCTGGCCCCCTTCTTCTCCAGCAGCGGTAGACTCCGGTGAAATTCCGGCGAAGTGCTGCTCGCCTTGCTCCAGGAACGGGGTGGCACGATCAGTGAGGAGAGGGGAGTGAGATGGTGTCCTCAATTCGGCTGGGCGTGGCCTCTATTTATAGTCGCGACGATGAGACCGAACGGGATGGGCAGGCGACGGTGGCGACATGGCTACGGGCGGCTAGAGGCATGGCCGGCGGTGGCGATCGCTTGGTGGTCTCCTGGAGATGCTCTACGGCTTTAATGCGCGCGTAGGGGCGGTGCGGTTTGGTCTGGAACGCGCGATGCTCTGCACGGCAGAGGCGGCGTCTTTGACGGTGAGCGGTGGATGTGCGTCATGGGGTGGCGAACGGTGATGTCTGGCGGTCTCCTGGGTCGGTGGCGATCATGTATGCATGCGGCGAGTGCGGCGCGTGGTCTGTGGGCGTCAGTCGAGTGTGGCGCTCTGGCGCATGCTCGGCATGGTTGCTGGCGAGCTGGGCGCGGTTCGTGCGTGTGGTCCAGGGTTTGGCAACGCTCGCGGCTGGGACAGGGAGTGGCGTTGGACGGTGGGCTGCCTCCTAGACAAGGTTGGCACGGCTAAATCTCCTCCTAGCTTGCTGTCTCCACTGGGGTGGCATGGTGAGCTTCGGCTATTCACCATTGATGTCATTGCCCAGCTTACAGTGAGTCTAGTGCTTGGTTTAACTTGCTAGATGATCTACTGAGATGGTTGTGAGCTAGAGAGGGAACAAGTTAGGCTTCAATCACTGCTCACAATAGTGTTTAAGATTTTGATGATTTGTGTCTGCAATGTGTTTGATGAAATGGCCACAAGAATTCAAGTTTTGAATTTTTAAAAGATTTTTGGTGGGTGTGCTAGGTTGGTGCTGGTGAGTCTGCAGATGCTTGGGTTTTGAAAGTTGAGCTTGTTTGAGTGGTTTCTGAAAAAGTGGGATCTTCCCATATGATAAAGATTCATTTTTGAATTGTCATTTAAACTATGCATTTGAAAGTTTCTGGATGATCACAAGGTGGGCCTTGATACTTTGTTATGAGTACAATCAAGGGGTGTAAAGATCCAAACAAATTTCTGTTAAGTTCTGAAAGTTTGGACAGCCAAAGTAGGCATGGGAGTTAAATTGGTCAAAATGACCATTCCCTTATTTTATTTGTTTTGATTTACTTGTCTTTGAGAAAAGTTTGGGAATTGTTTAGATGATGTTTATTTCACCTAAGAATCCTTTTACAAGCAAAGAAACACATAAACAAGGCAATTAAAAAGAATTCAAAATGGGATGCATACACACATGCATGCTTTCATATTTTTATTTAGAAAAGTTTTTGCTAACCCTAATTTTGATGATTAGAGTTTGATGATCCAAGTTTAGTATTTTTGGGATGTTACAAAACTTCCCCCCTTAAACAAAATCTCGTCCCGAGATTTGAAAAAGGACAAAAAGATTACCTAGGATTTGAAGAGATCGGGAAATTCCGTCCTTATGTGATCTTCGCGCTCCCAGGTAGCTTCCTCTTCTGTGTGGTTGCTCCACTGAATCTTGAGAAACTTGATGCTTCGGGTTCGGGTAGTTCTGAAAGCTTCTTCCAAAATACGGATGGGTACTTCAGGATAGGTCAGGTCATCGTTGATCTCTATGGTCCGGTGATCGATATTCTTGAACACTTCGGTCTTCTCGGGGACTTTGAGACACTTGTGAAGTAATTAGATATGGAACACATTGTGCACAGCTGACATCTCTTCGAGTAGTTCCAATTGATACGACACTTCTCCTCGGCGTTTCAGAATCTTGAAGGGTCTGATATATCTGGGGGCTAACTTTCCCTTGAGTTGGAAACGCTGCATTTCCTTCAACGGCGACACCTTTAGATACACAAAATCTCCTATGTTGAAGGCGAGGTCTCGACGTCTCTTGTCGGCGTAACTCTTCTGTCTGGACTGGGCGGTCTTGAGGTGCTCACAAATCTTGTGAACCTTCTCTTCTGCTTCTCGTAGGATGTCGGGTCCGAAAATCTGACTCTCTCCTACTTCCGACCAGTTCAAAGGGGTGCGACACTTCCTTCAGTACATGAATTCAAATGGGGCCATTTGCAAACTGGCTTGATAACTGTTATTGTATGAGAATTCTGCAAACGGCAGACAGTCTTCCCACTTGGATCCATATTCTAGCACATATGCTCTCAGCATATCTTCGAGTATTTGGTTTAATCGCTCTGTTTGTCCATCGTTCTGAGGGTGATACGCGGTGCTGAAATCTAGGCGGGTTCCTAAACCTTCTTGGACTTTCTTCCAGAATCTCGAGGTAAACTAAGTTCCTCGATTCGATACGATGTTCTTGGGGACTCCATGCAAACTAACTATTCTAGCGATGTACAACTCCGCTAGCTTCGAACTCTGATATGTGGTCGTGACGGGCAAGAAATGGGCGACTTTGGACAATCGGTCCACTATGACCCAGATAGATTCATTTCCCCTACTAGAAGTATGAAATCCGGTGATAAAGTCCATTCCAACGGAATCCCATTTCCATTCCGGAATCTGCAATGGTTGCAACAATCCAGCGGGTCTTTGATGTCCTTCCTTGACTCGCGGACATATATCACACTTGGCGATATAGCTTCCGATTTCTCTCTTCATCTTATGCCACCAAAATTGCTCTTTCAAATCTTGATACATCTTAGTTCCTCCGGGATGGATAGAATAAAGAGTATCATGAGCCTCCTTCAAAATAACTTCTTTCAACTTAGAATCTGATGGTACACAAAGGCGTCCTTTGTACCACAGAGCTCCTTCTTCGTCTTTGGTGAATCCGGGTACTTTGCCTGTACCAATACGACGCTTGATTCCGTCGATACTAGCATTTCCCTTCTGCGCCTCTTTAATTTGACTGATCAAAGTGGGCTGGAGTTCTATGCTAGCCAAAAATCCTTCACTTACTAATTCCATTCGAAAATCTTCCATTTCTTTGTGCAAGCTTGGTTGCTCCTTTAAAATCATGGAGTTCAAGCGGCACGGCAATCTGCTAAGAGCATCGGCTACCACATTGGCTTTACCAGGGTGATAGTGAATGTCCAGGTCGTAATCCTTGATTAGCTCAATCCACCTTCTCTGTCTCATATTCAGCTCCTTCTGAGTGAATATATACTTCAGGCTCTTGTGATCCGAATAAATCTCACAACGGTTTCCCATCAGGTAATGCCTCCATGTCTTCAGGGCTAGAACTACGGTTGCGAGTTTGAGGTCATGGGTTGGGTAATTTTGCTCATGTTGCTTCAGTTGTCGAGATAGATAAGATATAACTTTGCCTTCTTTCATTAGCACACATCCGAGACCGATCTTGGATGCGTCACAATACACATCGAAGGGCTTCGTGATATCCGGCATGATCAAGATTAGGGATGAAATCAATCTCCTCTTGAGTTCTTGAAAACTCGCTTCACATTTGTCGGTCCATTCAAACTTCTTGTCCTTCTTCAGCAATTGGGTCATGGGTCTGGCGATACTCGAGAATCCTTCTACGAATTTGCGGTAATATCCCGCCAATCCGAGAAATGCACGAACTTGGGTTTGAGTGGTTGGGGCTTGCCAATCCTCTACATCTTTCACTTTGGCAGGGTCAACGGCAATTCCTCCGGCTGATACAATGTGACCGAGGAATCCTACCTCCTATAACCAGAATTCACATTTGCTAAACTTTGCATACAGCTGATGCTCTCTAAGGGTTCCAAGAATGGTCCTTAGGTGTAGCTCATGTTCTTCTTATGATTTGGAATAAATCAGAATGTCATCGATGAAAACAACGACAAACTTATTTAGGAAGTCCATAAAAATCTTATTCATGAGATTCATGAAATAAGCGGGGGCATTGGTTAATCCAAAAGACATGACTGTATACTCGTACAATCCATATCTGGTGGTAAAGGCAGTCTTTGGAATATCCTCTGCGTGAATCTTGAGTTGATGATAGCCATTCTAAGATCAATCTTAGAAAACACTTTGGCACCGGTTAACTGATCAAACAAATCTTCTATCTTGGGCAAGGGGTATTTGTTCTTGATGGTGACATCATTCAACTTCCGATAATCCGTACACAAACGGTTACCTCCATCTTTCTTGTCCACAAACAAGACAGGTGATCTCCATGGTGACGCACTTGGTTGAATCAATCCAATTTCTAGCATGACATCCAATTGCTTCTTCAGTTCTGCTAGCTCAGACGGGTTCATACTATATGGTCTCTGGGCTATGGGTCCGGTTCCGGGGATTAGTTCGATGATAAACTCGATATCCCGATCTGGGGGCATACCAGGCAAAACATCTGGAAATACATCGGGGTATTCACAGACTATCCGGACTTGGTCAATGGTAGGTTGGGCTATACTCTTGTTGCACTTGAATTGACGAGGTAAGGTTTCAGATATATGCTCGACTGATATTCCGGCTGTACTGGTCATGGTTATGGCTTTCTTGGCACAGTCAATCAATCCTTCATGTTTGGACATCCAATCCATTCCTAGTACTACTTCCAAACCTTTAGTTCCGAGTACTATCAGATTTGCATAAAAATCTATGTCATGGATTCGGATAGGGACGGCTTTGCAAATTTGCCTAGCCTTGGTGGTTGATCCGGGAATTTGAACAATCATAACATGCTTCAGTTTGGTTGGTTGAATTTTACTAGTGCATGCAAATTCTTCGGTGACAAATGAGTGCGATGCACCAGAATCAAACAACACTCGTGCAAGTACTGAATTAACAGAAAACATACCCAGCACGACGTCTGGCGCTTCCTGAGCTTCTTCAGCATGCATGAGAAAAAGACGGCCATTGCGGTTGAGCGAATTCCCTGGGGCAAACCTTATTCCTGGCTGAACACGATGCTGTTGCTGAGCTGGGACATTGGCATTGGGTTCTACGGCATTCTTCTTGTTGGGGCACTTGTTGGTGTAGTGACCCTTATTTCCACAGTCATAACAAGTCACCTGCGACTTGTCCTTTGCTACTACAGGCACAGCATTGCTTCCAGTACTCGGGGCAGTGTTGGTGGTAGCATTTTTGTTGTTGTACTTGGGTGGGGCATGGTTGAAATTGCTAGAGTTGCCGGGGTTGTTGTGATTTCCTCCGGGCCTAGGGTTTCCACGGTTGGGATAGGTCAGACGGTTCATCGGGGGTCTGTTAGTTCTTGGGGCAAATCCTGGAGATGGGTTAGGGCGATACTTTGGGGTCTGATGGGTTCCTGGCTGATGCATCATGCGACGCTTGCGGTTCTCATTGGCTTGGTTGATCTTTCCTTCCATCTGTATGGCAGAGTCGACAAGGGCTTCAATATCAGCAAAGGGGATATTGACAAACATTGTTTGCATCTCATCATGCAGACCATTCAGGAATCTTTCTTTCTTCTTGGCTTTGGTGTCGATCTCATCCGAGGCATACCTAGCTAATGACAAAAATTTGTCACGGTATTCCACTACGGTCATCCTTCCTTGCTTCAGTTCTCTGAACTCGTCTCTCATCCTCTTGATCAAACCCGGTGGCACATGGGTTCTGCTGAACTTGACCTTGAATTCCTCCCAGGTCATCATCTGGCCTCCGGTCATTGCGCGAACACTGGTCCGCCATGCTCGGGCATCTCCGGCTAGGTAGTGGGTGGCGAACAGAACTTTCTCGTTGGCTTCCACTCCAGTGACTTCTAGGTTATTTTCCATGGTCTGCAGCCAATCATCGGCGTCTAGGGGTTCTTTGACTTAGTGAAAACAGGTGGGTTGGTATTCTGGAAGTTTTTTAGCTTAGATACATGGTTGTCCTAATTTCTGTGGCCTTGGTTGTTGTGGGCTAGCTGAGCTATCTGTTGCAGGGTGGATAGGTTGGCTTGACGTTCCGCTCTTTCAGCTTCGCGGTCAGAGGTCAACATTTGCAGGATCTGCAACATCGGGTCCGGGGATGAACCACTTCCTCCGCGTGGCATCTGAAGATTGAGATAGATCATAAGAAAAGAGGGAAATTTCTAAGGTTCTGGGATTTTGAAAAGTTTTCAAAGTTTGACTCAGATTTTCTAGTAACTTGCTTTTCATTCATTCATTCATAGCACACGGTACAACACACACCACAACAAAGAAAAACAGATGGTTTTAAGAACCATTCTGAAAACTACGATACAGTGGGACCGAATACTACTCACTACGCTAGTGCTCAAGTGGTACTACTCCTCGGAATCTGTGGCTTCATCATCCTCATCATCATCGATGAAGGCGAAATCATCCTCATCGGTGAAGAAGTCCATAGCCTGATCCTCCAGAAAATCATCGTCATCACTGAGATAGGAGTAGGGGTCTCCACGAAGATCCTCTTCGGCATTCTCCCTTTCCTCCAACTGCATGTCTCTCTCGTGGATGGTTTCCTCCAAAGATGAGATATGGTGGCGAAGACGGGCAATAATGCGCTCCTTCTTGTCGAGCTGACGGCGGCGAGACTTGCGATCCTTTGCCAACATGGGGATGGTTTGGTCCTTTGTCTTGATGATGGCAGACTTGTGGTTGGAGTAGTCACGGCAGTTATCCAACTCCTGCTGACGATCGTACATCATGAAGCTGAGGTGGTCCAATTGGGTCTTCAGCTCGGGATGGTATGGGGCTTACAGTGGTTGTCCATTAGCATCACGCCTTGGGAAAAACTCAAAGCGAGTACCCTTGATCTGGTTGATACTTTGCCCACACAGACGGGAAAGAGCTTCCTGCATGGCCCTGGCAAGTCCGTCGAGCCAGTTGTTCTCTCTTAAGGTAAACTGAATCCCCTCAGCAGTGGGAGGTTCAATCTTTCCTCGGAGACTTGCAACAATTAGCCACTGCAGATCTTCTCCTCCTTGATCATTGAGCTGAGCTTCGAAGAACTCGGGGTGCGGACGCTCGAGAAGTTCCGAAAGTTGGTCCAAATCCCTCTCAAAGATAAGGTCTCCTCCATTCCCCAACTGATAAAACTTGATGTACTTCACGTCCATCTATAAGGATATAGGATGAGTAAGTTAGTAGAGTGATCAAGTGTGTCAAATTTTATGTATTTTGCAAGAGTTTTTGAGGAACATGAATTTTCATGAAAGAATCAAAGGGACAATAATGAGAATAAGTTTTTGTAAATATTTGCTTCCTTTGGTCTTGAAAATAAGTTTTTGATTCAAACGTCCAGTCTAACTAGGGTCTCATATGGTCAGGATGGCTCTGATACCAACTTGTCAACACCCGGATTTTTAATCCCAGATGCCTGTTATGCCAAACATTGCAATCCCAGGATTACCATTTTTGCGAGACATAACAGAATTGGATACCATAGTACATCACCCATTACAAACCGTACATAAGTTCTTACACAAATAGGGATCTCATGATCCAGTTCTTAATACAACTTCAAGCAGCGGAATACGTAATAATAACGGTAGCGTAGGCGAAGCTCCATCTTCGGGGTCACAGGCAATGCTGACGATGGGAGATGATCCTAGTTGTCGTAACCTTCCTAGGGTCCATCCTCCAGGTACTCCTCTTCATAGTCTAGCCACGGGAATAGCCAAGGACAAAGCCATGAGTACTCTTTAAGTACTCGCAAACTAATACTAACAAGTGGAAGGGGTTTTTGATAATAGAACACTAGGCTCTAGGGTTGTTTTGCAAGAAGCCAGATTTACCTCTACTAATTTCAGAATAAGAGAAGCTAGTCACATTTTTATAACACCTAAATGGGATCTTGTAACTCATGTCACAACTCTGTTGTGGTCAAGTCAAAGTCTCACTTCCTTTCACAAATCATTTTGAAACGTCTGACAGGGGAACAGTATGGCCACTCCAACTGTCCATAACCGCGGACGCGGCTATTCGAATAGTTTGACACTCTGCAGAGATTGTACACTTTCACCACAACATTTGATACATCCGTCAGGAACAAATCCTGAATTCACCATACTCAGTATGCGGATAATCAATCCTAACCTTTCAATTACACGCCCTAGTATAAGCACCTCTCCTGTGAGTTTGGCCTCCCAACCATGACCAACTGTCATCTTGGGTACTGCACAGGTGGACAATCTTCACAAGGTAGCCTCAGCTCAGACCTTGGCCGTGAGGGAACTAATACTAAGGTATATAAGTTTCCAGTCAAGCCCTGCCCAATTCTCGGGCATTGTGGTTGTACGATAAAATTGGAATGGTATCGCATCCAGACAACCATCAGTTTTATAAAGGGCTAAGGCTCATGCCTCAACATTTTCATCACCATAAATCATCTGGTGTTCGGAAACACATGTCAAAACATCTCAGTAGAATGACTCATCATTCTAAGGTTTTCATAACCATTTTTACCAAGTATTCCCATCTAAAGTTGATCAAGTTTTATGCTTAGCACTAGCATCTACAAGTTGGGGTAAGTACTAATGAGGGGTGGTCAACTAGTGGAGTTTCAACTAAGTTCAATCTCATGCCTTAGGATGACATCAAGATTATCTAGCTTAGGCCAAATTTTATGCTATTTATGCAACCTTCAAATAGCTTTATAGTATCTACAATTCACTCAAGTAAACTCTAAGTAATAGCTTTGATAAAGAAATAAAGTAATAAGCTTGTAAGTAAAAACTAGGATTGGTTTAACAAGTGGGTAGGATCATCTATGTTTAAGGCATATAGTTGGCATGGTGACAAGCAAGTATTGGCTTGCACAGTATCAATATAAGCTTTCTAAATTGCAAGTGTTATCTTGCACATTCAACTAGTAGCATTAGGCTTGCCTTGTGCAGAGCAGTGGTTGAAGTTCTCCTCGGCTTCTTCTTCGTAGAATCCTCCTTCCTCCTCGTATCCTTGGTCGGTACTAGCGTCTATAAATAAATACGATGTACACAATCACCAAACAATACTTAACTACTTGCAATCATCACACAAAAGGGTCCTATAGATGATCTAGCGTCATCACTAACAATACAAGATTAAAGCTTGGTTTAATTCCTTTTATTTTTAGAAAAGTAATTTCTACTCATTGAAACACTACTTAAGATTTAATATTCTCCAAACCAAACATGGGATCATGTTGACACATGTCATCAGCACATATTTTAGTCCATGGGAATGTGATTTAAAGTGGTGTCACAATTTAATAAGGTTTTACCCTTTTATTTTTAATTAAATAAAGTGACTAGAAATTCCTATGTAGCATTCTTTTATTACTTGGTCATTATTTCTATAAGTAAACCTATATATTTTTATATATTCTGAAAGGTATGGTTAAATGTGATTTTTGAGAGTTGGAATCAACTCAAAAGCTATTAGGTTAAATTCAAATAACTGGGCTGCGCGGGAAGTGATACTGGGCCGGCCTGCTAAGCACGGCGCTTATGCGGGCTGGTTAAGTGGATGTCCCCACGTGTCAGTGAGACGAGAGGGTGCGAAGCGGTATGGGGCGATGTGGTGCATTCGATCTGGTTCTAATCCAACGGCTGAGGGTCATCGTCGACGTTGGGCAACGCCGGCGAGACAGAAACCTAGCGCGGCCAGTGGGGGTCACTGGGGGCTCACCGGGGTTCAGGCGAGGGTCGGCGAGGCGGGCGAACGACGAAGTCGACGATGGCGAACCTCCTAGTACCGGCAGCTTCTCCTGGGGCGGCTCCAATCGTTGTCCCCCTTCTTCTCCAGCAGCAGCAGACTCCGGTGAAATTCCGGAGAAGTGCTGCTCGCCTTGCTCCGGGAACGGGGTGGCACGATCAGTGAGGAGAGGGTAGTAAGATGGTGTGCTCAATTCGGCTAGGGGTGGCCTATATTTATAGTCGCGGCGATGAGACCGAACGGATGGGCAGGTGACGGTGGCGACATGGCTACGGGCGGCTAGAGGCATGGCCGGCGGTGGCGATCGCTTGGTGGTCTCCTGGCGATGCTCTACGGCTTTAATGCGCGCGTAGAGGCGGTGCGGTTTGGTCTGGAACGCGTGATGCTCTGCACGTCAGAGGCGGCGTCTTCGACGGTGAGCGGTGGCTGTGTGTCATGGGGCGGCGAACGGTGATGTCTGGCGGTCTCCTGGGTCGGTGGCGATCATGTATGCACGCGGCGAGGGCGACGCGCGGTCTGTGGGCGTCGGTCGAGTGTGGCGCTCTGGCGCATGCTCGGCATGGTTGCTGGCGAGCTGGGCGCGGTTCGTGCGTGTGGTCCAGGTTTGGCAACGCTCGCGGCTGGGACAGGGAGTGGCGGTGGACGGTGGGCTACCTCCTAGACAAGGTTGGCACGGCTAAATCTCCTCCTAGCTTGCTGTCTCCACTGGGGTGGCATGGTGAGCTTCGGCTGTTCACCATTGATGTCATTGCCCATCTTACAGTGAGTCTAGTGCTTGGTTTAACTTGCTAGATGATCTACTGAGATGGTTGTGAGCTAGAGAGGGAACAAGTTAGGCTTCAATCACTGCTCACAATAGTGTTTAAGATTTTGATGATTTGTGTCTACAATGTGTTTGATGAAATGGCCGCAAGAATTCAAGTTTTGAATTTTGAAAAGATTTTTGGTGGGTGTGCTAGGTTGGTGCTAGTGAGTCTGCAGATGCTTGGGTTTTGAAAGTTGAGATTGTTTGAGTGGTTTTTGAAAAATTGGGATCTTCCCATATGATAAAGATTCAATTTTGAATTGTCATTTAAACTATGCACTTGAAAGTTTCTGGATGATCACAAGGTGGTCCTTGATACTTTGTTATGAGTACAATCAAGGGGTGTAAAGATCCAAACAAATTTCTGTTAATTTCTGAAAGTTTGGGACAGCCAAAGTAGGCATGGGAGTTAAATTGGTCAAAATGACCATTCCCTTATTTTATTTGTTTTGATTTACTTGTCTTTGAGAAAAGTTTGGGAATTGTTTAGATGATATTTATTTCACCTAAGAATCCTTTTACAAGCAAAGAAACACATAAACAAGGCAATTCAAAAGAATTCAAAATGGGATGCATACACACATGCATGCTTTCATATTTTTATTTAGAAAAGTTTTTGTTAACCCTAATTTTGATGATTAGAGTTTGATGATCCAAGTTTAGTATTTTTGGGATGTTACAAGAGGGGGCCATCGGATGGGAGTTCGTGGTGGTCGGGGCTCTCAGGAGTGTTCCGATCGCTGCGAGGAATGAGGAGACGGAGATATGCCAGATCGGAGGAAGTGGAGGAAGCGTTTCCCTGGTCGCCCCTCGCTCCTATTATATAGCGGTTGTTACCCGCCATTTCCGGGAGGTGTTATTACGCGGTGATTACGCCGAAGTTACCGTTGGGTTACCCAACGGCTAGTTTGACCACAGTTGACGGTCCAACTTCATCTACTCGATTCGCTGCTCCCGGTGACTCGACGATTCGCCGACCCGATTGCTATAACAGCGACAAAGTACTCGCCGACCCGATCGCTATAACAACGATTAAGTATTCGCCGACCCAATCGTTATAACAGCGACTAAGTATTCGCCGACCTGTTCGCCGAGCTGCGACACGATTGGTCGCCGTTATTGCGACCAAAATGACTAGTTCTTTCCTTTGTTCAGGAGTCCGCCGCCGATTCGACTAGGCATCCGCATTGGACCCGTTTACTCCGACTGCCAGCAAATACCTCGACAAATCAACAACAGCCTCAGGGACTACTGATGGAGATATGCCTACCGGGGTATACCCAGCAGGACGTTTCCCGCTGGCCCAAGCCGTCAGCGAGTGGGCCTGCAGGGTGGCGACTGGATCAAGACTTGGCGTGGACTCAGGCGACTGGAAGCTAAAGGCCCAGAAGCGTAGCTAGGCCCAGTCGGACTAGGTCATAGTACCTCCGAATCCTTAACCAATTCGGTTATAATCTGTAAACCCTAGCGAGGTGAGCCTATATAAACCTCCCTAGGGGACGCATAGGGGATATGTTCCATCATACACCCAAGTGACTCGCCGCCTAGTCGTCGAGCTCGCCCCATTATACTCTCACCATAATACAATCTAGCAGGAGTAGGTCTTTACCCTCCGGGGGGCCGAACCTGGGTAATTCCTTGTGTCTCCGCCCTCATCTCGCACCGCAGATGGCTGGCCGCCCTTGTCCCATGTTCTACTACTCGCTGCCGATTGCAGCATCTGCCATGGTCATTCCCACGACATGAGTCTACACTCAACATGTTTGCCTATGGCACATGAAGATTAAGACTTTATATATTTTATTAAGTATTGTGAACTCTATGTATTAGCCTTGAGCTAATGAGTTGTAAGAACTATGTATCTCTAGATATTACGATGTAATAATGATCTTTGTATCTGTGTACTTCATCTTAAACTGTGGATGCTAGCATTTCGATCCAGGGACTAGAATTGCAATCACATGGATCTCTACCTTATTTGGTGAGATCTTACAGGAATCCACTGACATAAACGACAGATTCAAATCTTGGGCCAGCTAGCGTCTTTCGGCTTCAGGTATGCTCTGCATACGCAAGGTACTCCTCCTTGGTGGTGGTCACTCGGTGACGCTGCTAGAGTTGAGGGTGGAACTTAGCTACACTCGTTGAATAGGCTAGCCTCTTTCTTTCGTCGAGTTGTCTCTACATCCTTACCAGCTCCCTCCTTTTTTTGTGAAGAAGATATTTGTAATCCACCGGATCTTCTTGCGTGGCATCTTTAGTCATTGGTACTACACCAAAACAACATCTTTCGCCTTTTGCCATACTTCCGGTATCAGCCGAAGTGTTAGCCGCTCACCATCGTGCGCTCCTTCCCTTCCTCGCATGACCCGATTGTCCACGGGCTTGCCTTCCCTATTCTCACGGTGTCCTGCATCATCACCCGAGAGGATATCATCGGGGTCAAGGATTGGGTGTCGAAGGTCCCTCTCCTCCAATGATCACACATACTTGATGATGGGCCATGTATAGGCTGTTGCTTTCTCTATCGTAACCATAGGAGACACTGTCTTGAGAACCAGTGAGATCCCATGGGTCTTGTTCTGGGTCTGAGTCGGCCTTTCTGATTCCGGAATCGACAGTTTCTTCAGATTCGTCGATATCGACGTTTTTTGGTTTTGAGACATGCTCGACATTGATTGAGAATCTGATCCGAAGGAGAGGCCCTCGTAGAGATCAGCCAAATCCCCCAGATCCGCGGTATTATCACGACTTGTTTCGACGTTCGTCGACTGAGATGTGGATTTTACAGTCGAGCCGATAGAAGATGCAGGTGTCGCCGTGGGCGCTGCTATTGCGACCGATGGAACCGAATAGGTAGGGGCCGAAAGGCAGAGGTTCTCAGCTTCTTTGATGCGGAAGTGGAAGTATCCGATCATGAGATTTGTCTCCCGGACGAAGTCGACGGAATCCGTGAGAGGGGTGGGAGGGCGTGGATCAAGATCGACGGGATCATAGTGGATCTCGACGATTTCGATCGGCGAATTGTTGCTTGGTGATGGGGGATCCGCCGAATCCATGGCTCCAGCGCGCAGGTTTCCCACAGATGGCGCCAATTGACAAGGGGTAGCCTCGACAATGTCCATGGTTATGGACTTAGGGTTTCTTAAAAAAAGAATGTTGGTGATTTCGTTGGCTTATCGGACAAACAAGGGAGTGAATGTCGTTTGATTATTGTGGATAAGATGATTACGAAGTCATCAATTTGCTAGTTGTGATCTAGCTCACAGTGGATTGTAGATTGCTAGAATATTAAGGTGTCCTATATGTCTGCTCCTCCCAGCCTTTATATAAGAGGCTGTGTCTTGAGCCGTATACAGATAGGTTACAAGTTATAATTACAACGCTAAGACTATGTCGATTTGCACTTATATCTTGATCACCAAGCCAAGCTTTTGTCCGTCAGATGCTTCCTAGACTCTTTACTCTTTATGGGACTTATGGGTCATATCTCTGGTGCGCCTAGGGTAACCAATCATGGGAACCCAATAAGTCATACCCATGTCAACTTGTAATCTCCGTTTGGGATTGAGATAGTTCTTTGTTCGATACAAGCCCTCCACTTGTGTATTGTACTAGACCAGTAACCACCAAAGTGAAACAAAGGCGTATCGTGTTGTGTTTTGGTGTGCATGTGTCGTGTTTTTCGTGTGGAGTGAGTTTGACTTCGCCTTCTCCCACTTTTCCTCGCTAATCCCTCATCTTCCCAGGAGAAATCGTGAAAGATTAGGCCATCCTCGTGGTTAACCCACGACAAGGAACCTCGGAGACTCAAGCCCAGCAAGACGGTGACTTGAAAGAGGAGAATGAAGAATAAACATGATCAAATCTGCGCTAGAACCGACGCCGCTGATCTCCTCACCGAATAGTCTGGCACCTGGCCCGACACCGCCGAACCGTTCGACCCAGGCCCCGGTGATGCTGAACTTACTGCCGAAAACACCCTGTCCGCGCAAAACTTTGAGTTTGATGCCTTGAAATATTCCCTGTACCTACCCTTCACCCCAACTACTATAAGTAGCACCTATGGCTCATCCTTTGTACCTTTAGATATAGTAGGCTAGAAAACCAACAGGCCGTAGCTTCTTTTTCGGGCTCATCTTTAAAGGAATTCCAAGTTAAGCGTGCTTGGAGTAATCTGAGGATGGGTGAGCGATCAGAAAGTTATTCTCCGGTGCGCATGAGTGAGGATAAAATGTGCGAAAAAACTATTGTTAGTCTGTGAGGGCCAATTTAGAGATCCTAGAGAGCCATCAGGAGTGATAGTCGTTGGTCCAGAGAGGCCGGGGTGTTACAGAGTGGATCACTTCTAGTTGTGTCTTATCTTCCTTCCAAGAGAGCACATATTTGGATTTGCCTATGGTGTCCAAGTTATAGAAGACCTTCATCTTATGTGTCACGAGTTGAAGTTGTCAAAATCCTCACCAAAGTATTCTTACTCTCCGATTGGGATTGAGGAAGTTCTCTATTCGGTACCGATCCCCTTCCGTGAATTCTATTGGTCCGATATCCACCAGAGTGAGCAATTGGCGTGTATCGTGCTGTGTTTTGTGTGCGTTCCTCATGTTCTTTCTATGAAGTGAGTTTGTCTTCAACTTCTCCCTCTTCTCCCCCACAAAACCGTGAAAGATGAGGCCATCCCCGTGCTTAACTTACAACACTAGAAAATCTAAAATTAATATTTTTTCTAGTTGTATCTCATCTACCTTTTAAGGGAGCCCCTTCATCAAGAAAAGAAAGCCCCTTCAAGTTGTATAAGAGTTTTATCTTACTAGATAGTCATGCGCGCTTCGCCACGCTGTCTGCCTAGCATTGTCACAAGGCATGGCTGTTGCAGTGCATCTGTCGGTGGTATGGGCATGTTTTGACGCAGTGCTAGCATCTTGGTTTCGCATAGCAGTTAGTCTCAAAATAGTAAGAGTGTGATTTTCTCGGCCTCCTAGGGGTATTTACGGGAGTCGATATGGGATGAGAGTAGCCATAGTTATCTCTTCTGCCAAATCATAACCCTAGAGATTGGAACACGCATATAAACACACACATCAAAATGGAAAATGAAGAAGATACCCATCCCTCCAAAAAAATATTGTACATACAGGTAATAACAGCCGTGGAAAAACAAGAATTTAGAGGGAGGACCAGGATATACACAGTTCAATTTTGCAACAAGTTACCTCTCTTCTTTCTTTTTTTATACTTATTGAAACCAAATCTTTCGTCCCTTGATATATTTTCTGTTTTTAGTACTATGTATCATCTCTCAGTTTCACCTTCTCAGTTCTTAGTATTGATTGAGTTGTACTCGGTTTTCACAAGACCAACACCATCACCATCACCCCCTCCTGATACTTTGTGGAGGTACTGTTGCTGCTACTTCTGAAATGTTATGATGCAGCGTAACCAGGTTAGTATGAAAACGTTTTTGTACCACCCTATTAATCATAAGGTCATTATAACCTATCAAAATGCACTTAAAAGTTTCTCATAGTTCGAGTTTCTTCATAAAATCCTAAATTATTTCTGGCTTTATGCACAGTTTACTTTTATATACTAAAACATGTTAATAGTTCAACAGAATACATAATTAAATCACATACCTTGTTATTCAGATGAGGAATTGCAAATGCGGGTTCTCCAGTTATTTTCATGAGTTCCCTAGTGGTGTAAGGAACAATTTTTCCAGAGCTGACACCTAAAAACAGAAGCAATAAGGCGGCATTGTAACATCAAACTGACTTCGATAAGCTGGTGAAAATCCATCTTTTGAGATGAATAACTTATTTGAGGAAAAAAAGTATTTGCCCATATTTCTGACAGACTTTCAACCAAACTTTTAAGAAAAACGGGACGTAAGCTTTAATAATGATGATCAAGAGCAAGGAGAATGATATACGCTTGATTAAATATTAACTTCTCAATGTTTTACAGACGCTAGTTATTTGCTATACCCTCCGCCCTATATAATATAAGATGTGTAATAACATCTTATATTCTAGGATGGAGAGAGTAGTATTTAACGAAAAAATAGTGCCAAAGTAAGAACTATGACTAAAATTGTTGTGTTATATAGCTAGGGAGCGACATGGGAAGAGCTCTGGCAAGACAAAAGAATTGTTCTAGCTTGCTTTATTCCATAGACTTGTGTTACTTTCATGCAGAGATTACCAACGCCAAAGCTAAATATATCTTCCCAATTTAAATGAAAAACTACCGAAAGGACCTAGGGAAGTTCTGAGAATCTTATCTGATAACTGGGAGCTGCCATGTAGGAGTCATATGCTCCCATACATACCAAAAAAACATGGCAATGAACAAACATACCGCGCCATCCACATCTGCAAGGGATCACTCAATCAGAAAAATGCATACGGGGTATTTCTGTTGTTTGACTGTCAAGCATAATTCCAAACATACTGGTTCCAAGAAGAGTGCTTCAAACAAATTGGGCATCATTTCACTGAAAGAACTTTAGAAAGGATTGAAATAACTAACCTGAGTTGACAACAGGTTGGTTGACATTATTTGTTGTTGGAGGCCTATAGCTTGTGGACGGTGGGTCCTCATCAAGTACAATTTCTCGTGCAAGAGTGCTTATGAATTCCCTTGGGACATCCTAAGTGCAGAGAAATAAGCTTGTGCAAGAGTGCTTCTCAAATCCCTTGAGACATCCTAAGAGCAGAGAAATAGATTGCATTACATAAAAGTATAACCAATCATACTGCACCTACTAAATCCTGAATCAACCTGCAGTGCTCTGATGGTTGGTTGAAATGCACGCAAAGTCTTTCCCCAAATTCCTGGCCACCTGCAAACATGCAAGAGTGACATACTGGCTATATTTCCAATTGTTTCTGATTGGGAAACTATGATTCCCACTGGTTGCAAAACAAAATACTTATACTCATAAAATAATATTTTGCTACATGGTGGTTTTGACACGGATCAAGATACAAAGGAAATGTAGACAAAAAAGGATAGAAAAGAAGATCTGGGGAAACATAGTATTATCAGAAGGCTAAAAAAATAATCCGATGGACCCAACAAGAATTCATACATGTCGTGCACAACATAATAGAGCAGTTAAGTGGACATTAAATAAATTACGGTGCTCACAAAATACAATACACTTTAGTATTAAGTATACATATAACCATGATGAATACTGAATGAAGCTAGACTGTAGAGTCTACATTCTGAATCCACTTGCTGAATCGTAGACAAAATTTAGATGCAACTTTTACAGGGATGGATTAACTAAACTGTTGTTCAAGAAGCAAAGCAGAGCCTGAAAAGATGAGACCTTTGTTGGAGATATGCCCTAGAGGCAATAATAAATATAGTTATTATTATATCTTTGTGTTTATGATAAATGTTTACATTCATGCTATAATAGTATTAACAAGGAAACATTAATACTTGTGTGATTTGTAAACTTAATTTGAAGTCCCTAGTATAGCCTCTATACTTCACTAGCTTTTTGGTTGATAAATGATTGTGGTTTCCCTATCATGAACATTGATATGTTATCAACAACAAGGTCATATCATTAGGAGAATGATATGGTGGACATACTCCTATAGATAAGCGTAGCATAAAGATCAAGTCATTTCAATAGTTCAATTGCTATATGCTTTCTGATACATAGTAACCTAATTCCTTCGGCCATGAGATCATGCATATCACCTTTACCGGATGGATGCTTTGATGACATCAAACACCACACCGTAACTGGGTGGCTATAAAGGTGGCATTGAGTGTTCGGAAAGTATTGGTTGAGACACATGGATCAAGAGTGGGATTTGTCCATCCATATGACGGATAGATATTCTCTGAGCCCTCTCGGTGAAATGTCATCCAATTAGCTTGCAAGCATGTGACTGGCTCACAAGGGATCACATATCACGGGAACGAGAAAAGAGTACTTATCAGTAACGAGGTTGAACTAGGTATGCAGAGATACCGACGATCATAACCTCGGATAAGTAACATATCGTGAGACAAAAGGAAATTGGTATCGTATGTAAGTGGTTCATTCGATCGCAAAGTAATCGTAGAAATATGTGGGAGCCATATGAATTTCCAGATTCCTCTATTGGTTATTGTTCGGAGAAGTGTCTCGATCATGTCCGCATAATTCACGAACCGTAGGGAGACACACTTAAGGATTCGACGTTGTTTTGAGTAGTTATGGTATTATGAGAAAGAGACCGAATGTTGTTCGGAGTCTCGGATGGGATCCGGGATATCACGAGGTGATCCGGAATGGTCCGGAGAATAAGATTTATATAAAGAAAGTCCCGTTTCGGAGTTCGGAAATGATTCCGGTGAATGTTCTAGAAGGTTCCGGAATGTCCGGCACTCCGGGAGGGGGGAGGGGTACATGAATGTGTCATTACATATTGGAATGATTGCATCATGTACTAAGTGTTCTTGCTGTTCCAAATAAAGGATTAAATTGAATCCTAAAACAGAAAAGTCAAATGTCCAGTTTGAAAGTCAAACGGCTAAAACAAGAAACTGTGGGAAACAAGCAAGAGGAGGCAAAAACCGACTTGGGGGAGGAGTCCCTCCTCTCCAAGCCGGCGGCCCACCTAGGCCGAGTTGGGGAGGGACTCCCCTTCCTCCCCTGGCGCGCCGGCCCCTCCACCCATAAAAGGAGGGGCAGGGCCTCCTCCTCTAGATACACAAGTTTCTACCTCTAATCTCCGGTTTAGAGCCGTTTTGGTTTAGAGCTTCTAATTGCTTTAGCCTGCGGTTTAGAGCCTTCTAATTGGTGTGTCTAATCTCTAGACCACTAATAGCCCTCTCTCATAATCCACCATACTCGCTCCGGCTTAAGGCGAAGCCCTGCGGGATTTCCTCTCTACTTCCGGTACCACGCCGTTGTGCTGCCGGAATCGCGAGGAGAGTGCTACAACCTCCGCTACCTGCTGGAACAAGGGAGAGGAAGGTCTTCGTCGAGTACCGAACGTGTGACCGACTGCGGGAGCGCTGCCGGAACGCAGCGCCGGAAGGATCGTCTACACGATCTTGAGATCGGGAAGAGTACGACTACATCACCCACGAGAATCCGCTCTCGTTAAACAATTTGAAATCTTCGAGGGTAAGTTATTCCATCGACTCGTTGCTACAATCTAGTAGATAGATCTTGGCTTGTTTGTTTGTATGCGATAGAAAATTTTTGTTTTCCATGCTACGAACCCCTACAACCTTTAGTATGGCTGCTGAATCTGTACCACTGCTGTTCAATAACATAATGTACAGATAACAAGGCAATCTAGATTGCTGCATCTAGACTTACAAAACGTGAACCAAAAAAATCAAAATTAAGAGGATGATAGGCTGGCAGAGTTTGAAGAAGAAGAAAGAAGAAGCCATGGAAAATAAATCTGGGTCCGAAATAGCTTGCACCCCTATGCTCTTCATTCTTCAACATACAGTTCACTGCTCACCCAAGAAGAAAATCAATCTATATATTGTGGTGCATTCCCTAGTTCCCACATTCCCATTGCCATCACGGCCGCTCAACATCCTCTACTCGACCCAGTGCATTGGTTTCTCCGCCATATATAAATAAATAATAACATTCAATCATGCATGGGTCTTATCTTCTGAAGGTTGACTAATGCATAACAATCAAATGATGCTATTGTAGTCTTTAAAATCTAAGAGAACTTACTCTCACATGTGCCAATACAGACCATCGAAACTAACTACCATCCTGACTGCTACATACTAATTCTTCAAATTCATGAAGACAGAGGCAAATGAATAGGATATGGGTTAAAATGAGTGTTGATATGTAGTACGAAGTAAAAACAAAAGAGCTTCAAAACTCAAAAGTTATGGGCATCAACTTACTGCACATAAGTAGAATGTCCCAAAAATGAAATCAAATAATTACAGATTTGGAACAGTTTCAGAAAATATGCTACATACTAATTCTACAAATTTATGAAAATAGAGGAAAATGAATTGGAGATGAGTTAAACTGAGTGTTGCTAATGTAGTACCAAGTAAAAATAATAATAATACAGAGCTGCAAAACTCAAATAACAGTTTTACAGATATCAACTCTCTGCATGTAAATAGAATATCCCAAAAATGACATCATCTAATTACAGATCTGGAACAGTTTCAGAAAACATCTATAGACATCATTCCTATCTTTATGCATGGATGATTCCTATATTTTCTGCAAAATTACTCGAGTAACAGTGTACAACATCATCAAAAAGCGTTAAGCAAAATATAAACATGCTAGGTATTCAGGATGACTTCAATAATATTGAGCAAACCAACCGGCTAGATAATTGGAACATTGATGGAAACAACACTGCTTTCTCTACCAGAAAAGTATATAGGAAACTTGTTGGAACTCATGACACACCTGAACCTATCCTTGATTTTTGGAAAACATGTAATATGGTTATACCCTTTGAGGAGTAGGGATTTTTCCCTACTGTATTTGTGTAAAAAAACATGATAAGTAAGTTCCAAAATATAAGGTCTTTGAGAAATTATCGGAGAACATGTAAATGGCCAATAGAGAATTGTACCAAGTTTGTTGAAATGTAATCTGGTTATACCCTTTGAGTACTTGGTTAGTCATCACACCAAAAAGTAGTTTACTCACATAACCTGAAGGCTGAAGCCATGGAGATTTAGATCTTTTACGCTCATTTCTGCAATGCTTCTAAAAGCCATTTTAAAATATACGGTAAGCTTTCTACCTACACAAAATCATCCCACAGTGAGCATCTTAATGAATTAGGATCATCATGAATAAATACATCACCTATTAAACATTTGCACATATTATCCAGAGCAATTTGTGCCATATTAGGTAGGTAGGTGCGATGACAAAGTTAACTTGTGTACTGGTGTGATTTTTGTTCGTAGAAAATATGTAAATGCTCTAGTAACAACATTAGGGAGTTGTGTTCATTAGACATGAAGATAATATGTTCTCATAGGTCATAAAAATATCCATTAACATTAAATTAGGAAGATCGTCTCCAGTTATAAAGAAAACACAAGTACCTGAATTTCACCAAATAGGCAGTATGAATCGAACCATCTTTCCTTTCATAGTCAACTCACTTGTCCAAATCACCTTCGTGTGATCCTTCTCCTCACTGAAATCCATGTTATACCATCAACTTGGCTAGTACTAATATGAGACAGAGAGAGAGGCGGGGCGATTACAGGCAGGAAGGTGAACGGAGAGGAGACGATGCCCAGTATGGCTCCGTGTCTTGCGTGCAGAGAGAAAGAGGAAGGGAGTGGCGGCTCCCCACACCCCTGCGCCTCCTTCAACCCCACTCAGCAACGTTGGAGCGCCTTACTCTCCCCTTGATCGCCGCCACAGTGCCGCCCATCCTCGCGGCCCTTCTGCGCAGGCTTAATCCATGCCCCCGATCGACCAAATTCCCGTGAGCCCTCCACCTCTGGATCGATCGATCCCCGCCAACCCACGCCTCCATGCACGCTCGCGACCCCCTAGCCTCAGCGCCGCCGTGCCCTTCCTCCTCCTCATGCACTACCGACCTCGTTCCCTGTCCCCAGCGCCGGCCCCGCTTCTGCGTCGTCGCACCCGGACGCACGCCTCCTGAGCCCCCGTCTCCTCCCCGACGCTCTCCTCCCCTTCGAGCTCTCTATGTTGCCGACCTGGGCCCTTCGTAGCCATGCCGCAACCTCAAGCGGCGCCTCCACGGACCGGAGTAGTCGAGGCAGCCGACGGAAACCCTAGCTTGCTGGACGCAAGGGGCTATCGGGGTCGAGAGGAAGAGGAGAGAGCAGAGCCATCGAGAGGATGGGCGGTGGGCCGTGGGACGGGTCCGGTGGAGTGGCTAGCTGGTTTAACCGTTTTTTTTTCTCACAGCATAGCTGAGCAGCGTGCAGCGCGCACCGCACGAGCGCTGAGAGAGCAGTAATTAAGTAATACGTGTCATCATCATGAGTTAAATTTGTCAAGACCCTCTCCGAAGTATTCTTACTGGCGTGTGTCATCGTGTACTTCGTGTGGCGTGAGTTTGTTTTCGCCTTCTCACTCTTTTTCTCCGCGAATTTGACGACATCCCTGGAGTGAGAGATCGGGCCACGCTTTCCCCACGGACCGACGCGCGGCCGCTGCCGCGTTTCCTACTGCCACCTTGCTACCGCGGGCTTCCCCAATATCCCCTCTTTGCCGCGTCCGCTGCTCGCCGGCCGATCTCCCCCCGCCTCCCGCGTCTTCCCGTCTTCCTCTGTGGCCGCTCCTTACGTTCTCCCCACTGTCAGAGTAGCCTTGAGATCCGTCCTGACCCTCGTCGCTGTGAAAGATCGCCGGAGGTGTAGCCAGAGAATAAGGCCTCATCGGATATGGCCATGGCATCACCTCAGCAATCTAGGAGAGAGACAAACATCGAGGGGATGGCGCGTCCAGTCGCGGTCGACCACCGCATCAGGCTCCCCTACTATTTCCGAATCGCCGACAATCTTCTCCGCCAGGTCAAACCCTAAGCCGAAATTTGCATGCGCTAAGCTGTGATTCCCGTGCTAGAGTCTCTGAAATGCGTGCTAGTAATGTTTGCTTTGCATGTAAAACCGACAGTTTTGGGTCAGGGGATGCTGACCCGACTTTTCTTTTTGCTACACAATTAACTTAGACACTGTTTATCAGCTCGTGGGCTGTAACATTTGGGTTGTTTTATGTGGTGCACAGGCTAACATATATCGGGAGGAAAAGAACCTCCTCGACCTGTACATAATCCTCCTGAGATACTCGAGGTGGGGTGTGCTGTGTTGGTGTATAGTATAAACCTATCATAATATCTTAAGGTTGGGTGTTAATGGTATGTCTGACCACTGTTTACTGGCAGCCTATTGTCCGAGACGATCCCGAAGCACCGCGATTACCATGTATTCAAGTCAAGAGAAAAGGAATTCGTGAAGAAAGGGCCACATAACTCTGATGTATTACCTCTCTAAGCTTAATGATTATTTGTGGTACTGTTTCAGAATTCTAAGATTGGAGTGTACTTAAAGCACTATTTGTAAAACATGCAAGTTCGCCATGATTAAAATGCTTAGCTCAATCCTGATATATATTGCTTACAGAGTTACATAGCAATGGAGTATCATAGTTTGTCCTTCTGAATTTGGAATGGAAATGTCGAATACGTTTGCTGAGTAGTCCAAATTTCGTGTAGAAACTCTTGAATGTTATCAGTGAGCTAGAGTCTCTGAAGCCAATTGTGAAGCAGCAAATTGCTGAGCTTAACAGAGGGGCTGTAGAAGTACCTAATGGTCAACATGGAAGGTATTCTTCGAATGGTGCAAACAGTAGGATGGATCAGCTTGCTCTAAGTGCACATATGGTGCAGGTATACCCTTTATTTGATTATTTCCCATCCTGCTATTTCTATACCATCTTTTGGAAAAAGGGGTTATGTACTGCAAATTTATTGGCCTTTTGTATATATATTTTTTATTTTTTTCATGAGATTTATTTATTTTCTCCTGCAGCCAGAATTTGGAAGCGCAACAGGACCAATGCGGAAACCGTTCTCTACTGGGGAGCATCAAGAGGCATCACCAAAGGGTGTCGAACCTGATAGGCAGCTAGTCAAATCGTATGTGTATAATTAGATCCTGTTTATGTGTATGGCATTGTATATCTGATTTGCCTTGCATGATGTTCTTCCCAGTTACACATTATTCTAGTTTTTGAATTTTGTTCCTAGTTACAGGTCATTCTATGATTTCGAGATAACTTTGCGAATTTTATTCCTAGTTACATGCCATTCTATGCCTTTAAAGCTCCTTTGAATGCCCCCTTTGTTATTTTCAGTGTCAGTTATTACTTAGTGTGTACTGGAGTAGCATACACCATCCCAGGAGCAGTAAAGGTCTTACTGTGGACTATAGAGTAACATACACCATTTTCCTAGATGTACATTGGTTGTTACACGAGATCTTAGAATGTCTTGTTTAGGAGCAGAGGGATAAATTGGATAAGTAATGCATGGACGGTCAGGTTGAACAGTACAATCATATAAGCAGAAGATCAGTTGAACCCTTAAGATTTGCAGTTACTGATGATTCCTATAGGGATAGCCTAGCTTTTGGCTGCTTATTGCTGCGTCAAAGGTCATAGGTTCAAGTCCCACAAGTGTATGTTGAGAATGGCTTGATTCACACGATGTTTTCAAGAGATCAAGTTCCAATCTTTTGTTTTCTTGTTTCACCTGGAAGTAGTCTTTGTGTTTAATTTCTTGTGAATCATGCTGGGTATTATCTAGAATTGGTAGGTATTTCTTGAAAATAGGAATTTGTTTGACTGCATTATGATTAACATGTATCATTTCTTTCTGAAACTGTTCCGTATAATGGAAAAACGAGATTGAATTAGGTGCTCCTGAAAATTGTTCAGATTGGTCTTCTAGTTTATATGCTATTGCGACCTGAAATTTTCTATGCATTTGTATCTCTTTTAGTCACTTTGTTTATTTAATCCAACTTGTTACTACAGAAGAATTTATTCTTCCTTTTGCTGCTGCAAGAACAAGGACTGTACTATATAACTGTTGATCTACATACTGTACACAGTGGCTATTTTTTTTAAGAAGTAGGGAGAAAATAATTTGTGTTTACTGTTTAACTTATAACTTATGCAGATATGCCAGTTTGCCATATCTAAAAGACGAAACATTATCAAGACATTCAATTCTTGGAACGAATGGGCTTCATGGCCAATGGACAGGGCCTGTCACTGGTGTCAAGGTATAATTGTTTATTCTGAATTTGCTTTATCCGTTTCTTAATAGCACGAAACTATTGATGTATGAGTTTCATTGCTGTGTGTTACAGATCCAGTATCCAAGTTACCCTGAACTAACCCAAACTGATATCCCTAGGTGAGAACTCAGGAAGGTTTTTCCTTATTCTTGATTTCTTTATGAAGAAGCCAGCCCCATATGGCTAATGTAGATATGGCTATTTCAATCACTTACCGTTGTTCCATTCTTCTGCAGTTCAGTGCCATCAATATTGAACGAAAATGGCTCGTATGGTTCTAGTACAACATCGCTGGATGGATCAAAAAATGTCAATGGTGATTTGCAGTCTGTTCTCTCACTTGATGATGGTCGATGGTCTTTACAAGTAAAAGAGCCAGCCTCTGTGTCTCATGCTGGTTTTGAGGCAGAACTCTCCCAGCTGAATATCAGACAGCCTTCTCCCCCACCAGTCATTGCACAAGTATATCCTAAACGTAGACCAGTTTCTCCATCAAGAGTAGCTGATCCAAGACCAGGACTTGCTACCTGTGACACAGGACGTTTTCAGAATTTGCATGTGGTAACTAAACTAAATTCTAGCTGCAACTTATCTTTAATTTTTCATGGTATTGTTCCTGATCCACTGTATTCTTGACCATGGGTCTTTTATCCATATTTCATCTCTAGCCAGTAGACTTGTTATACCCCTTCACCGTTATTTTGTTTTACCTTGTCAGCCGGTGGCGTTAATGGAGTCTTTTCTGAGGCTTGCTGAGGCAAATACTGCAAATAATTTGGAAACATGTGGGATTCTCGCTGGTTACCTGGTGTGTATCTCCTCACAGACAAAATTAAATTTATATTATATATTATATTTGTTTACATCACTAACATTTATACATGCTTATATAGAAAAAGAGAACTTTTTATGTGACGACACTGATAATTCCTAAGCAGACATCAACGTCCGATTCAGTAAGCTCTTATTTCCAATATGTGGTTTTTTTATTTCATTATATTCTAACTGTCAAGTCAACTGAGCCCTTACTCTGAACAGTTTATCTGGTTGATCATGTAGAAATTTTTGTAGTTCACGCTGCTCTTATAGCTTCCTTATGTAGTTCTGTAATCTATATCCACAATTTGCAGTGACTAGTGATTGCTTAGCAAAACATTTGAAAATTTTGACTGATGATGCTGATGATTGTAAACTGTACATGATAGTTACAGAGCGCCTTAACGAGTTTATATATACTAGGAAACAAGCCCGTGCGTTGCACCGGAAGAAAAATATATCTTTTATACCAAGAAGATTCGAAATTCATTGTTTTTAATGTTGGTAGTCAAACAATTTATCTTGTGCTACACATGCTACTATCGACTATCGAGAGTTGTAACTTGTAACTATACAAATAAACGATATTGGGAAAACAATACATCTAACCAGAAAGCAGTATTTGTATTGCGAAAAACAAAAATAATGTATGTCCATATCAGAGAAAAGCATACCTTTTTTTTAAATGAACAGACCTTTCCTTTTGGCAAAGATATTACTCCCTCCGATCCATATTAAGTGTCGCTGAATCGGACATATCTAAACATGTTTTAGTGCTAGATACATCCAATTTAGAGACACTTATTATGGATTGGAGGGAGTACTATTTTCAAAGGAATTGGGGCTATTCTTATTTTCAATTTTCTTTGAAGAGTTCCTTTTATCTTTTGCCGGGAGTTTCAATTTGTACGGCATAACTAAAATCCTAGACCCTGTTTTGAAAGAGACAGACTTTTTTACCAACCTATAAGCTCTTATAGCAGCTAGCTAGTCTATCGATTGATAATAAGATCCTTATGGCGTAGTATTTACAATGGCAGAGATCGATCCGGCCCTCGCCTCCCCTTTTTCTTCACGCGATGGGTACCCAGCCTATCTCTCCTCTCTGAGTCCCATCGTCTTTAGCTGCGCATGCATGCAACCAAACGTAGGATGCGGCTCACTGCCTCTGGCTCGTCTACTCTTACCAGGCAGCTTAGCTCGGCCACGACGTCCACTGTCGCTAGTCAAATCGCAGCTCGACCGGACCGGAATAGATGGAGCTCGGTCTTGCGATTAGCAAACCGGTATTTCACTTATCGGTGGCATCGTGGGTAATTTTGTGTCTAGTGGGAGGGTAAAAAGGTCCAAAAAAGTGTTGGACCGGAAGAAACACTTCGTCCTTTATTATTAGGTATAGATAGATTATCACTGATGAAAGTGTGACCGGCGAAGGAGTTTATCTTTATTAAATAAAATAATATATAACTTCTGTTTCAAGGTTATCCTCTTTATGGTTTACTGTCACACGGCTTGCCTGAGACAGCGAACACTGGAGGTCTTTGTGGCCACTCTTGAGTTTCTGTAAATTAATTAGATCAGTGGCTACTTTCTCCATTCCAAATTAATTAAAGTTCTAACCTTGGCCTAAGTCAAGCTTTTTTTATGTCTGACCAAGTCTATAGAAAAATGTACCAACAACTACAACACGAAATTAGTTTCAGTAGGTTTATTATAGAATATATTTTCTTACTTTATATATTGTATGTTGTATATATTAGCAAGCTTGTAGTATCCCGATACGTATCGTAGCATCTTATAATACTACCATTCTGCTAGTATCTTACTAGTATTGTGATATATACCGTGGTATATTTAGTATCGCGATACAAAGTTGATACCATACGGTCCCATGCTTATGCTAAAAAATAAGGACACAACGGCGTGGCAAGCTGAAGAGTAAAATTTGTTTTGGAGTCGGCAAGATGAACCAAGTATTTAAATAACAGAGCATCCATTAGTTTGGTCGAGATAACTACAAAAAAGGATTTTGTACGTGAAAGAAAGTAGCCAACTAGCCATTTGTGTACTGACTTTGAAGTATATATGGGCCCCAGTCTTTTCTTTCGTGGGTTCATAATTAGTTATGCGCATATCATGCATTGGACGTCGGCCTATATTCAATATGTAAGTAGAATATGCTCAAAATTCAAATTAATAATTAAATCCAAATGCAATTGAAGAATATGCTCAATATATAATTAATTCAAATTAATGCATCGGAAATACATTTGTGCTTGTACAAGCGGGTACAAGACCTATCCAACCGTCTAGATACTGAGTCGTGCTTTGAGATCCGGAAATAGGTGCTTGCCTGGGATGGGTTTCTCTATTTACCATAATTCTGAAATGAGGAGGGAATCCAGGGAAAGCGTCGCAGAGATGCAGTTCCGTACCCGAAAACCCGGAAAAGTTAGAGAGAGGCAGCGATAGCTGGATCACCGAGCATAGCCTTTATCTGAGCCCACCTAGCAACTCACCTGCCCCGTCCATCTACTCTTCGCTTTTTCTCCAGGTCGACATGACCGCACGAACCCACACACCATCGGGGTGTACATGTAGCTACTCTACTGCGACGCATAGCGTAGGCGTTGAAAAACATCACGGAGACTTATGCACGCGTCCGTGAATAATGGATTTACACAGCGTGCTCTTCGGCTGAGAGCGGGAGACTTCTGCACGCGTCCATTGATCAAACAAGTCCATGTGGAGCAGGGATTACAAAAGAGACAGACTGGGTACAAGACAGTTTGAGGTCCACAAGACATCTCAAAGCTGCTAATTAACTCACTGCTAGCCAGCGACCAAATCAGCACGACTGCGCAAACTAAGCTCTGATTCCTGCTAACTAACTCACTGCTATACTATTACACCAGCCGTGCATGGACTCGACGCTGCATGAAGTTCTGCATGCCTACGTAGATGCACTCTGTCCGCGGGGACGGTGAGAGAAAGAAACCTCCTACTCTCTCTCCCCTGGCACGAGATGGGCGGTAGGGTACTAGGGGATGGAAAGTCTACTGCTGCCACCAGTGACACACACCGTAAAGGCTACAACTGCCACCCGCGTCACACGTCGTAAAGGCAGAAGAAAAACAGAGACGATGTGACGTGAAAATTCTGGACCTGAATTCATACAAATACCTAAGTCAGTAGTTGCACAGATCTCGAAGGACGCACGGGCGGACATGATAGGTTTTGTACCTGCTTGTACAAGCACAAAATCCATAATCCGATGCATTTGAGGTATATTTTAAAATAGAAATCTCATAATATCGTGATACTACGACACCGCTGACAAGAAAACCAATACTCCCTCCATCCCCAAATGTAAGGGGCCTTGATTTTCGCTGGTCAACAACTTACCACTTTGACTATGATTTATATGTTTAATATATCCGTAAAACTAGACATGAAATGAAAGAATTTTGCAAGACAAATACAATGATACCATTTATACGTTGTCAATCAATATAATTTGGTACTCCCTCTGTTAACATTTACATGATTTTCGCTGGCCAAAACATACTACATTATGGTACAGGGGCTGTATATATTAATGGTCAAAGTCGTGCATCAAAGACTGGAAAATAAAACATGCCTTACATTTTGGGACGGAGGGAGTACTACCTAGTATAACGATACTGAAAACCTTGTATATTTGCACATTTTACTGTAGACCCCAAACTTAAAAAAAGTTTGACTCAGGACAAAAGTAAAACCTCAGCTAATTATGGAATGGAGGGAGTACTGGCTAATGTTTCCTTCTCTGGTAAACTGATCCGAGGTGCCTATGTTTGTCTTACTGCAAGTCACATATTGCAACACAGTACAAAATGTAGCATTTTAGAAAATAATTTGCATGGTTTTCGTTGTTCTCCAGTGTCAAGCTACAAATGAAGAAGAAATATTTGAAGTTCAGGACAAAAGCTCACTTTTCACTCTTGGCTGGATTCATGTAAGTTCAGCTTATGGTTGTTGTTGACTGATCAAGCTGATATATGGACTTTTGAGTGTCCTGTTCTTTTGTCCTACATTTTAATGCATATCTGATGATCGTAACTGAAGGAGATGCTAACTATAGTCCTCCGCATGTTTTAGTTTCTACTAATACCGACTATTTAGGACATCAATCTAGCATGACTAACTGTGTATACTCGGACTATTACAAACACTACAAGATGATCTAGCATGGCTGTGGCTACTTTTTAAGCATGGGGAAAGGGGTCTATATCAAGCCGATCTGTGACTAAGTTTTTTTGGAAAGCCTATTAAATGGATCCTATTTTTTATTCTTGTTAGCGTACATGTCATAGTTTTTAAGGTGCCGCCTTAGGGACGCTTAGGCGGTAACGCGCTGGCAGCGCCTTGGAAATTTGCCCGCTTTAGGTGGTTAGGCTTCTGCCTTAGGCGTCACTTAGGCTTCAGAGCAGGGGTATAGTGGCTTAGGCTGCCTTACAGCCTTAAAAACCACGGTACATGTCGCAGTTCACTATTGCACACGCACCCATGAAATCCCATGAATGTAGTACACATTGAGCACACCTACAAAATTCAGTAGTACCAACCATATTGTTAAAAAAGTTATGTCCCATCAAATAGATTGGAGGTAGATGAGGTTATCTGTTGGGAACTTGTTGAGACTAAACTGAAACAAATTGATATTATCTTTGGGGGTTACGTGAAGCTCGGTTGTGCCGAAAGCATCAATTGGCTGATTTTTCACAATCTTTGTTCCTTTTCAGACACATCCGACACAGACCTGCTTCCTATCTTCCATTGATCTTCATAATCATTATTCGTATCAGGTAATCTATTTACCCCCTATGTGCCATACTTGTGTTGTAGTAAATTTTGTTTGTATTGTGCTTAGCACTGACCGATGCCATGTCCTAACTATCTTGTTTATCTGAGCCAAAAAAATAAGGTTCTTCAATCTATGTATTGTTAGACAAAGATTTGTAATTTTAAATGCAACAGCACCAATGAAGCTTGGTCGTAATTTCTAGATTAATAGCTAAATGATTGTTGTGTTTCATGTTTGGTGTTGCTTGGCACAGATATCTGGAAAATCGACTTTGTTGGGATGTTACTTCCCTGAAATTGGAAGTGTAAGAGCATCTCTAGCAGATCCCGTAATTTTTGCAGTTTTGGGCTTAAAAAATGCACCGAATAAATCCCGTATAATGGTTTGACCCCTAAACATCTTTAAGGGGAGCTGTAAAACGAGGCCCTTGCTCCTCATATACATGGTACCGGGGGTCGATCTTAAGGTGTATTGTGAACTTGACGGAAGGAAATTTCACCTCAAGTGGACGCCGAGCGGCATATTCTGGTGAAATTCCGCCGAGCCGTGTGGAGTTGGTGAAATTGCCGCTGTATTCCACCACGACGCCCTGATTCCAATCCGTTCTAGACGTAATCTAAGCAAAATCATGAAGGAGGTAGCCCAGGCAGGGAGAGGATGTGCTCCCTAGCAGGGAGAAGGGGGCGGCAGCTGACCTTGCCGCGTCAAAGGAGGGGCGGTGACCTCGTGCAGGCGGATGCTGGCGGCGTTGCGGGATGGCGCGACAGGGATCAGAGGGCTACCGGAGCATGGGCTGAGCGGGCAGTGCAGTTGAGGTAGAAGACCACGGGAAAAAATAGAAGACACCCACTTTACAGTGCCAATTTTGTGGTATCTGATATGGGAGAGCACGTCGCATAGAAACAGTTTACGGTATACCTCAACCACTTTCACGATTATGTACTTTTACATGGTTTACGGTATACCTCAATCACTTTCACGGTATGCACTTTTACGGGAGAGCACCCCTAGCAGATACCTTAAAGCTGGTACTATATAGGTATCCCTAAAACCAGTTTTTTGGTATGGCAAGTTGACAAGGTTTAACCTCTAGTGTTGGCCTGATTTTCACGGATTCGTGGGGGATTTGAGGGAGTAGACGAAAAACACGATGAACACGGAGAAGAACATGATACAAACGCACACCACACCCAATACAATTCGGTCTGCTCTCGTTGGCCTGAACCACCACACCCAATACAAGGGAGAGACCATGGAGTAGAATCACTTGCAAGAGATGGCAAGACCTTGCTCCAAGTAGAATCCAAAGAGTAGAGACTAGGTAGCAATAGAATACAACTCCATAGAGAGATCAAGTGTTTGAAGAGATCTTGTACAACTTCAAAGTATAACTAGGGAGGCTTTGGTATCCACGTGGATCTTCTCCACACGGGAGGGATGATGAGCAAAGCTCTATTTATTCTCTTTGCTCTATTCTAGGGTTTACAGTGAGGGTATATATATAGCTAGCCATGAAACGGTAAGTTCTGGGGAGTGCATAAGGGGTTACATGGCCTCAGCCCATTACTACACACAGGCAGGCGGTAGTACCACTGGGTTCGTTCGCACTTGGTAAGGGCATGCAGCGGTAGTGCCAGAGTAGTGCTGACCTTGTGCCGCGAGGGGTACTGTGAGCGCATGAGGGGTGTGCGGCAGTGGGGCGGCGGTAGCAGCGGCAGTGCCGATCCTGGGGTTTAAGAAGTAGTGCGGCTCACTAGGGAGCGGTAGTACCACAGGGCGAAGTAGGAAGTTATATACCATTCACAGAAGGAGGAATTGGACTCACATAGAGGAAGGAATTCACCTTTGAGGTCCAAGTTGACTTGGCATATGCTGGAGAGCTTGACAAGGTGATTGATGTCGAGATGATCGTAGGGGGGTTCACATCACAAGTAAAGTTGTACTGTAAATTTGGAAAAAGCTTCTCGCCAACACAAAGATCATCACATAGATGGCTAGAGTTCATACATGGATTTCATACATACAACAGAGACTTAAAACTATGACATCCAGGGCCGAACCCTGACCAAAAGTTGACAGCGGTGATACACGGGGCCTCCTTCGTGTCTCTGCGCGGCCGTGGAGCTTCCTTCACCGACGAGGAGCGCCGGAGGCAAGTCCATTCCGAGGGCGCACGGCAATGCGGCGCTCTCGCGCGGATCTGCTGGGCCGATCTGGCCGAGCTTTGCTAGCACATCATCGCCGCCCACCGCGCACACGACGCGAGGTGGCGAGCTCGCAGGTGACAGCATTCCAGGCTTCCCCACACTGCTGCTGGCTGCCTCAGATGATGACTTTGTTGCTCCCGAGCCCGGGGAGAAAAAGACAACTTGGTTGTGTGTGCAAGGCGGAAGTGCTGGCGTGAGGTGGAGGACTTCAACCAGGAGCAGCTGGAACATGGGCTCTGACAGTGCGCACGAGGCTCGCGCGGCGGCGTGATGCCGGGAGGTGCTCCGCCAACCCTTCATTGAGATCGACCACTCCGACGAGGAGTGAACGCCGTTACCGTCGCATCTGCATCAAAGGCCTCAGTGTACATGCCGGAGTTGTTCACAGGCCACATCTTGTAGATCAGGCTGGTTCTGGTGGGGTCGGTGGCTGGAGGTGGTCGGCGATGTACAGATTTGGCTGGAACCGGTGGAGGAGCAGCAGCGGGGACAGTGGGGGAAATGGTGACTTGGACCCGTAAATCGGCCTCCGAACCATACATATATCGCTCGCAGGACCGATTTAAAAAACTTAAGGGCCAGGCCGGTATGCAGTGTCTCGGTCAAAAAAAGAGAGCCCAAAACCGCATATCGACCGGATTAAGGGCTGGTGTCCCCTTGCGAACCAATTACCAAATCCACCTATCATGACTTGGATTCCCGTTATTCATACACCCCCCTAAAGTAAAGATCTTACTAATGGGTCTCCGCTCACTTGAAGAGAATTCTTATAACCCTTTGTTCATACACCACTGAAGTAGAAAAGTTACTACTGAAGATGGAATCCACCTAATTGTAATATATCCTTTACTGAGTTGTCTCTAGTTCATAAAGTCCTAACTTAATGGGCTTGGAGGATGATCCTTCCTATGCGCGGCAGTTATGGCATTTTCCTTGTTTGTTTTGGTACAATCTGAAATTTTGCTGCCGAGCCAAAAATGATGGGGCTATTTGTTGTTTCTGAAATCCTAATTCTAAATGTTGCGAGGATCAACATGGATCTTGCAGCTAAAAGAAGATTGTGCCAATCGTTTTATCATTTGATTGCTCATTTGTCAACAGTTCGCTTCTTATATTTCATAATTACTCCAGCAAATTCATTATTTGCTTGGCATTTTGGTGTCAAACAGGTCATGCTTCCCGAAGCAATTGCAATTGTTATGGCGCCTACGGATACAACAAGGTATATGTTACATTGGAGATGCATCATCTATTTGGGGCAATTTGGGGCGATTTTGTTCTGATAGTTTTTTATCCTTAAGCCATCATTAATGCTGATTCCATGGTTTGAATTCTCGTTGCTTGATTATCCTTAATATCAATATTTCTTAGCCATATTTTAAATAAATGCTTAAATTCCCCTCTGATAGGGGTCCATCCTAAGACCATTAATATGCAAATGATTTTGTTGACATGTACATATTTTACCTCCTCCCCCACGGTTATTCTAGTCCCCAGTTATTCGTTACCTACACACACAAACACAAAATGTGAGGCAGAATTTGACCGTCCATTTTATTTGACTGTAAGTTTCTCTGCAAAATTTAGTCAATGGTTACAAAATCGCATCCATATAGAAGTACTTTTGATTACAAATCTAACATTGTATATTTTGTGTAACATAAACAATATATATTACTGGACTAATTTGGTCAATGCATGAGTTTGAACAGTCAAAATATGCCTTACATTGTTCCTTGATCCTTTCCCAAATAATTCCTCGGCGAAGTATATTGTTGCTTGCTGTCTTGAAGAGCTCATTTACAATGCGTGCTGTCAATTCATCCATTAGACAATCTTACGATCATGGTTTGTATTTTTAATGAACAGGAAACATGGCATATTCCACCTCACAGATCCAGGTGGCATGGGGGTGATCCACGATTGCCAGGAGAGTGGATTCCATCCTCACGAGGAGCCTCTAGATGGTACTTCAATCTACGAGCATTGCTCTCATGTGTACATGAATCCCAATGTGAAGTTTGATATGGTCGACCTCCGGTCGAGGTGAGGGGCCCGACTAGTAAAATTTGGCATTTATATCTCATGGAGATACAAATAGCAAATTATTTTACTGTCTAAAAGAAACAGGGCGCATGATGTAACAGTTTGAGTGTAGCTATGTGGAGCCACATTTCTGTGTGTATATCTCTCTATATTAGGTAGGAAAGTGGGGCTTGCCGTGGCGGCAGGCAAGCAGATATAAAAACAGACATTATGGAAAAACTTAAATTTCAGAAGTATTCAAAGTTCAATGGAAATAGCGTGCAACCAAGTTATGGATAAACAGTATTAAGAGATTACATGTAAAACATCATACACACAATCTTATCGATAATTAGATTTTTTTTTGAACGGAGTAGCTAATTAGATTGAAATGAAACAATACTGCACAAGTAAATTTAGCACACATGGTTTTCTCTGACATCATAACTAAAGAACTATCAGGAGCAACTTTTTTTTTTTAAAAGGGAAAGACACCCTGGCCTCTGCATCCATCGATGCATACAGCCTTTTATTGTAAATGAGAATCACTCGTACAAGCTAAATGCCAATGTTTACATAGTCAATCACGCGCCCGTTGTATTAGAATGAAAATTATGGAATATGCAAACCCCTCATTCTCTCAGCTGAGATTTGTACTTATCGTGTCGAACACCGTGAGTTGTTATCATGTCACGCATATCATGCTTCAGAGCTAAGCCTATCAACTGTCCCAACTGAACGAAGCATATGCCAATGGTGTAGAAGCAGAGAAAATGAGGCCAAAGCAAAGGAAAATACCTTATTAAGCAAAGGACCTTTTGCGTTTCGCATTTCATTAAAAAGACTGAGTTTGATTCACATTTTATTGTTTGGTACTAGTGTTTTAGCGGGGGATTAGAGGAGATAATCTTCAAGAGGATTGGGTGAACCCTCACCTACACCCAAACCCCAATAATCCCCATAAAATCTTAATCCCCACCAATCCACTAGGTAGGGGTAGTGTATTGGATATGAGAAAAAATACACTAGAACTTAGGTAAAAGTGGGGATTGAATCGATCCAATACTCTAAAACTAAACATACTATTTAAAGTAAGTGGGAATTATCCTCTCTAATCCCCACAAATACTCTAGTACCAAACAAGGCCTCATGAAGATAAGGAGCAAGGCCAAGGCAACGAAAAATACCTTATGTAGTTATGTGAAAAGATGTGGATCTACACAAATGAAAAAGAAAGCTAAGGGAATCTATGAAACATAAAGAAATCAGCTACTAATAGATAACACAAAAAGAAGCTCACTAATGGATTACAAAAAAGGAGCAGCTCATACATGCCTCGGGATTATACCTATTTGAAGTGACCCGACCCGGTAGGGGTTCAAGTCTTTGTGCTTTGCAGTGCTAGTCTCTGGATCGACTCGCTAGCACACACAATTTAAAGTGTAATATCACGAAACAAAGATCATAATTCTATTACATCGAATGATTCAGAAATTTAACATAGCCACATACAACTTGCATAGCAAAAGGGCTAACTCATTATAAAGAAAGTTCAACAACAGAAATCAAACACTTGATAAGGAGCTTCATTCAGTGCCACATGCGAAACATGTTGAGTGAAGACTTGTGAACCTAACATTGTATCTCACACATCTTCAGAGTAATCTGTAACATGAAAAATTGTAGCCACGGGGGGTCAATACCACTGGGGGAACTACGTTAAAGCCGACCTAGGCCACGGACCGTCCATGATTTAGTCAATCCTTTGCTATTCTTACTGGGGCCGGCCCAAGATTGCTCCTGTTTCTGAAAAAAAATGGTGCTTTTGTGCAGTCTGGCCCACCTAGAAATTCCACTATAGCTCACAAATGCCACTAAGAGGATATAACAAAGCTACAAGGTACAATCAACTAGTGCTTATCTACTAGCGTACTAGTTTGTAGGTCAGGCCCAATGCGCTTCCATATCACTCATACCCTTCTACTAGTGCACATGTCAATAGGTTAGGCGCAAGCCCCTACCATGTCACTCCTCACTCCACTAATCTCAACATGTCAGTAAGTCGGGTCCAATGCCCCTACCATGTGACTCATCCGTCTACTACGCTCAATATGTCAGTAAGTCAAGCTCAATTTACCATGCCTGTTGTGGTTTAACCACTAGGATGGCCCAAACTTTCACGGTTTCTCAAGGGGAGTCGCGGGAATCATGGAGGAAAAGGGGGACAAGGAGGATACAAACGCACACCACACGAATAAAACAATGAACACACGCACAACACAACACAAATACAAGCCAATTACTTGCTCTGGCAGCTACCATCCCAATCGAAGAGTAACACCTCTGTGAGAACCTTGACAACTCAACTCACGATCACGCACGAGGAGGCCTTGTAAAACTTGGACACCATCAAGGTAAAATCCAAAGAGGTTTGTGCTGATATGGGCTCCTTAGTAAGGGATATGAGACATAACTAGAAGGGATCCAATCATAGGGTTTCTAGTCTATCATCTATGTCTAACCCTTAGGGGCAGATCTAAATGGGGTATTTATAGTACTTGGGGTGAAGTAGTAGGAAAAGGGAATATTCCGGGGCATCCAATCCAAAGCTGTGTGTGTGTGCAGACAGTGCGTTTCAGAGGTAAGTCGACAACGCCGAATTTGGCACAGGTCAGTTCGGCGAGGGAACCGATGGATCAGGCTGGGCGTCGGCTTGCGGTGTTGTATAGCGGGTCGGCTCGCACCGACATGGAAACCGATCGGGCGCTAGTCGGTTTGGTGGTGAGTCCATCTCATCGGTTGGTGCCCTGGACAATCCGACGAGAGGTTCAACGACACCAATATCTGAGTCGGTTTGATCATCTGGTTTCTTGGCTCCATCTTGTCTTCATGTTCCGACTTGGCGTAGATCTTGTGATTCGTAGCCGAGGATACACAAAAAATTGTTATGAAGTAGAAAGCCATCCAAAGGGAGTATCAAAGTCACACAAGGATAGGAGCGAGTTAACCTTATCTTGGAGGAGCTTGGCTCGACACGAGTCATAGGTCCAGTTGGGGGACTTGGCGGAGTACATGTAGAGTCATCGGTAGGACGGGCTACATAAGCTCCCCACTTGGGAAAGATTCATCCTCGACTCTTGAGTATCCTCATCTCTAGTGAAAGGTCCGCCATGTTGATGGTGTTGCTCACAAGGTACTTGGACATGGGGATGTCAATGATGTTTGTGTTATTGTTTATTCTCTTTAGGACCTTGAATGGACCATCACCATGGGGCTTGAGCTTGGAGTCTAGTTATTTAGGGAAAAGATTCTTGCAGAGATGTATCCTTATGAGGTCACCTGTTTTCAAATATCATCTCTTTTTTGTGCTTGTTGAGCCTTATAGCTTGACAAAGAACTTGTTGTTCAATTGTATTTCTTGTATCTTGATGAAGTTTCTTCATGTGTTCGGCTCGTTTGTCAATGTCCATATTGATGCGCTCACAAAGAGGGAGGTTCAAGATGTCAAGCACGGTCAAAGAATCGAAGCAGTAGATGATCATGAATGGTTGTGGAGTGCTTAGCGCGGAGGATAGCTCCGCATGTGGATGTAAGATCCCTCCCTTTATAAAGGTAAGGATCCCTGTGATTGCAATGCTAGTCCCTGGATCAATGCTAGAATCCACAGTTTAAGATGAAGTACACAGAAACAAAGGTCATTATTACATATCATTCCAGAGACAAACATAGTCTTTTACAAACTCCATGGCCACAGGCCTGTTACAAGAGTTCAAATATATAATAAGATAAATAAGTCTTCATCTTCATGTGCCACAGGCAAGCATGTTGAGTGTAGACTCATAACCCCTAATCACCATCAGAATAACCTGCAACATCACAAGTTACAGCCAAAGTGGGCCAATACATTGGAATAGTATTGGCAAGTGATACCTTAGTAGAATATTAGTAATCTAGATACTATATGCATTTTGGCTAAGTGTAGCTTAGGCTTGCTTTGCTCAAAATAGGTTTTACCTATCAGTTGAAAACACTAAGTTTTTCTTTGACAAAACTTTCCCAAGGAACCACCAATAGACATTGGTGAACCTTTACCCTTGTTCAACCACAAGTTTTAACTTAGAAATTGGGATGAGGAGATTCTTGATAGCTTTCATGTCTTGATGCTCAAGTTGTCCAATACCAGGGACATGGCTAAGTACTTAGATTCTTCCATCTGCAGAGGTTGTGCACTTTCCCCATAAGACTTGATTTTCACCAAGACAGGACCTTTCATAAGCCTTCCCTTAGACCAAATGGACGCGTTCCAACCTATCATCCCACTACCACCAACTGTCCAAATGGCTAAGTTATTGCAACCTATGTGATCCAGGCAGAGCCCATATTGCCATGTGGTTGCACTAGAAGCTTCTTAACATTTGGCATCTCAAATCCCTTTGTTCCTGGGTGGCTTTCCACAAGTGTGATACACAAGGTAAACCATAGAAATGGGCCTTGTGTAACCACTCAACACAAACCATTCTTTCCATTCCACCCAGGTGTTTCATTCACTTAGTTGTTTTATTAAGCAAAACACAAGTCCAAAGACTTAGAATATTTTCACATAACATGAATATATAACCACCCCTGGTTGCTACTAGCTAGGCTAAGCATGGCAATGGTAAGCATCTTAACTTAGAAATTTCTAGCAATTCTACAACTACTAGGATTTCCCAAGCATAGAATATAGATCAAAATATTCATGCAAGTCCTATACAAATTATTTCTAGTGCATAATTGAAAAACATAGGTATAAAATCATGAAGCACCACTTGCCTTGGTAGTTTGGGGAGTAGCAACAATCTTCACAATCACAATCACTATTTGCACCAAAATCTACACATAAAATAATGGCACCAAAATCACATACAAAATATATACAAACAAAAATATATGAATGCATGCAAAATGCCATGTGATGATTTTCCTACACCAAACAAGACAAGTATACAGTACTGAATCATAAACAAGTCCAAAACTTGCCAAATAAACTTTATTTGAACAACAAAACATTTTTCAAATAATTACTATACACAAATTATGCCTACAAATGTTTCTGTAAAAACAACCATTTTTACAGAGGCAAAACATTAAGCACATTGCATAAGTGGAAAGGATTTTCTCTCCTGATTCCAATGGTATAAAATTTGCAAAAATTGAACGTGGGAATCAAAAGATATGAATTTTACAAGTTTGGTTAACTAATAAATAAAATTTTCTGTTTTAAATTCAAACAGAGGCCACGCGGCGTTTCTGATTCGCTGGTACCGCTTCGCGCGGATCGACTAGCGTGGACCGTCAGATCTAACTTAGCTCGTACGGCTTAGATCGTCACTTACCGCTTCGATGCAGATCTAATCTAGAGCGATGGATCTAGATCCTACGGCTGCTAAGCAAGCGACCAAGGATGGGCGGCGCGCGACGGTGGCTGGCGGCGGCGCGCTCGGGCGGTGGTGTTGCCGGCGATGCAGGAAGCGAGAAAGGTAGTGGGATAGCTCACCGAGTTCGCGTGATGACGCTGGTGCTCGAGGTGGTCTTCGTTGGCGAAGGGGCGCGCAGTGGAGGTCGCTGGGGCTCGTCGGAGTTGTGCGCAGCGTCGGGTGCTTGCAGACGTCGTCGTTGCCGACGCTATGGGTCGCCCTAGCGCGAGTCAGTTGCATTAGGGGGTGCGCAAGTCTACGGTGAACACTACTGGTTCAAGGAGAATACAAGGGGTGGTCGGATTATACCTCAATTGCTCGTCGGAGTTAGACGGCGGTTCTGTCACTTGCGGCCGTGAACGGGGACGGCGAGCTGGGTCACGAGAAAACAAACGGAAGGTATCAGGGAACGCGCAAGAACTTGCTGGTCACGATTGTTTGAACCAGAGAAAGGGGGGGGGGCAGTCGGAGCTCACCGAAATCGGTCGCCAGAGGTCGTCGGTGCTGTGGGGTTCTGAGATCGAATGCGCGCAGCCTGGTGGCGGAGTGAGCGAGGAAAGTGGGGGAAAATGACAGCGGCGGCGAGGGGGTTTAAGTAGTCAGAAGTGGGGCGAAGATTGCGCGCTGAATCAATGGGATTTAAGCGAGTTTTAATCGCGGCGTCACTGCACGGTGGTAACGGCTGGGCGGTGTGTGCGCGCGAGAAATTGGGGAACACGACGCTGACGTGGAGGTGGCCCAGTGCTCAGTGGCCGCGGGGCTGGTTCGTTGCGGGTGAGAAAAGACAGAGAGAAGAGTGGCCCGGGTGGGCTGCTTTGCCTGCTGGGCTGGATTGGTGGCGCCAGTCCCAGTTGGGTTTTCTAAACCTTTTTCTTTTCTAATTTGATTTTCTGGAATCATTTTCAAATGAATTCAAAAGCATTTGAATTTCAAATCTTTCTGGCCTTTTGTAAAATGAATCCTGTATAATTTTGAGTATAAAACCATGCTGCCTTGCTGGACTTGCATAGTTCCTTTGAAATTTTTTAAAACAACAATGCCTTAGCACTTGGTTTGATAAAGATTTGAAAATAGTTTTTAAAACCATATTGGTTTTGGAAATTTCTGTCCAAACTTTAACATTCAACCAAACCAACATGAGAGTAAAAAAAGCTTGGTTTAAAACAATTTTACTCTCATTTGAGAGTGGCATTAGGTCAATGCTTGCTCACATGAAATAATAGCACTCAGGCTTCTGTTTTCTTGAAGTGAGTTTGAAATTGTTTCCCTATATGATATATATGCATGAATGATATGCAATCTTTGAAAACATGATTTTAGGGATGTTACAAATCTAAACCCCTTAAGGTGAATCTCGCCCTCGAGATTCGGGTTGGCTAGCAAATAGGTGAGGGTAGTCTTTCCGAAGATCATCTTCTCTTTTGCATGTTGCTTCTTCTTCGGAATGATGGTTCCATTAAACTTTGCAGAATTTGATAGTCTTAGTCCGAGTAACTCTCTCTACAGTCTCAAGAATCTTGATAGGTTTCTCCTCGTAAGTGAGATCACTTTCCAATTGGACCTCTTCCAATGGTATAGTATCCTTCAAAGAAGTCTCTTCCATTTCTGGATGGCATTTCTTAGCTGACTCACATGAAACACATTGTGAACAGCAGACAATGATTCTGGCAATTCAATCTCATAAGCTACTTCTCCTTTATGACTCAGAATCTTGAATGGTCCAACATATCTTGGGGCCAACTTTCCTTTGACTCCAAATCTCTTCACTCCACGAAGTGGTGACACTCTAAGATAGGCTCTATCACCTACTTCATAGGTGAATTCTCTACGCTTAGGATCCGCGTAGCTTTTTTGTCGGGACTGTGCTATCTTCAATCTGTCCTTAACTAGTTTGACTTTTTCTTCAGCCTCTTTGATTAGATCTGGTCCGAACAAACTTCTTTCTCCCACACCATTCCATAGTAATGGGGTGGTACACTTTCTCCCATAGATAAACTCAAATGGTGCCATCTCAATACTGGCTTGATAGCTGTTATTGTAAGAGAATTCTGCGTAAGGCAGACTTTCATCCCAACTGGCTCCATAGTCTAGGGAACATGCCCTCAACATATCTTCAAGAATCTGGTTGGTCCTTTCTGTTTGTCCATTAGTCTGAGGATGAAAAGCAGTGCTGAATTCCAACCTCGTTCCCAATGACTCATGTAGTTGCCTCCAAAAATGAGAAGTGAATTGAGTTCCCCTATCAGACACAATACTCTTGGGTACTCCATGTAGACATACAATTCTACTCATATAGATCTTGGCTAACTTAGCACTTGTGTAGGTTGTCTTCACGGGTATAAAATGAGCCACTTTAGTTAAGCGATCCACTACTACCCAAATAGAATCATATCCTGACCTGGTCCTTGGCAATCCGGTGATAAAATCCATGCCAATCTTGTCCCACTTCCAATCAGGAATAGGTAGTGGTTGTAGCAATCCTGTTGGTTTCTGATGTTCCGCTTTCACTCTACTACATACATGACACAAAGCAATATGTTCGGCGATGTCCTTCTTGAGATTATTCCACCAAAATCTTTCCTTCATATCCATGTACATTTTGGTGTTACCCGGATGAATGGAATACGGTGAGTTGTGTGCTTCTTGTAAAATCAGTTTCCGAAGCTCCGGATCTTGTGGAACACAGATACGTTTTCCATACCATAAAGTACCCTGTTCATCTTCATGGAATCCTTTGTCTTTTCCCTTGCTAATCTTTTCCTTGATCTCTTCAATTTCCTTGTCTGTCTTTTGGGCTTCTTTGATTTTGTCCAACAAAGTGGGTTGAACATCCAAAGTCATGAGATGTCCTTCAGGCACGATCTCCAATCTGAGATCTCTAAATTGGGCACACAGATCATCTGGCAACTCTCCCTTTGTAAGGCCATTCACAAAAACCTTACGTCTTAGAGCATCCGCTACAACATTTGATTTACCGGGGTGGTATTGCAAACTCAAGTCATAGTCCTTGATGAGTTCTAGCCATCTCCTTTGTCTCATGTTGATTTATTTATGGGTGAAGATATACTTCAAACTTTTGTGATCTGTGAACACTTCACATCGCTTTCCCAAAAGATAATGTCTCCATGTTTTGAGCGCATGGACAACAGAGGCTAACTCTAAATCATGAGTAGGGTAGTTTACCTCATGAGTTTTGAGTTGTCTCGAAGCATAAGCCACGACTTTCCCTTCTTGCATTAGCACTGCACCTAATCCACGATGAGATGCATCACAATACACTTGGAAATCCTTCTCCAAATCTGGCAGACATAAGACTGGTGCTGTCACTAGTCTCTTCTTCAATTCTTGGAAACTGAGTTCACATCCTTCAGACCAAGCAAATTTCTTGTCTTTCTTTAGTAACTCTGTCATTGGTTTAGCTATCTTGGAGAAATTCTCAATGAACCTTCTGTAGTATCCTGCCAAGCCAAGGAAACTACGAACCTCTTTCACTGACTTAGGAGATTCCCATTCAGTTACAGCTGAAACTTTAGCAGGATCAACTGCTACACCATCTCCTGACACAATGTGTCCAAGAAATCCAACTTCATTCAACCAAAACTCACACTTGCTAAATTTGGCATACAGCTTATGCTCTCTAAGCTTCTCAAGTATTAAACGCAAATGTCCTTCATGCTCTTCTTTGCTCTTGGAGTAGATCAAAAAGTCATCGATGAATACGACAACAAATTTGTCAAGGAACTCCATGAACACCTTGTTCATCATATTCATGAAGTAAGCTGGTGCATTGGTCAAACCAAATGGCATCACGGTATACTCATACAATCCATACCTAGTGGTGAAAGCGGTCTTAGGTATGTCTTGTTCCCTTATTTTGAGCTGGAAATAACCTGATCGAAGATCAATCTTTGAGAACACACAGGCTCCTTCTAACTGATCAAACAAGTCATTGATTCTAGGCAAAGGGTATTTGTTCTTGATGGTCACCTCATTGAGTGAACGGTAATCTATGCATAACCTTTGACTTCTATCTTTCTTTTCCACAAACAAAACTGGTGCTCCCCAGGATGAAGAACTTGGTTGAATAAATCCTTTCTGCAACTGTTCTCCAAGTTGTTTCTTGAGTTCTTTCAACTCATCAACCGACATCTTGTACGGTCTCTTTGCTATTGGTCCAGATCCTGGTAGCAAGTCAATAAGAAACTTCACATCTCTATCTGGTGGAATTCCCGGCAATTCTTCCGGAAACACATCCGGATATTCACTCACAATAGGCGCACTGTCTATGCTAACCCCCTTAAGAGAATTTAGCTTACTCCTTTTCGATTCAAAGTTGGTCTTGAATCTGATCCTTTTGTTTTCTGGAGTTGTGAGTGAGACAGTATGGTTGGCACAATCTAGCACTCCCTTGTGCTTAGTCATCCAGTCCATTCCCAAGATGACACCCAATCCTTGGGAGTTTAAGATTATCAGATTAACGGGAAACTTATACTTCCCAAACTCTATGACTAGATCATGACATCCTGAGTTCACTATCATTTCTCCGCTAGGAGAACTTACTTTTATAGGACACCCAATAGTTTCTACCGGTAGTTCATTTCTTTCAACAAATGCTGAGATGCACCAGTATCAAAGAGAACAAATGCTGGAACAGAATTGAGTTTGAACTTACCAGCAACAGCATCAGGTTCCTCATAGATCTCTTCCACATTGATGTGGTTCACTTGTCCCTTTTGGAAAGGGTTGGGCTTGTTGGGTCCTTCAACATTCTTTTCTGGGCATTCATTTGCATAATGCCCCATCTTCTTGCACTTGAAACATTCAACCTGACTAAGATCCTTCTTGATTGGCTGGCTTCCACTACCACTTCCACTTCCATTGTGGTGGTTCTTGTACCCACTCTTGTGATTCTTGTACTTGTCATTTTCATGACTACGGTGATGCTTGTTGTCATGATAACGGTTGTGGTTGTGGTGTTTGTTGTACTTTACATGCTTGTGGGATCCAGAATTCCCACTATCATCATAATGGGAACGCTTGTGAGACGATCCCGAGCTGTGCTTGTCAGAGTGCTTCCTCTTCCTGCTTTCAACCTGTTTCATCTTGCTCTCCAAGATGGCAGCCTTGTCACAAAGAGATTGATAAGTAGGGACATAGGCCACAGATAGCTGCAGGTTCAGTTCATCGTTCAATCCCTCGAGGAACTTCTCTTTCCTCTTAGCATCGGTGTTAACTTCATCCGCTGCATAACGCGCTAGATTATTGAACTCCTCAATATATTCAGCCACGCTGCGGTTGCGCTGCTTCAAGTTGTGAAATTCCTTTTTCTTCAGACTCATCACTCCGCATGAGATGTGAGCAGTACGGAAACCATCTTTAAAAATAGCCCATGTCACATCCTCAATGGGAGTGGTGATCTGGAAGTTATCCCACCAAGTGGCTGTTGGTCCTTCCAACAAGTGTGCTACAAATCTAACTTTCTCTTCATCAGTACAGCCAACAGTTACCAAATCCTTGTTCACTGAGCGTAGCCAATCATTGGCCACCATGGGATCAGTAGTTCCTGAGAACTTTGATGGCCTCAGTCTTAAGAATCTGGTGAGCATGTCAAAACCCGGTGGGTTGTTCTGATTGTTGTTGTTGTTGTTGTTGTTGTTGTTGTTGTTGTTGTTGTTGTTGTTGTTGTTGTTGTTGTTGTTGTTGTTGTTGTTGTTGTTGTTGTTGTTGTTGTTGTTGTTGTTGTTGTTGTTGTTGTTGTTGTTGTTATTGTTGTTGTTGTTGTTGTTGCTGTTGTTGCTGTTGCTGTTGTTGCCGTTGCTGTTGCTGCTGTTGCTGTTGCTGCTGTTGTTGTTGGTGCTGCTGCTGCTGTTGTTGGTGCTGCTGTTGTTGTTGGTGCTGCTGCTGTTGTTGTTGTTGTTGTTGTTGTTGTTGTTGTTGTTGTTGTTGTTGTTGTTGTTGTTGTTGTTGTTGTTGTTGTTGTTGTTGTTGTTGTTGTTGTTGTTGTTGTTGTTGTTGTTGTTGTTGTTGTTGTTGTTGTTGTTGTTGTTGTTGTTGTTGTTGTTGTTGTTGTTGTTGTTGTTGTTGTTCTGATTCTGTATGAACATGGTCATCATCTGCATCAGCTGCGTCTGAGCTGTCATCATCTGCTGCATCTCAGGGGTGATATTGTTGTTGTTAGGGTTGGGATTGGCACGTCGAGGGAGGCATCTGTGGTTTTCAATAAGGATAAGAATGAGATACCCATATATGCTTAACATGCACAATACATCACATAGACAATCACCAAGCATGCATCAAAATAACAAAAGTTCAACAACATAAACATCAAGTTTTGAAAAGCAAACACACCAATAGCAAGCCATCCACATGTTGGATGGTCAATGCGACTCAATAATCAAAAGTATGATAAATATAAGGTAAATGAGTAGTCATCACTACTCCTCTGCATCAACCTCCTCGTCGACAAGTGTAAGACCTGCATTCTCCATAGCGGTCTTGTACTCCTCGACATTGGTGGTCAAGGCCTCTACCTTGGCTTTGAGAGCCCTCTTCTGTGAACGAAGTCTCTCAATCACCACCTATTGATGCTCGAGCTCAAAGTCCTTGGCCTCTAGTTCTGCAGTTATGTCTCGAATCCTCTTGTTCCTATCTTGGACTCTTTTCTCTTGACTCTTGAACTTTCTATCCTGACTCTCAAACTTGGCCTCCATCTCCTTGACTATCTCATCTTGCTCTGCGAAGAGCTTGTCCTTCTCACGAAGCTACACCTGGAGTTCGTCATTGCTAAGCATGACGTTGGTCCTATCAGTATCTAGGTGCCTAAGAAGAACCTCTAAGTCCTGGAGGTATAGACGAATCGGCTCTGCCGCCTCTCTAGAAGCATCCTCGAAGTCAATGGCCTCACCATCCTCGTCGCATCTTCCGAAAGCGTGGAAGTGAGTACCTCTAATCTCCCGAGAGTGTCTCCCTAGCAAACGTCCAAGCAAATCCTGCATGACTACCTCTAGGCCTCTCTCTTTGTCATCATGCATGAGCTTGAAGGTGATGGCCTCCGTGGCTGGCTCAGTCTAGCGTCCTGGCTGAGTAACCTTGAAGCCCCAAAGGTCCTTCCTCTCGAACTTGGTAAGGGGAAGCATCATGATGGTAGGAAGCGGAAGATTGAGCACACTAGTGAGCTCAATAAGACGAGTGCCAAAACGAGTTCCCTTGAACTCTTCAGCCGTGCTGATAATAACATTAGGCATCTATTTTATAAGATAGAAAAAGTTAGAATCAACATGATTAAGGATAAATCACAAGACAAGGCATCACATGCATATCTTTGGAAATCAAAACACACAAGTCATGGCATATATAAATCCAATACAAGCATCCAAGGTTCAACTTATTTTAGACAACATTTGGGAAAATAAGATGTGTGGTGGTCCAACTAACGAAGTACATTACAATCCCATCTCACTTGCCAAGTTGGCTAACAGGGCATCCCTAGAGGCAATCTGTCGATCCTGATCACATGATTCCATTGCTAAGTCTATGATGTCCTCTCTTAAACGTTGGTTGGTAGCCTCCAACTCTTGGGTATGTTTCTTTTCTTCTCTAAGGTCATTCTGGGTGTTGAGCATTCTGCACTTGATTCTATCACCAAGCTCTTTGATGGCCCTCCAAGATGCATCCCTTGCTGAATCAAAGAATGTGGTGTGCATCACTGAGTTGGTGACCATGCAGAATCCTGATTCCTTGTGGTTGTCTTCCTTGTTTTTATACAAGTGAAGTTGCACCCACCAATACTCAACTCCTTCATCCATCACGAGAAAACCTTTGTACACAGCTGCACCATGTATACCCATGGCAACCATGAGGTCCTTGAGAGCCTTGGGGAATTCTGTCTCACATTCCAAAGTCATAGTCATGAGTGGTCCCTTCCTCACGGCTTCGTTGATGGAGTTCATCTACAAATAGAGATGAGAAAGAAGATTAGAAAAGTTTACGAGAAGAAAAAGACAAGTGTGGAAGTTGTTGAAAATTTTCCTTAGTGGTTTCCAATCCTAGGGTCATAATCCTACAGGCAACACAGTGCTCTGATACCATCTGTAAGATCCCTCCCTTTATAAAGGTAAGGATCCCTGTGATTGCAATGCTAGTCCCTGGATCAATGCTAGCATCCACAGTTTAAGATGAAGTACACAGAAACAAAGGTCATTATTACATATCATTCTAGAGACAAACATAGTCTTTTACAAACTCCATGGCCACAAGCCTATTACAAGAGTTCAAATATATAATAAGATAAATAAGTCTTCATCTTCACGTGCCACAGGCAAGCATGTTGAGTGTAGACTCATAACCCCTAATCACCATCAGAATAACCTGCAACATCACAAGTTACAGCCACAGTGGATCAATACATTGGAATAGTATTGGCAAGTGATACCTTAGTAGAATATTAGTAATCTAGATACTATATGCATTTTGGCTAAGTGTAGCTTAGGCTTGCTTTGCTCAAAATAGGTTTTACCTATCAGTTGAAAACACTAAGTTTTTCTTTGACAAAACTTTCCCAAGGAACCACCAATAGACATTGGTGAACCTTTACCCTTGTTCAACCACAAGTTTTAACTTAGAAATTGGGATGAGGATATTCTTGATAGCTTCCATGTCTTGATGCTCAAGTTGTCCAATACCAGGGACATGGCTAAGTACTTAGATTCTTCCATCTGCAGAGGTTGTGCACTTTCCCCACAAGACTTGATTTTCACCAAGACAGGACCTTTCAGAAGCCTTCCCTTAGACCAAATGGACGCGTTCCAACCTATCATCCCACTACCACCAACTGTCCAAATGGCTAAGTTATTGCAACCTATGTGATCCAGGCAGAGCCCATATTGCCATGTGGTTGCACTAGAAGCTTCTTAACATTTGGCATCTCAAATCCCTTTGTTCCTGGGTGGCTTTCCACAAGTGTGATACACAAGGTAAACCATAGAAATGGGCCTTGTGTAACCACTCAACACAAACCATTCTTTCCATTCCACCCAGGTGTTTCATTCACTTAGTTGTTTTATTAAGCAAAACACAAGTCCAAAGACTTAGAATATTTTCACATAACATGAATATATAACCACCCCTGGTTGCTACTAGCTAGGCTAAGCATGGCAATGGTAAGCATCTTAACTTAGAAATTTCTAGCAATTCTACAACTACTAGGATTTCCCAAGCATAGAATATAGATCAAAATATTCATGCAAGTCCTATACAAATTATTTCTAGTGCATAATTGAAAAACATAGGTATAAAATCATGAAGCACCACTTGTCTTGGTAGTTTGGGGAGTAGCAACAATCTTCACAATCACAATCACTATTTGCACCAAAATCTACACATAAAATAATGGCACCAAAATCACATACAAAATATATACAAACAAAAATATATGAATGCATGCAAAATGCCATGTAATGATTTTCCTACACCAAACAAGACAAGTATACAGTACTGAATCATAAAAAAGTCCAAAACTTGCCAAATAAACTTTATTTGAACAACAAAACATTTTTCAAATAATTACTATACACAAATTATGACTACAAATGTTTCTGTAAAAACAACCATTTTTACAGAGGCAAAACATTAAACACATTGCATAAATGGAAAGGATTTTCTCTCCCGATTCCAATGATATAAAATTTGCAAAAATTGAACGTGGGAATCAAAAGATATGAATTTTACAAGTTTGGTTAACTAATAAATCAAATTTTCTGTTTTAAATTCAAACAGAGGCCACGCGGCGCTTTCTGATTCACTGGTACCGCTTCACGCGGATCGACTAGCGTGGACCGTCAGATCTAACTTAGCTCGTACGGCTCAGATCGTCACTTACCGCTTCGATGCAGATCTAATCTAGAGCGATGGATCTAGATCCTACGGCTGCTAAGCAAGCGACTAAGGATGGGCGGCGCGCGACGGTGGCTGGCGGCGGCGCGCTCGGGCGGTGGTGTTACCGGCGATGCAGGAAGCGAGAAAGGCAGTGCGATAGCTCACCGAGTTCGCGTGATGACGCTGGTGCTCGAGGTGGTCTTCGTTGGCGAAGGGGCACGCAGTGGAGGTCGCTGGGGCTCGTCGGAGTTGTGCGCGGCGTCGGGTGCTTGCAGACGTCGTCGTTGCCGACGCTACGGTCGCCCTAGCACGAGTCAGTTGCATTAGGGGGTGCGCAAGTCTACGTCGAACACTACTGGTTCAAGGAGAATACAAGGGACAGTCGGATTATACCTCAATTGCTCGTCGGAGTTAGACGGTGGTTCTGTCACTTGCGGCCGTGAACGGGACGGCGAGCTGGGTCACGATAAAACAAATGGAAGGTATCAGGGAACGCGCAAGAACTTACTGGTCACGATTGTTTGAACCAGAGAAAGGGGGGGCGGTCGGAGCTCACCAGAATCGGTCGCCGGAGGTCATCGGTGCTGCGGGGTTCTGAGCTCGAATGCGCGCAGCCTGGTGGCGGAGTGAGCGAGGAAAGTGGGGGAATATGACCGCGGCGGCGAGGGGGTTTAAGTAGTCAGAAGCGGGGCGAAGATTGCGCGCTGAATCAATGGGATTTAAGCGAGTTTTAATCACGGCGTCACTGGACGGTGGTAATGACGGGGCGGTGTCTGCGCGCGTGAAATTGGGGAAGACGACGCTGACGTGGAGGGGGTCCAGTGCTTAGTGGCTGTGGGGCTGGTTCATCGCGGGTGAGAAAAGACAGAGAGAAGAGTGGACCAGGTGGGCTGCTTTGCCTGCTGGGCTGGATTGGTGGCGCCAGACCCAGTTGGGTTTCCTAAACCTTTTTATTTTTCTAATTTGATTTTCTGGAATCATTTTCAAATGAATCCAAAAGCATTTGAATTTCAAATCTTTATGGCCTTTTGTAAAATGAATCCTGTATAATTTTGAGTATAAAACCATGCTGCCTTGCTGGACTTGCATAGTTCCTTTGAAATTTTTTAAAACAACAATGCCTTAGCACTTGGTTTGATAAAGATTTGAAAAGAGTTTTTAAAACCATATTGGTTTTGGAAATTTCTGTCCAAACTTTAACATTCAACCAAACCAACATGAGAGTAAACAAAGCTTGCTTTAAAACAATTTTACTCTCATTTGAGAGTGGCATTAGGTCAATGCTTGCTCACATGAAATAATAGCACTTAGTGCTTCTGTTTTCTTGAAATGAGTTTGAAATTGTTTCCCTATATGATATATGTGCATGAATGATATGCAATCTTTGAAAACATGATTTTAGGGATGTTACAGTGGAATGCACTCTTTCCAATTCTTGAGGTTCTTCTTTATCAACTCTCAGAGTAGCATACCAAGGCTTTGGTTGACAACCTCGGTTTGACCATCAGTTTGAGGATGCGACGGGAAGGAGAATAGTAACTTCACGTCGAGATTGACCATTAGTGTCTTCCATAAGTAACTCATAATTTGACATCGTGGTCAGAGAAGATTGTCTTGGGAACACCATGACGACAGAGGATTTTCTTGAAAAACAAATTTACAACAAGTGAAGCACTGTTAGTCTTATGGCATGGAAGGAAATGAGCCATTTTATAAAATCTATCAACAATAACAAATATGGGATCATGACCATGCTTTGATCTATACATGTTGGACCATGGTGCATGTGGAATAGGCAATGGGGTATAGAGACCAAAGGGGTCAGATTTGGACTTAGCTTGTAAGCATGTTATGCAATGTTGGATGTGTCGCTCCACGTCGTGATTCATCTTTGACCAAAAGTAGTGCTTAGACAACATGTCATATGTATTATCATGGTCAAAGTGGCTCATTAAGCTTCCTTCATGAGCTTCTTGGAGTAGTAAAATTCGATGGAACACTTCGCAAAAATTTTTCAAAGAAGGAATCAGAAGGATATAAATTCTTAATGTCATTAAGACCCAAAACATTTATCTCAAGGCCTGTAAGTAGGAGTGTATTCTTGCGGGAAATAGCATCTGGTACCACATTATCTTTTCCCTTCTTGTATTTCAAGATATAGGGAAAAGATTCCATGAACTCTACTCACTTAGCATACCTCTTTATCAAGTTGGCTTGACCCTTCAAATATTTCAATGACTCACGGTCAGGATGAATTATAAATTCTTTGTGCCATAGATTGTGTTGCCAAACTTGTAAAACACGAACCAAAGAAAAAAATTCCTTGTCATAAATGAGATAGTTGAGGCGAACACGGTCCAACTTCTCACTATTGTAAGCAATGGGGCGTCCATTTTGCATAGGTATGCCTCCTATGCAATTTCAACTTACATTGTATTCAATCTCAAAAGTTTTTGTGTAATCAGGCAAAGCAAGTAGAGGAGGTTCGATTAACCTCTTCTTAAGTTCATTAAAGCAATTTGTTGTGCTTTGCTCTAAACAAATGGGACATTTTTATTAGTCAATTCATTGAGGGGCAAGCGATGGTAGAGAAATATTTGACGAAGCAGCAACATAAACAAAATGAATCATGTAAACTTATTACTTATCCAACCATTGTTGGTGTTGGAAAATTTTGGATGGCCTCGATTTTTGATTTATCGACTTCTATGTCCTTGGAGGAAACAACGCAACAAAGGAAAATCAATTTGTCATGAGCAAATGAACACTTGGAAACATTAGCATAAAGCTTTTCATTGCGAAGAATTTTAAAAATTCCTTCGCATGTTGAACATGATCCTGAAGTGATTTGCTATAAATAAGAATATCATCAAAATGCACAACAACAAAATTTTCAGTAATAGAGAGTAAAACATGGTTCATAAATTTCATGAAAGTGGATGGGGAATTTTATAAGCTGAATGGCATAACCAACCATTCATAAAGACCAAGACTGGTCTTCAATGCGGTTTTCCATTCATCACCCACAGACAACCACTACCAAAGTCTATTTTAGAAAATATAGTGGCTCTGCTAATTTCATCAAGCATGTCATTGAGTCTAGGTATGGGATGAAGATTACAAACTATTATAGAATTGATGGGACGACAACCCGTGTACAAACCCAAAAATATATCCATATTTGGAACAAGGATCACGTGAACCGATGCGGTCCTTCATATGGCAATCACCATTCTACCCGTTTAACCAATTCATGGTTCTCCAACCGTTGCGCCTAAGGTGAATTACTTCCATCGCTTTTCCTCCTTTAGTCCTCACTTGAATGGAATACTACTTGAGGCAAATCCCATCTTATGACTAGGTCCATACCCATAACCATGATGCCAAGATGATATGCAAAGGATGCCCAAGGATCCAAGACTCCTAAGAAAGAAGCATGGGGGGGGGGACGGAAGAAGCTCGGAAAAGGAATCTCTTGTGACCAAACCGGCTCAGACCCTGGCGTCACTGATCCTCCCGTCGAACTAACCGGCACACAAGGCGTGCCGATTTCCCTGCTAAACCGACCGACATCAGCACATTTACCCAGCGGGTGCAAGCTGAACCATCATGCCATGACGTAAACCAGCACCAAATGGTCCATCAGTTCCTACACGGAACCAACCGGCGCCACAACCAGCTCCACTGGCTTACCACCTGAATCACCTATCTGCACATTGAATCGAGTTTGATGTCCTGGAATATTACCCACACCTACCACTTCCCCTAGTACTATAAATATATCCTTATGGCTCATATCTGAGATTTAGAGATGATGACGAATTAGAGAGAGAGCTATGCTTCTTTCCCTCTTGTGTGGAACTTCCTTGGAGATGATCTGGGTTCTTTGCATAGATACTCTTTGAAGGGGTTCCTGGCAGAAAACAAAAAAAATTCTACACTGGAACACACCTAGACATTATCTATCTAACAAGTAATGCAGTAACAGAGGGAGATATCGGTAACATACCCTTGTAGAACATAATCGTATAACGCTCATGCAGGAACATGTATGATATAGTCGTACCTGTTCGACCTCATGGTCGTAAAGCTCCTCGCAAGTCACCCCTTGTCTAGGGCCTTGTAAGATGCTTCGGTACCACTAATGGCACCACCACCGAGGTTTTGCACACGTACGGTGCAAGACAATGAATCCCGGTCTCTGATCCCTGCCGTGGTTCCGGAAGTAGATGTCCTGGCCGAAATCACTGCAACACGTGTCGCATAATTGTTGTCTCTTGCATGGACAGTCCTTTCTTGGGGCCACCGCAAGAAGGCAATGAGAGAGAGATTTCTTCTAAGTAAAATTTCTATAGAGAAATTATTATGTGATTGTTGTGTTTATTCCCACCCATGGGCACCCCTTTATATATGTGAAGGGAGGTGTACCCTTCCCAAAGGCTCCCCCATGTGGGTCTAAACAAAGCCAAAAGAATAAAGGAAATGGGACAGCTGGCTGGGACAACCCGAGTGGCCGGGTGGGCCAACCCGCTGTGCCAGCCCAACACTGCCTACAGTAGCAGTGGCCTAGATGGGCCTTAGACTCGGCCCACCTGTGCGCGCCCGCCAACGACCTGAGAAGGCGAGGAGGTGGGGAGGCGACGATCGGGTGGGACTTGGTGTGGCCCACCGCCCGCCCGCTCAACCATGCTTGCTCGTGCCCGGGTAGCCCTATTGGCCATGGCCTATGTGCGGTGACCGGTTGGCTGCCGCCCTTGGGGCGCACAACGCCCGCTCGCCCACCTGTTTTCCTGGGACGGCTCAAAGTGGCCCAACAGCGGTTGTGGCTGCTAATTCCTACCCAAAACGGGCGGCTTCCTCCTGGGCCAATTCCCTATGGGGTTTTGGCCCTGTTTAGGAAGTTGTCCTACAAATATTAATTTAAAATATATTAATTCATAATTAACATACATAAATGCATATTATAAATTACTATTTATCCGAAACCCCTTTGTTTTCCTTTCCTCCTGCAAATAACTTCGGATTATCTTCAGAACGATTCTGGATTTCTCTTTCTCTTATGTGATTCCATCTTATAGGAAGATCTCTAGGCATCGTAATGCCCTTAATTGTGTTACCCGTACGGTTTGGGAATGGCACAATGATGCGGCTCAGATCACTGTAGATCTTCGTTGGGAGACCCCAAGAGGAAGGTATGATGAGTAGATCAACAAGTTTTTCCCTCAGTAAGAAACCAAGGTTATCGAACCAGTAGGAAGAATAAAACGACTCAAAGGTGTTGTTAGCAACTGGAAACCTGCACAACACAAACTCAAGACTTTGCCCCAACGAACAGTGAGGTTGTTAATCTCACCGGTTTGCTGAAAATAGAGGATTAACTGTATGGTGTGGAAGGTAATGGTGGTTTGCATAAAGTAAACAGTAACAGTGGAAGATGTATCAATGGTAAAGATTGGACCGGGGTCCATAGTTCACTAGAGGTGTTCTCCTTAAGATAAACAACATGGCATGCTGGGTAAACAAATTACAGCGGAGCAATTGACAGGACAGAGCAAGGCATAACAATGCAATACTAGACATTCATGATCCTATGAGATTTGATTGGGCAATACAACAAGATACATAGAGCGCCATCCAACTGCATCTATGGCTAGTAATCGACCTTCATGTTATCATCCGAACCCCCTCCAGTATTAAGTTGCAAGCAACGAATAACTGCTTTAAGGAAAGTGTGTAAGGTAAACAATCCACTTGTTCCATGAACAAGAGACCGTTGTTCTCTCCCTAGTAGCAACGTCACATCTACAACATTAGAGATTTCTGTCACTTCCCCAGATTAAATAGAGGCATGAACCCACTATCGAGCATAAATACTCCCTCTTGGAGTCACTAGCATATACTTGGCCAAGATAGCTACTAGAAACGGAGAGCATGCAAGATCACAAAAAACACAGACATGATAGAATCAATAAGATAGAACCATTAATCAATCTGACATATTAATCTCAATATCCATATGATCCCCGCAAACACAACATGCATGATTACAAATAGATGATCTTGATCTGGAAAGGAGCTCACAAGATCTAAACATGGTATCACAAAGTAGGAGAAACAACCATCTAGCTACTACATGGATTCTTAGTCCAAGGTGGAACTACTCACACTTCATACCGGAGGCTGGCATGATGATGAAGAAGGCTTCCGGGATGATCTCCCCTCCGGCAGGGTGCTGGGAAGAACTTCAGATCCCCCGATCTTGGGACGATGGTGGCAGCGGCTACGGACTCTTTCGTGGAAGATTGATCGGGTACTTAGGGTTTTGGTATCGGGGGCTTCTTATAGGCGAAGAGGCGAGGCAGGGGGCACCCAGGGTGGCCGCACCCCCCGGCGTGGGCCAGGCCTGGCCGCGTGGCCAGGGGGTGTGGCCCCCTGGTGGCTCTTCTCCGCCTCGTCTTCTGGCTCCGTGTTCCCCACGGTAAAATATTGACTTTGGCTTTTGTCCCATCCAATTCCGAGAATATTGATTTTCTGCCTTTTCTGGAACCAAAAATAGAAGAAAATAGGAAACTGGCACTGTGGCATCTTGTTAATAGGTTAGTCCCAGAAAACAAACAAAAATACCTCAAAGTGTAGACAAAGCAAAGCAAAGTAGATACTAAACAAGCATGGAACATCAAAAATTATAGATACGTTTCCGACATATCACACAACCATTATCGAGACGATCTCAATCAATGATCAATAGTGGGACCGGGATGCCCATAATGACCCCCATGCATTCCACAAAACAACGTCGTGTTACCCATACGGTTCAGGAAGTACATCTGCGTTGGAGGGTGATGTCTACGCACTTCTATTCTTGTAGACAGTTGTTGGGCCTCCAAGTGCAGAGGTTTGTAGACCAACAGCGAGTTTCCCTTAAGTGGATTACCCAAGGTTTATCGAACTCAGGGAGGAAGTGGTCAAAGGTGTTCCCTCTCAAGCAACCCTGCAATCAAGATACAAGAAGTCTCTTATGTCCCCAACACACCCAATACACTTGTCAGGTGTATAGGTGCACTAGTTCGGCGAAGAGATAGTGAACTACCAGTGGTAACAGTGCCAGAAAAGAGCTTGATGGTGAGGTAAAGACTAAAGGCAACAAGAAGGAAGCAAGCAAACATGCAATAGATCTAGTAGCAAACGGTGTTTCAATGTTTAGAAACAAGGCCTAGGGATCATACTTTCACTAGTGAACACTCTCTCATATAAATATTGTCTCTTCATGATACTACTCTTAACTACTCTCCGGTTGGACACTCTAATCCATGGTAGGGCTAGAACATCACACCTCAAAGTCTGCCTTCCCCAATCTAGATAACCCCACACTGTCACCTTGAGCGCTAGATGGTTCCAACAAACACCACAATTTCATAGAGACATCCAACTCCAAATATAACTCATAACAAATATTCAATCTAGCCAAAGTGCCACACACGGTATGCACGCTGTCACTTTCACACACGTGGGGAAAAGCATAGATCTATTAAAGCACAAAGAGTATTTATGTAGATTCAATCCTAAGTGCCACCATGGCGTGCACGCTGTCACTTTCACACACATGGGGAGAGCAGAGATCTATTAAAGCACTTGAGTAGCAAGGTAGATATACTAGATTACAAAGCTCATGAACATAAGATCATGCATAGAGAGTGATGAACACATAGCTACCGGTAGAGCCCTTATCCTCGAGGAAGAACTACTCCCTCCTCATCATGGGAATCAGAAACGATGATGAATATGGTGGTGGAGATCAATGGAGATGGTTCCGGGGGCACTTCCCCGTCCCGACAGGGTGTCGAAATAGAGACTTTCTGTCCCCTGAATCTCCCCTTCGGTGGCAGCGGCGCTACGGAGGTTTTCGTGGATTTCTTCTAGATGCCCTAGGGTTTTTGGGTCGGAGGCTTCTTATAGGCGCAGGAATCAAGGACGGTGGGGGTCTAGGGGCACACACCCCCTGTGGGCGCCTCCATGGCTTGACCTAGGGGGGTGCGACCACCCTGTGGCCCCCCTCCGGCCCTGCTTCGTGGTTCCATGTTGCTCCGGAAAAATAATGACTTTGGCTTTTGTCCCATCCAATTCCGAGAATATTGATTTTCTGCCTTTCTGGAACAAAAAACGGAACAAAACAGGCAAGTGGCACTGTGGCAACTTGTTGATAGGTTAGTTCCAGAAAAGATATAAAAACACCTCAAAGTGTAGACAAAGCAAAGCAAAGTAGATACTAAACAAGCATGGAGCATCAAAAATTATATATACATTTCCGACGTATCAAGCATCCCCAAGCTTAACTCCTGCTTGTGCTCGAGTAGGTAAGTGATAAAAAGAATAATTTTTGAGGTGACATGCACCATCAAGACCAAGATCAAACCATTTGGAAGCATTGAAAGCTGGGATCAAAGAACTCTAAACATGTGCATGAAAGATGGAGTTCTAATAATAGGACATAGTAACTATGGATGCAACATTAAAGGCTACAAACAAAGATCAGGAATAACATGCATTGAAAAACGTTTGTTTGTTTCACATACAGAAACATAGCATAGTGGCAATCAGCTTGTCCCTCATAGAGTAGCAAATATATGCATATGACACCTTCAAAGTTCACAAGGGTGACTAGAAACAAATAGCAGAAGAAAAAGTAATATCACAATATGCATCAATCAATAAGCTTTGGAACACTGCACACAGAATGAAAACTATGCTATCTTAATGGTACCTAAAGGTAGAAGGTGGAGACTCAATAGTGGTGGAAGAAAGACCTTTTATAAAGGAAGCGGGGATTTCAAGTTTCAAAAAGAGCTTCCAAAAATTATGGTACTTGTTAGCTTTCAGCCCTCATTGCCCCTATCATAAGCATCTTGAAGTGGTTAAGGTTAAAGTGGCAAAGATGGAGTATATGCTTGACGAAGTATAAGTTGGCAATCTCAAGTCCCTTGAATACGAGTGCCACACCTCATGCATACTCAACTTTGGGCCCAAGTAAGTTCTTGTCATTGTAAGTATTGGCATATCATTAAGAACCGCCAACGGGGTACCCCTTGCACATGGTACATGAGCTTTCCCATAACCAAAATGACAAGGCAAGTAGACAATGAGCATCTCATCAATCTTTTTATTTACCATATGCATAGCTTTTTATTGAGGATGCTTCATAGATAGCTCATTATGGTGATGCTGCAAGTTTCCACCATGATTAGGCATGGCTTAGGCTAGCGGCCCACGCGTTTCTTTAACACAGGATACAAACTCCATGGACTTAAAAGTTCCCTCTTTATTTCGCACCGGTGACATCCATAGACAAAAGAGCATGATATCAACTGAGTACAAATTACAAGTGCAATGTTTAAAACGTTCCCCGTGATAGCACAATTCTGCTAATTCCAACTTATAAGTGCAAGAATATACAACAAAGTTGTCACAATGGTTCAAGTTTATTAGGGGCAAAGAATATAAAGTGTGCCATAAAGTTCGTGAGGGCATTAATCACTAAGTTTTCACATAATAAAATTAGTTTTTAATTGGAAGTTAGTTGAAAACAAGAATATACTTGGAATGGTGTAACACACCATGCATAGGAGTTTATAGTGGACACTTTGGAAAAACTTGGTTTCTTGGGAGTTGGAAGCATGAGTAGAGCTTACTCATACAAGTGGAGGCTAGCAAAAGACTGGCAGCAACCAACTAAGAAAGCATAATGGCCATAATCAAGCAGAGCAACAAAGCATTACTAATCAAAGCATAGAGTGGTACTACAAGTCAAGGACTAAATGATCATAGAGGCTAATGGTGCTTGTCATAGTCATAACATGGTGTGAGCATGTGCCAAGTCAACCCAAACAAAGCATCAAAGGAGAATACCACAATACTAAGATTTTGTATGCTAAACCAATGCATGATTCCTTCAAGGCACATTAAGCAATCCCAACTGTTTGGAACAAGACATGCTATAGAAATAATCACTAAGCATAAGGTCAAAACAACACCTATCATGTCATGCTAAAGTCTAAGTCACAATCAATGCAAGCTCCCTTTTGTACCACTTAAGCATGAAGCTTCCTACTGTTTTCCAACACCAAACAACTTATTTGAAACAACTCACAATGATAATAATCAATAAAGATCAGTGAGCTTGTCTCAAAAATCCACAAAGAAGAACTAAAAAGTTCTAAGCTGAAAGCACAAGAAAACTAAGGCTAAACACAGTGCTAGCAAAAGTGAACACTCACAAAACAATAAGAGTGAAAACTAGAGTATTATAGGCAATGGAAACAGAGTGTGTCTCTCTCCAAAAGAAGTGTGGTGTAACCAACCAACTTACTCAAGCAAACGAAAACCAAAACCAAAACCGAAAACTAAGACGCTCCAAGAACAACACAACTGTGCATGAAACAATAAAAACGAAGTGTCTAGATAGACCTGAGATTTTTATTGATGAAGAAGGGGATGCCTTGGGCATCCCCAAGCTTTGACGCTTGTACCTCTTGAATATTTCTTGGGGAGACACGGGGTGGCATCCCCAAGCTTGAGATTTTGTCCATTCTTCATCTCATTACATCATTCTTTCTCTACACCTGCAAATTTTCCTTCATACAAAACTTTACACAATCTTCATTAGGAACATTAATGTATTCAAAAGATATTATACCTCTGGAAAAGCTTTGGAACAGCAAATTTTTTCACTAAAAACACAAGATACTGTAGCAACTCCTTCAAAAAGCTCTATTTCCCAAAAAGAACCCAAAAAGGAATCAATAAGAAGCAAATGCAAATAATGGCAGAAATCTTTCAAAATAGACCATCAGGTAGAAAAAATTGATTTTTTCGAGGACCTTATGTTGCTCAAATCAAAACGTGTTGAACTAATGAAAGTTATCTAACATACTGGGGGATTTATTAGTAAATTTTTAGCTCAATCCGATTTACAGAGCCTCCTCACGATTTTTTATGGTGGAGGACAGAAATCTGTTTCAGGACAGCAACTCCCCAAAGCTTACTTCCCTCTCATTAGAGATCATTCTTGGCACAAAAAGCAAACAAAAAAGGATAAGGAGAGGTCATTACTGAAGTAATGACTTCCAAGACTCAAGAAAACTCTTGGGTTATCTCCCAACAAGTACTTTTCTTTAACGCCTTTAAGTTAGGCTTGATAGTTTGAGAAGGTGCTCTCATAAGAAATATGAATTGAAGTAAAAGAGAGCATCAACAAGCAAATTTAAAACACATTTAAGTCTAACCCACTTCCTATGCATAAGAATCTTGTAAAGAAACAAGTCATGAAAGCATAAAACAACAAGCATAAGAAAGCAAAACAAGTGCAACTTCAAGATTTTCAACATAAAGAGGGGAAACTTAATATTGTTGAGATGCATAAAACCATGTTTCCCTCTCACATAATAACTTTCAGTAGCATCATGAATAAAATTAACAATATAACTATCACATAAAACATTCTTATCATGAGCCACATGCATAAAATGATTATTACTCTCCACATAAGCATAGTCATTCTTGTTAATTGTAGTGGGAGCAAAGTTAACAAAATAGCTATCACTATCATTCTCATCACCATAATCATCAAATATAGGAGGCATAGTATCATCAAAGAAAATTTTCTCCTCTATAGTAGGTGGACTGAAAATATCATATTCATCATTGTAATCATCATATATTGGAGGTTTGGTATCATCATATGCAATAGAATAGCTATCTTCCAAAGCTGGGGAACTAAAAAGATCATTTTCATAAAAACTAGCTTCCCCAAGCTTAGACTTTTCCATAGTATTAGCAATAATGGTGTCCAAAGAATTCATACTAATAACATTGCTATTAGCATGCAAATAAAGTTCCATAGTTTTTTTAATTTTCTCTTCAAACACTTCATGTCCTAACTCAAGATAAGCACTATAAAGATCTCTATCTTTTTTGTTGTTTTCCATTAAGCCTAACTAGTGAAAACAAGAAACAAAAATACAAAACTGCAGGATCTAAAGGAAATAACTTTGAGCACTCACATCAGAGGATGTGAGTACCTTTTTCCTTACCTCCCCAGCAACGGCGCCAGAAAAGAGCTGATGGCGTGGAGGAAAGGTAAAAGCCGAAAACCTCCCCGGCAACGGCGCCAGAAAAGAGCTTAATGTCTAGCACTTCTATTCTTGTAGACAGTTGTTGGGCCTCCAAGTGCAGAGGTTTGTAGAACAGCAACAAGTTTTCCTTAAGTGGATTACCCAAGGTTTATCGAACTCAGGGAGGAAGTGGTCAAAGGTATTCCCTCTCAAGCAACCCTGCAATCAAGATACAAGAAGTCTCTTGTGTCCCCAACACACCCAATACACTTGTCAGGTGTATAGGTGCACTAGTTCGGCGAAGAGATAGTAAAATACCAGTGGTAACGGTGCCAGAAAAGAGCTTGACGGTGAGGTAAAGACTAAAGGCAACAAGAAGGAAGCAAGCAAACATGCAATAGATCTAGTAGCAAACGGTGTTTCAATGTTTAGAAACAAGGCCTAGGGATCATACTTTCACTAGTGATCACTCTCTCATATAAATATCCTCTCTTCATGATACTACTCTTAACTACTCTCCGGTTGGACACTCTAATCCATGGTAGGGCTAGAACAACACACCTCAAAGTCTGCCTTCCCCAATCTAGATAACCCCACACTGTCACCTTGAGCGCTAGATGGTTCCAACAAACACCACAATTTCATAGAGACATCCAACTCCAAATATAACTCATAACAAATATTCAATCTAGCCAAAGTGCCACACACGGTATGCACGCTGTTACTTTCACACACGTGGGAAAAAACATAGATCTATTAAAGCACAAAGAGTATTTATGTAGACTCAAACCTAAGTGCCACCATGGCATGCACGCTGTCACTTTCACACACATGGGGAGAGCAGAGATCTATTGAAGCACTTGAGTAGCAAGGTAGATCTACTAGATTAAAAAGCTCATGACCACAAGATCATGCATAGAGAGAGATGAACACATAGCTACCGGTAGAGCCCTTAGCCTCGAGGAAGAAATACTCCCTCCTCATCATGGGAATCAGCAACGGTGATGAATATGGTGGTGGAGATCGATGGAGATGGCTCCGGGGGCACTTCCCTGTCCCGGCAGGGTGCCAAAACTGAGATTTTCTGTCCCCCGAATCTCCCCTTCGGTAGCGGCGGTGCTACGGAGGTTTTCGTGGATTTCTTCTGGATGCCCTAGGGTTTTTGGTTCGGAGGCTTCTTATAGGCGCAGGAATCAAGGTCGGTGGGGGTACAGGGGGCCCACACCCCCTATGGGAGCCTCCAGGGCTTGCCTGCGCCTAGGGGGTGCGGTCACCCCGTGGCCCCCCTCCGGCTCTGCTTCGTGGTTCCGTGTTGCTCCGGGAAAAATAACGACTTTGGCTTTTGTCTCGTCCAATTCCAAGAATATTGATTTTCTGCCTTTCTGGAACCAAAAACAGAAGAAAGCAGGCAACTGGCACTGTGGCAACTTGTTAATAGGTTAGTTCTAGAAAAGATATTTAAAAACACCTCAAAGTGTTGACAAAGCAAAGCAAAGTAGATACTAAAGAAGCATGGAGCATCCAAAATTATAGATACGTTTCCGACGTATCAGAGGAGTGGGCGGTACTAAGACCACCACACCACAATAGGCCTCACCCTGTTCTCCGATGGATCTCACCATAACATGCCTGATCCACTTTTCCATTATTTGGCACCCGTCGAGGCGGGAACCGATGCCTTTACAACATTACCGGGACACACATCCACAACTGAATTGGAGGCTCCCGTGATGACAAGAAGCTGCCATAAGAAAAAAGTTTATCATTAAATGAAATTGAGATCTAGAAATTCGTAAGAAACTCTAGATCAAGAGACCCCCAAATTAATGGAGGGAAAATGAAGATCTTGATTTGTGCCAATGAAGATCAAGGCCTCCTCCTTCGATTCCCCAAAGATCGGAGCCTTCAGGTGGTTGAAAGTGGAGAACTCACGAGGATTGGTCAATAGCATTGCACTTTTTTGTAGGATCCAAGAGATCTGAAATGAGGATCAAATGGGATATTTATACCCCTGCCCGAAAGTTGTCGTTGGAACAAACAATGGCCAGATAATCCGGCCGAGACAAACATCCGGCCCGAAAACAGAAAATCCGGGCCAAATGTCCGCCCCATACCGTATGGGCCAGATAATCCATGGGGGCGGATTATCTAGCCCCCTTAGAGGGGAGGATTATTCGGCGTGAGCAAAAAGCTCAGGCCCTGGCGGATAATCCGGGGGAAACTCTGCCCCCATATCGCTTGACGTTCCTTAGCCGCCTTTTGAAAAAACCTTGGGGGCGGATTATCCAGCCCGGGCAAAAGCTCCGGCCCTGGCCAGACAATCCGGGGAAAATTTTGCCCCCATACAACATGATGCGCCTTGGAACTTTGGCGATCGAGGCCGGGGCAGATAATCCGCCCTTGACAGGGGAACTAAATTTGGGGGAAAATAATCTGCAGCACTAAACACACAATTAAATAATCTTTGGCATTGTTATCTAACACTCAAATCACTAGAGACCATGAAATGTTCTTTCAATCTCCCCCTTTTTGGTGTTAGATGACAATACTAGGATTTGCAATAGAGTCCTAATAACATCTTCATTTCTAAGATAAAAAGACTCCCCCTAAATGTGTGCATATAACAAGTTTGTATTTGAATACAAATGCACACATATAGGTCCAAGACTTTTCATGAATTGGAAACTAAGAATAAATGATAAGCTAGAGAGAGATGTATCATACCACCCATAATGAAGTCCTAAATAATATAACTATAGAGACAATTTAGTAACCCCATACTGAGACTTCCGAGGTTAATTCCACTGATGATACATCCATAGAGATAATTATAAAATTCCATAGTGATAAATCCATAGGTAACCAACTTGATACATCCAACGATATAAATCCATAGTCTCATGACCAACCGACATAGTCTCATGAAACAAACCAAATGGAAAATAAAAGTTCAATGCTAAATGGGCACAAGCATGAAAAAATGAAAGAATGGAAAATGTGCTTGTGCCCGACCCATGCAAATCTGCTTACCAAATTAATAAAACTACCTCTCCCCTTGGCATCGAAATGCCAAAAGGGAAAAGAGCGATGCTAGCGGCCTGAGAGATCACTCCTCATCATAGGCGTCCTCCTCATCACTATCCTCATCATCATTAGCCGGCGGAGTAGGTTCCCTTGCTATGGCAAGGAACAAGTGACGCTCCATCTCACCATGGTTGATGCCTGACGTGTTCCATTGAGCATACAGAGTAGGAGCAGACTATGAGGAGGGTGGCCAGTTGCCTCGAAAACATGGTGAAGGATAAGCTGCTGAGTGTGATCCATGTCGTGGCTCTATCGGTAAGCCTCGTACTGCCCCTTGTGAGTATCGACACCCATGCAAAGAATGTTGCACTAGAACCAGTTGAGTTGCTTCACCTCTCGGGAAATTGATGACACTGGGGGACACCTCCCACTAGCCTGAGCATCTCCCATAAAATAATCCAGCGCTGCAGAAGGGGTGAGTATTCTTTATTATATTGTGATAGAGATTCTTGAATTTATGTTCCCCATTGAGTGCCCCACAAAAATACTCATGAGGTAGCATGGCCTTGATGATCATCATGATTAAAGGAGCATAAGGAATGGAGAGTCTGTTGTACAGAGCGGTAGTCATCTCATGGAAAATGAAATCATCACATCCAAGGTGTAGCTCACATACGGATATTCAGAGGAGGCACATTCATATGCAAAGCCAAGTAACTAAACTAGATGACCATGGATAATTTCATTGTTCCCTCCACTCAGAGTAATGCAGTCACGGAACATGAGAACCAACTGAGCATAGATCGGGGAAAGACCAACAACCTTGTCAACCACACCATTGGGTCTATAGCAATCAGAAAGCAGTGCATCCTTGTTGGCTTTGTTGGGGTGATGATACGATGCCCACAAAAATGATCTCAACCATTGAATGGATATCCAAGCACATGAGAAAATGTGTACAATTCAGCCTGGAGAAAGTTGGAGCCGTTCATCCACTTCATAGTGCGGCGGTCATCTCCACATACCACAAGAGTGGAGAAAAACTGCTTAACCAGAGAAGTACCATAAGAACACTGAATTTCCATAAGATGGTGCAGCCCCATCCTTTTAGTCATAGTGAGAGCTTTAGCAAAATGAGGCTTATTCCTTGCTTTAGTAAGATCCAATGGACGCATGGGGCGAATCTTCAGGCTAAGTAGATGTCTTCAAAAATAAACTTCTGATGAGCACACCAAAAGTTAGGATCCCCAAGATCCTCATCAATTTTAGCCTCCATAAACAAGTCACCCCTGCCGAATGGAAGAGTATTCAATGATGTCCATGTCCTTGTAATTTACCCGAGTTTGCTTGCCCTTTCTCTTGGAACCAACTCTTGACCTCTTTTCTTTCTTTGCTCGTTCAACCATCCGGTTAGCCTCTCTTTTCTGCCTTCTCAGTTCAACCTCTTCAACCAGAACACCCTCGTCGTTAGGCCTGAAGTACCAAGCATGAGGATGTCACTTATAAGTTTGAGCGACACCGCAAGAACCACCCGTGAAATGAGTGAGGTATGTAGAAGAAGATAATCACACACAAGTCTAGGAAGGATAGCTAAGAACAATAGAGAATCAACCACAAAGCAATTATAAGCACACCGCAATCTGAGTCCAAATGCAGCAGGTGCAAACCTTCTAGGCTAGATAATCAGGACCAACCAGGGGCGGATAATCCGGCCCTGGCGAATTGTGGCAAATCGACTTAGATTCATAGTAAACATATAGATCGGTCAAAAATGTTTGATTGTCTATGGTTCCTAACATGCACATGGATCAATGGGCAACCTCTAATCTGAGTTTCAACATCAAAATGCAACTTCCATACAAAAGACAAGAATGGGGGAGTTATCCTCACTCATTGGAAGATTGACTCAGAGGATAAGGTACCCTGGAGGAGGGAGAAGATCCGGTGAAGAACCAGAGGATCCGGCGATCGAAGCAGCATCGGGGAGGGGCGGGATGGCCGACGGTGGATGTGGAGAGAGAGAGGGGGTCGGGGGTTAGAGAGGCTGCTCTGTTTGAGACCTCTCACCCGACGCCCAACCCTAACACGATAAAACCGCCCGAGCCGGATAATCCGCCCCCCACTAGGGGCGAATAATCTAGACCTCACTGAAATTTTCTGTTTATATAGACTTCAGGCCAGTACACTCCAACAATACCCTCGCAAGATTAACAAAAGACTTGTGTGCAAGATGGATGTCTCGGGGAGGAAAAAGGCTTAGGTTTATATAGCCAAACTGAGATGGTACTACACACCCAAAATTGCAAGAGTCAAAACAAATAAAGGCCAATATTGGGTGCATTTTCCATAAGAACACAAGATTGTCAAGAAAAACTAATAAAACCCACAAAGAACCAACTCTTCACGAAGAAGAGTGCGGTGGCTGAAGCCACCATGTAGGAGTTACTGGTATGACACTGCGAAGATGTATCTTGGGTTCTTGACCAATACTCATCAATAAGCTCATGTATCACATAATGATATTAAGAGAAATGATTTGTCTTACTTTTGGCATTATGGGGGGAGGGTTAGCCCAATTAATTAGGATCAAACTCCCCCTATGTCCATACCCACATCTAAACTAAATAGAGGAAGATAGATAAGTGAGTATGCACGGGTAATCAAGTCAAGCTCCTTGAATCCATGATATTTAGCTCATTCCTTAAATAACAAAATCTTGCTTCATCAGGTGGCTTTGTGAAAATATTAGCAAGTTGATTATTTGTGCTCACAATGGATAGGTCAATATCACTATGAGCAACATGATCCCGAATAAAATGATTATGAATCTCAATATGCTTTATTCTTGTATGTTGCACCAGATTGTAAGCAATTTTGATAGAACTTTCATTGTCACACAAAGAGGCACTTTGTCACAATTGACACCGTATTCCTTTAAAGTTTGCCTCATCCATAATAACTGAGTGCACACACTTGCAGCAGCCACATATTCAGGTTCGGCGATGGAGAGAGATATACAATTTTATTTCTTCGAAGACCAACATACTAAGATCTGCCCAAAAATTGTCAAGCTCTAAAAGTTGATCTTCTATCATCCTTATCACTAGTGCAATCAGAATCCGTGTATCCACATATAGAGAAATTAGAGCCTTTGGGACACCATAGACCAAAATTAGGCTAATGAACCAAATATCATAAGATTCTCTTGACCGCCACCAAGTGGCTTTATTTAGGAGCCACTTGATACCTTTCACACACTCCTACAGTCAACACAATATTGGGTGTAGAGAGCCTATCATAGACATGTATACCTTTTGATCCACATCTTTACCATTGGGATTTAACTCAAGATGACATTTAGTTTGCGCATTGGTGTAGGAACGCCATTAAGATCCATCATCTTGAATCTCTTGAGCATGTATTGGACATATTTTTCTTGATTAATTAAGGTTCCTTCTCTTAGTTGCTTGATCTTGAATCCAAGAAAGAACCTTAACTCTCCCATCATAGACATCTCAAACCTGTCATTCATAAGCTTTCAAAATTCATTGTTAATTATAGAGCCAAAGATAATGTTATCTACATACAATTGGCACACGAAAAGCTCCTCTTAACTTTCTTAGTAAAAAGAGTGGGATCAATCTACCCAACCTCAAAGCCATGGTCTAACAAAATCTCTTTAAGATGCTCATACCACGCACGTGGGGCTTGTTTAAGGCCATAGAGCGCCATATCGAGTTTGTAGACATGGTTCGGGAAGTTGGGGTCCTTGAAACCCGGGGGTTGCTTAACATACACAAATTAATGTAGAGGGACATTAAGAAAGGCACTCTTAACATCCATTTGTTATATTTAAAAGTTATAATGCGCTGCATATGCGAGAAGGATACATATAGACTCAAGGCGAGCCACTAGAGTATAAGTTTTGCCAAAGTCGATGCCTTCCACTTGAGAGAAATCTTGTGCTACCAATATTTCCTTGTTTCTTACAATAATCCTATTCTCATCTTGCTCGTTCTTGAATATCCACTTTGTGCCGATAACATTGCGGCAATCTTTTGGCTTCTCTAAGCTTCCAAACCTTGTTGCGCTCGAAATTGTTGAGTTCTTCATGCATAGCCACCACCCAATCCAGATCTTCATGGCTTCAAAACCCTTTTTAGGTTCCACCATAGAGATATGAGCTTGATGGTCGCTAAAACTTGCCAATTCTCTTCTTGTGGACACCCTTCTTCTTAGATCACCCACGACTTTATCAAGTGTGTGACCTCTGAGTTCTAGATTCGTTTCAGCTCGAGATTTGCGATGAGTTTCAATTTCCTTGTTGTTTATTGGAGGAATTTATTCACCGTTAGGGTCCTCGTCTTGACTAGTAGCTTGACCTTGATCAATAGTTTGTTCAGCACTGACAGTTGATGGAGAGACTTTCCCTTGGTCTTGATCTGCAACCATATTAGGAGGTTGCTGTTCTGGGCTTGCAGGGCCGGATAATCCGACCGAGGGAGGGGCTGGATAATCCAGCCTGGGAAGTTTAGATTCTTCTTGATCATAGCTGATTCTAGATAGAGTAGAAAGGCCGGATAATCCGCCCTCCTAGCCGGATAATCTGGCCTAGGACTTCGAGCTTGATCAGTTGATGGGTGATCTTTAGAGGTTTGTTGAGTAGGTGAAGTAGTTGCTTCAATAGGAGGAGCTCTACTTGAGTAGAGCATTATCCTTCTTGATCCGCCACAAGGGGTTCCTCAACGGGGCGGTAGAATCCCACACCCATTCTTCTTATGGAATCTTGGGGTATTTCAACATCTGTATCACAAACATCAACTTGCTCCACATGAGAACCATCATTTTCCTCGAACACCACACTACAAGATTCTACAACAATTCCGGAGGTCTTGTTGTAGACTCTATAAGTGTGGGATTTGGCACCATAACCAACAGAAATACCTTCTAAATCCTTAGACTCAAATTTAGAAAAATGAATTCCTTTAATAAGAAAGAAACACTTACAACTGAATACCCAGAAGTATGATATACTGGGCTTGTTACTGGTACGTATTTCATAAGGGGTCTTATCAAAGATCTTGTAGAGGTAAAGCCGGTTTGACGAATGACATGCAATGGATATATCTCCAGCCTAGAAATTATACGGTGACTTGAATTCACCAACATAGGCCTTGCCATATCCATCAAAGTCTGGTTTTCCTCTCGGATACACCATTTTGTTGAGGGGTGTACGCAAAAGAATATTGATGTCTTATCCCCTCTTCACTTAAAATTCATTTAGGCTGGAGTTCTTGGACTTAGAGCCTTTGTCGCTTCTTATTGCCGAAATAGGGACATTCACTACAAGAAATGTTTCCGTCCACAGCGACTGGGCCCGTCGGTCGTCGTAGAAGGTGCCTCTTTCACGACGAAAATCTCGGCTCGACCATGGCTAATGCAAAACGTTTTTCTGGTTTCGCGCCGTCTACTATGAAGAAACCGCTAAAAACATGGAGGAAGCTCGTCGGGCGCGTGGCAGAAGTAAGATTTCCTCTTCCTCGCAAGATGTTGACTCACCGAAGTATTTTTTTGCGTGTGGGCCCCGGACGTCAGTGACTCTAGAGGACCAAAATTTTCGGTCGCACCTCCCTGATTTGAACTCGATAATGTTGTTCGACGCCTCTTCCGTTTAGTCAGGCTGCTGGGTCCCGCATGTCTGCCTCACATGTGACACCCCCGGGATCAGGGATAAACAAATCCCAGACCTCCGTGTGACATAAGCTTAACCTTGAGCTCGAGGATATCCAGTGAAGAATCGATAACACAACAGTGACCCTACGACATAGAATTTATTACAGCAAGCTCATAACTGAGCAAATAACCAAATTATTACAAGCAAAGGTCATTGACCACAAACATTAAACAACGGAAGGCAAATTATGCTATTAAGTATAGCAAACTTAAAAAAATTGCCTAAGAGGCCTGAAGCATAACGATGACGTCCCAGCCCATAGATTCCAGGATGTCGGCCGAGAACCCCAAGCTACTTGTCGGTGTCGATGTAGAACCAAACTGATCTTCAGAGAACACTTACTCTTCTACAAAAGTATCAACAAAGGAAGGGTGAGTACAGGGTGTACTCCGCAAGACTTATGGCTGATGGAGTTGTTTTGCATAAAGCCACTTTTGTTTATAAAACAAGAGGGAGAAGGAGCTCGTCTAATCAGAGTATTTTAAAAGGGGATAAGAGAGCGACATCTTTGAAATATTGATCATCATATCTTTGACATCCACCAAATCATCATCATCTAAACCCTAACTAGGATCACCCCCTCGTACCCATGAGGAAGCATCCTTAAGCACATGTTGATCTGCCAAGTTTTACGATTAGGTTCAAGTTCTCTATGATCATCACGTCCGTTTCCAAGTCGTTCATAACCGTGAACACGACTTTTCAAAAAGATTATTACCCTGCAGGGGTGTACAACTTTACCCACACGTACTAACCTTCTCTTAATGCCACATGATTAGCCCTATTCCTTGGAAGGCCGACAGAGGGTGGTTAGACACGACCTTTACCTTGCTTTCACCGAGACCATGAGTCACGCCCTAAGTATGGTTCCGCCGTAACGGGTCAAATCCCGAAGCCGATCCCTAGAGATGTGAGGCGAGGTTGGTTCACCACGGGCTCCATCGACCCCAAGCAACCCGGTCCACGCTTCCCTACCTGTTATGAATGCACCTCCTTCACCGCCTTCGAGAAGATCCAGAATGCATGTCGAATGGAACGCCCGAACTATGTGACTCATGGAATCTACTAGGAAGGTTAGTTAATCATGAGGTTGTCCAGGCCCCGTGTGGTTGTACACTCGTCTTGGTTCAAGAGGCAAGAACTCGGGTCCTAGTGGTGTCGAGCATGGGACTAAAAAACCTCATCCCACCATGGCCTCCCATACAAGCCTTAGCATGTTTAAGCTTTACCACTGATCTCACCTCATCAGTATACATCGATCTCCTATCATACTAGATTATCTGCAGCTGATACATCATCTGGATGAACCAACTCTGATAGCTATGCATGGCTAAGAAAGACACAGATATAAGCTCTACCAATGCACACAAGCCAAACCTAGTCATGGTAGGAGTAGTGGATCAGGTAATATAAGCTCAAAGGGAGTAATGCAACATATAGGATACTCTATCTATCATAAAAGACCATAGTAGAATCATATGCATAATGGCAAGGATTGTTTCGAAATCATATGATTATATCATGGTGGGGCTATGCTTTCCTTTGCTTGTTGATAACCATAAAGCATATCTTTGGACATCTTGTACTTGACTTGGTTATAGTTGGTCAAGTATTATTCTTCGATCTTCGACGGTCTTGATCTTGGTCTGCCATCTCGATCTCGATCTCGATATCGTATTATACCGGAGAAGAACCAAATACCGGAAAGAAAGGGAAACAATCAACACATGGCATTGATGCAATGATCAAGCAAGGATGATGATATGACAAGTTAGATTGTACTTGAATGTAACCCTAAGACATGCTCAGCAGTTTAATCGGGGTTCTGAGGGGTACAAACCCTAATTCAGGGAAACTCCGGAAACACCTATGAGGGGATACTATGTTCTTCTAATTAAACTTGTTATGAGAGTTGTTGAACAATGCATGATTACAGCTTATATAGTTAGATATCATTTTTCTGAACATTTTGATATATTACACATATTTTTCTGACTTATAAATAATAAGTTATTGAATTTACAAGTTTACATTAATTTATGCAATTTTTGGAAAAGATTAAAGGGTTCATTACATCATTATGTCGTCAACACAGGGGTGCGGTTGTTTTTCACCGTGGCTGGGTCTAGCCACTGTGACTGGCAGGTGGGACCTGGGCCACGTCGGTTGCCACCGTGTTGGTCAACGATCAGCGGGCCAGCGGGCCACATCAGCCTGACGTAGTTGTGACGTCAACTCGGCGGCCATCGTCGGGTGGTCACCGTCGACGGTGAAGGAGGGCGCGCGAGGCTGCAAGGCCTAGATATTCGAACGAGGCGAGCAAGGGGAACTCACTGGTGGGGGTGCTGCTATGTTTTGGTCACCGGAGCTTGGTCTTTGACGAGCATCTTCGGCGGTCAACGGTGGCACAAAGCATGGGACCGAACCAGCAAGGAAGGGGAAGAAAGGAGGGGTCGGGAAGGACCAGGAGCTCACCACGATGCTGTTGAAGGGGTCGGCGAGGCAAGAGGAGGTCAGGGTAGACGACAATGGCGACGACGGTGGTTGTCGGGCTCGGGAAAGATGACCTTGATTCCGGCGATTGGGGTCGCGTGCGCTTCCGTGGATTGGCTAGGAAGAACAAGTCCACCACGGCGATCTCAACGGTGGTCACAGCTCGGAATGGGGCGATCGGGAACGACGGGGATCGTCGGAGCCCGAGTAGCTATGGTTTGGGGAAGCTCGTAGAGAACTAGAGAGAGCAGGCGCGGGGGAAGGTGATAGGATAGGGATGAGAGGGGAACGTGAGCAGCGGTCTTATCCTCGTCTAGAGATCGACGGACGATGCATGGTGGGCGGTGGAGATCGACGTCGCCGGCGCCGATATGAAGCTGCTTGCCATCGTCGATGAAGGCGACGACGAGGAAGGAGGCCGATCCGGTACAGGCCAGGGGTGGGCTGGCGCGGGACGTTGTTGGGCCTGCTGCGGTTGCACGAGCGGCAAACAGAGGGGAGAGAGGAGAGAGAGGTGAACTGGACTATGCCTGCTAGGGGTCTGTTTGCTGTTTTTATTTTGAAAACCCTTTTCTTTTTATGTTTTCCAAATCTGTTTTGTATATTCAATTTGTAAACTATTTTGGGCATTTCAAAAATACCAGAGGGATTTGTAAGATATGTGAAATACAATGGATCCCATTTATTCAATTTGGGCTCCGAACATTTTGTACTTTTCAAATTCAAAACCATTTTGAATGGATTTCAAGAGAGGGGAAAAACTAGGGTTTAGGGTTTTGTATGTTTCTTTCTTGCATGCAATTTTGGATATGATGCTCATGGATGCACAAACAAACTATAATTATAGATTTACTAAAACTAGGGTGTTACATCATATTAGACGAATCGTGTGGATGATGAATTTTTTCCCTTCCCTGTTCCGAACTTGATAGCATCGCTCGATGCATCTGCCGTTTAATCAGGCTACTGGGTCCCACATGTCATCCTCACACTAGAAGAAACGTGTGCATGATGGATTTTTTCCTTGGCTCGTGCCTTCCTGATATAAACTAGATAACGTTGCTCGATCTATCTACCGTTAATCACGATGCTGGGTGCCACATGCCAGCCTCTCATTACAAGAATCGTGTGGATGATGGAATTTTTTTTCCTTCGCTCCCGCTACCCTATTTCGTACTTGATTGCGCTGCCGTTTAATCACGCATCTGGGCCCACCTGTCATCCTCTCATTAGAAAAAACATGTGTATGATGGATTTTTTCCCTCGGTCGCACTATCCTGTTCCGAACTTGATAGCACTGCCAGATGCATAATCATGCACTAGGCCCCACGTGTCATACTCTCATTAGAAAAAACATGTGTATGATGGAATTTTTTCCCTTGGTCGCGCCTCCGTGTTAATTTGATAGCGTTGCTCGCTGCATCAGCCGTTTATTCAGGCTGGTGGGTCTCATATGTCAGCATCTCATTATAAGAATCGTGTGTATAAGATTGATTTTTTTCCTTCTCTAGTGCTACCTTGTTCCTAACTAGATAGCGTTGTTCGATGAATCTTCCGTTTGGTCAAGCTGCTGGGTCCCACATGTCAGCATCTCATTAGAAGAAAATGTGTGCATGTAGGACTTTTTTCTCGCTCGCGCCTTCGTGTTTCGAACTTGGCAACGTTGCTCGATGCATCAGCTGTTTATATAGGCCGGTGGGTCCCATATTTCAGCCTCACATTAGAAGAATAGTGTGGATATGATGGAATTTTCTTCTTCTCTAGCGTTACCCTGTTCCGAACTAGATAACTTTGCTCGACGAATCTGCTGCTTGGTCACGCTGCTAGGTCCCACATGTTAGCATCTCAGTAGAAGAACGTGTATATGCTGAAATTTTTTCTCGCTCACGCCTACCTTATTCGAACTTGGCAACGTTGCTCGATGCCGCACCTATATAAGGTCTCTCTAGTGGGTCCCACATGTTAGCCTCTCCGTAAATGAAACGTGCTACGATGGAATTTTTTTCGGACGCCTCCGTTGTTCTGACTTTGGTCCATAGCTGGGTCCTAGATGTTAGTAACCTCTGTGCAGGAAACATGTCTACGCTGGGTCCCAGATGTGTACGCTGGGTCCCAGATGTCATCCTCTGTGCATGAAGCATCTATTTGAGTCCGCCATTATGACCTTGACAATATTGGTTGATTTTTTTAAGGGGAAACGTGTCTATGACGCAGCAGCAGCTTACTTGCGCCCCAGATGTCAGCCTTATAGAGTATAAAAAATGTTAATCTTCGCTCCGATGCTGGGTCCCACATGTTAGCCTTCTATGTACAGGAAAAATGTCTATGTTGGGTCCCACATTGCAGCCTTCTCTGTGAAGAAAGCTTGTCTATGCTGGGTCCCACATGTTAGCCACTATTTGAATTAAACGTGTCCATGCTGGGTCCCACATGTGAACCTCTATTTGAATTAAACGTGTGTATATATGTTGGACTATTTTTTTGGATAGAGTCCGCCATTCTGACCTTGCCAACATTGCTAGATGCAGCAGAAGTTTATCTAGGTCCCAGATATCAGTCTGAGAGTACAAAAAATGTTAATCTACACTCTGATGCTGGGTCCCACATGTCAGCCTTCTATGTACAGGAAACGTGTCTATGCTGGGTCCCATATTGTAGCCTTCTATGTGCAGGAAACATGTCTATGCAGGGTCCCACATGTCAGCCACTATTTGAATTAAACGTGTCCATGCTAGGTCCCATGTGTCAACCTCTATTTGAATTAAACGTATGTATATATGTTGAACTGTTTTTTTTGGGTCGAGTCCGCCGTCCTGACATTGCCAACATTGCTAGATGCAACAACAGTTTATTTGGGTCCCAGATGTCAGCCTGAGAGTACAAAAAAGTAAATCTATATTAATGCATATTGCCTAGGATTCGAACTCAAGACCTCACCACCGGTTGACTGTGTGACTTGCCATACGACAGAAAGAGCTAAATGAATAGAATCGTTAAGTTTTGCTATTATAACTTATTGACTCGTCTCCTTAAAAAGACTTTTTTTGAACATTTTTATCTGCCATCAAATAATAAGGCGGCGCTCTTGGCAGCTAAACTAAAAACTGCAGGCGCTATAAAAAAATTTTGCAGGCTGTTTTTTTTTAAATATTGTGAGGCGGGGGCAATGGCTAAAAGGCCGAATTAAAAGGAGTTTGCCTATTCTACATGGGCTGCTCTACATGGGCTATACTCCATAGGCTATTCTTCATGGCCTTGTTTCTCAAATTTTCCTGGGCTGGGGTCAGCGGTCCCCTTATACCCCTAAAAGGCCGAATTAAAATGTGCTAGGATAAAGAGGGTCCGGATGAGCTAGAATTCTTTTCCTGGTATATAAAAATTGCATTTTGCTATGGCTTGGACGGATTCAAAATAAAGATCTCAGAGAGGAAGGAAAGAAATCTATAATTCTTTTTGATAGATATTTATATAAACTCTACAGTATAGAATAAGATAGAAAAATTATCGACAGATTCATAGTTCACATTCAACGACACTTGACCAATTCAGCAGCATTTCAAAGTGAGCGACTCAGCAATACAGACACTGAAATACAATAGCAGTACAGAGAGAACCAGTTCTTGTTTTAGCTCTTAAAACCTTGTCACCCAATCAGTTTGCCCTTTTCTCCAAACATACTCAACCATTGGAGCATGCAAAACTGATGATCAAGTCTGCTTCGAGTACCTTCTTCTCACATCTAATTCCTGTGCGACCCCCCTATGCTACCCAAAATTCCCAAGTATCATCTAGATTGGGACAAGGCCATGTTTCAAAACAAAAGCAAGACTATCTATTACCCTTGATTTAAACATGTACCAGTACATCAATATTAGTTTCACAAAATGCTTTAGTAAAAGCAAGGATATAACAATTGAGAGATTCAGTAGCTTTCCTGCTTGAAATTCAATAGCAGTACAGAGAGAATCAGTTCTTGTTCCAGCTTTAAAAACCTTGGCGCATGATCAGTTTGCCCTGTTCTCCGAACAGACCCGATCATTGGAGCAAGAAAAACTAATGATCAAGTCTGCTTCTGCGTGAATACCTCCTCCTTACATCAATGCCTGGGTGACCCCTATATGTAACCCAAAATGCCCAAGACGCATCTACGTAATTGTGACAATGCTAAGTTTCAAAAGAAAAGCAAGACAATCTGCTGCACTTGATCTAAACAAGTACTCCAATTACATCACAGTTAGTTGTCAACATATTATACTAGTAGTAATGACAGAACATTTCACAGATTTAGCAGTACAGAATAAGACCAAAAAATATTGACAGATTGCCTGTTCATATTCAGCAGCACTTGATAGATTCAACAACATCACAAACCGACCGATTAGCAGTACACATACAATAACCATAAGAATTGATAGATTCAGCAATCACTGATTCAAAAGAAAAGAGATACCATATTCTGCACTCGATAGGTCGATCTGAACAAGTACTAGTACATGGTTATTACTGCAAAATAGATTAGTAGAGGAAGGACTCCATACAAAATACTCAGAACTACCTTAAGCCAGGAACTACTGTTCTTACTAGCATTTGAAAGATTCAACAGTACATAATAAGAAATAAAAATATCGACAGATTCCCAATTCATAATGCTAGTAAGAACAGTAGTGGCCGATTCATCAATATAGACACTGAAATTCAATATGAGTATAGAGATAATCAGTTCTTGATTCGGTTTTCCCTTTTCTTCAAACACACTCCATCATTGGAGCATGCAAAACTTACGGTCAAGACTGCTTTTCTGTGCATACCTCGTTCTTACATCAATGCCAGTGTGACCAACATATATGCAATCCAAAATGCCCAAGCCTCATCTAGATTGTGACAAGGCCATATTTCAAAAGAAAAGCAAGATCGACTACTGCCCTTGATCTAAACATGTACCAGTACATCAGTACTAGTTCTACAAAATACTTTAGTAATAAAAATGACAAAACATTTGACAGATTCACTAGCATTTGAAATATTCGGCGGTACGAAATAAAATAGAAAAATATCAACAGATTCCCATTACATAATCAGTGGCACTTGCAGATTCAACAGCATATAAAAGTGACCAATTTAGCAGTACAAATAATGACCAAAAGAATTTACAAATTTAACAATGCAGACATTAAAATTCAATATAAGTAGCAAGGCCATAATTCAAATGGAAAGAGAGACCATATTGTGGCCATGCTGTTCCAAAAGAAGATCATGACCATCTACTACGCTTGATCTAAACAAGTACAAATACATTACTATTAGTTCGAAAAAAATACTTTAGTAATAGCAACAGAACATTTGATAGATTCACTAGCATTTGAAAGATTCAGCAGTACAAAATAATAAAGAAAAATATTGAAAGATTCCTAGTCCATATCCAGCGGCACTTAACAGATTGATCAAAATTTCAAAGTGACTGATTCAGTTTGTCCTTTTCTCAGAACACTCGATTATTGGAGCAAGCAAAACTGACAATCAAGTCTGCTTTTGTGTGCATACCTCCTTCTCACAACAATGACTGTGTGTGTGACCTCCATAGGCAACTAAAAAATGCCCAAGACTCGTCTATATTACGAGTTTATGATAAGGCCAAGTTACAAAAGAAAAGTAAGACAAATTTGCAGTTGATCTAAACAAGTACCAGTACATTAGTATTAGTTCTATAAAATACTTTAGTAATAGCAACGAAAGAACAAAGGCAAAGCAGTACCATCTCCTGCCCTTGATCTAAACAAGTATTAGTATATAGTACAAAATATTCCAAAATACAAGACCTAGTACTATACTAGTATTACTTTGCAGCCAAAATAGTTCAACAGGTCCGATACCAACTGAACTATCCTATTACATAGTATTACGAGTACTTACAGTATCTAGGTTCCAATCCCGGGCATTGGCGAAGCTTGGGATGAACCATAATGGAGTCTCCAGAGATTTCCATACAACGTTGGTTGAGAAACCAACAGCTGTTCTTCAGTATTTAGACTGAAGTAGCATATTTCAGGAAAAGGCATATATCCAAGTCCTATTGCATGGTGGGAGGTGTAGACACAGTTGCTTCTCGTCAGATATCCTAGGGCAACATCTGCACCGCCTACTGCAATGTTAATCGGATAGTTCAATCCAAGGAAAAGGGAATATGCTCCCAGGTTAGCGATCAGTATCCATGGCTTAGGTGGAAACAAGTAAGCAATGTCCTTTGAGTACACCTTGCAGCCAAACCCAGTAGAATAGGTGCCAAAAGTGCGACCGCAGCGATCAACACTATGATCAGCAACATGATTGCCATGGCCATAATAAGTACCGCCATAAAACTCCTCATCAGTTACGCCCTCAGTATGGATAAGAATAAGGCAAGATTCTTCTGTAGATATTGCTAAGAACCATAAACCAGGTTCGTACTCCTCATCATCTATGTCATCAAGGTTGCCCTCCCCAAGATGCACACTAGGTGGTGCCGGGAGCAGAATAGGACCTTGAAAAAGAAATGACAACCAAATTAGCCAATACTAGTTTACATCCATAAAACTTAAACTAGTGATTACAATAGTGTGGATCAAACTTACCAAAATGCAGATGATTCCAGACATAAACACTGACACTATCAGTGGCTGCAAACACCAGACCCTTGTGGATAACTGCATCGCTATATCTGAAAAAATACTGGAACTGGTTCTCAAGAATTGTCCATGTATACTCATCGCCATCCAGGGTAGCAATTGATTAGTCTAAGATAGCGACAAGAGAGAAATCAAAATAATCCGTAGCAGCTGTGGGAGCTCGGCAAATAGCAATCTTCCGTAGGATAATGGTGCGATCATTATGCGTGAATGTAAACGGATTGTTGGTGGGTACAAACTCATGGAGTTATGGGAGAGGAATGCATTAATGTGTATACACATTGACAAGCTCCCACTTAAACTAGCACCCAACATTGGCAATCCAATCTCCATTGGCACCGACCCACTGTTTACCCATACAATTCGGGAACACATCGCCGGAGGAGAACCTGTCCAACGGCGTCATCTTGCATGTCGTGCCCTTGCCCTCGAAGTACTCATTGCATTCCCATGGTTTCTTATTCGGGTGAGAATGAAGAACACAGGGGAGGCCAAACAGCTAAGAAGCATGTAAAGTTGCACTATATTTTGCTGATTCAAGAAGATGTTTGGACGAACCGACGAGGCTCGTGACGGTGATGACGTCGCATCTCGTTATGAGTTCTTAAAGTGGGCCTTCGGTAAAAACCTCCTAGAACAACTCAGAATCATCACTATCGTTTCTCGGTCCTGCCATCTCAAGGGAGCTGCTGGAAGTTGGGGCGATGGCTTGATTTGGTTTTCTGGAAAAGAGGGAAGATCGATGGTGGAAGGCGGGACAGGAAGAAGAACAAACACTCTCATACTATGTGGTGGACAAGATCGGAAAGCGGCATGGTGGAGGAGCAGAACGGCGGTGCTTGGCATAGAGGTAGGGGAATGGGGAACTGGGGATAGAGAGTAGTATATGGGAGGTTGAATAAAATGATTAAAATGGATGCATGCTCCTCTTCTCTAGTTCCCTTAAGATAAGTACGAATGCAGAGGTAGCTGCAGGACTAACTCTTGTGTAATTTCTGGTCAAATTTTTAGGTCCTTGATGTAAAATGTACTTCCATCGCCCGTGTAAAATTTTAATACAAAAGTGTTAAAATTTAATGAATTTAAGCTTAGTTGTCAATGAGTATGAACAATCATGGTTTTCAAGCCGAAAGACCAAGGTCATGGTCATATCTACATCATACTATATGTGGATGATCCATAGGGCTCGACTATCGAGCAGCTCAACTCATTAAGGCTCGAATAATTCAACTCGTTAAGGATACGAGCAAAAAGTAAAGCCTGGCTCATTTCGTACTCATTGACAACTAGTAAAATTCTAACCTGAAAATACGTGGTAAAATTAAAATGAAATTAAGCTTAGTTGTCAATGAGTATGAACGTTCTTGGATATCAAGCCGAACGACCACGGCCATGGCCATATCTATAGCATATTTTATGTTGATGATCCCATATCCAAGGATTTGCATGCCGACAAATCTAGCCATATTTTCAAAACACTCAAAGAGGAAATAGTATGAAGAGTATGACTCGATCATCTGCTCTCTAGAGGAGGTGAACCCGACTGTTTTCCTTGCCTAATTATTTTAGGGTCATTTGTGCTGAATGTATGGACCTTGATGTAATGTTCCTATTTTTAGGTCCTTGGTGTAAAATGTACTCCCGTCACCCGTGTAAAATTTTAACCTAAAAGTAAGTGGTAAAATCTAAATGAATTTAAGCTTAATTGTCAATGAGTACGAACATCCTTGAATTTAAAGCCAAATGACCAAGGCCATGGCAATATATACATCATACTTTATATAGATGATCCCATGTCCAAGAATTTTCATGGTGACAAATTTGACCATATTTTGGAAACAATCGAAGATGTAATATTTAGAAGACTATGGCTTGATCAGCTGGACTCACGAGAAGGATCCAAACCTGACTATTTTCCTTGCTTAACTAATTTAGGGTCCTTTGTGCTAAAATGTATGTACCTTGATGTAATTTTCCCTATTTTAGCTCCTTTATATAGGATGTACTCCCATCGCCCGTGTAAAATTCTAACCTGAAAGTATGTGGCAAAGTCAAAAAGAATTTTAAGTTTAGTTGTCAATGAGTATGAACATTCTTGGATTTCAAGCCGAACGACCAGGGTCATGGCCATATCTAATGTTGATGATCCCATATCCAAGAATATGCCTGCTCACAAATTTGTCCATATTTTGAAAACAATCTAAGAGGTAGTAGTACAAAGAGTATGGCTCGATCAGCTGCTCTCTCGAGAAGGATCTGAACCCGATTGTTTTCCTTGCTTAATTATATTAGGGATTTATGCTAAATGTATGGACCTCTATGTAATTTTCCTATTTTTAGGTCCTTGATGTAAAATCTACTCCCGTCGTCCGTGTAAAATTTTAACCTAAAAGTAAGGGGTAAAATTAAATGAACTTATACTTAGTTTTGACTGAGTATGTATGAACATTCTTGGATTTCAAGCTGAACGACCAAGGTCATGGCCATATCTACATCATACTTTATATTTATGGTACCATGTCCAAGAATTTTCATGTCGACAAATTTGTCCATATTTTAAAAACAATCAAAGAGGAAGTAGTATTTAGAAGAGTATGGCTCAATCAGCTGGTCTCTCGAGGAGGAGTCGAAACCGACTATTTCCCCCCTTAATTATATTAGGGTCCTTTGTGCTACATTTATGGACGTCGATGTAATTTTCCCTCTTTTTGGGTCCTTGGCATAAAACTTACTCCCACCGCCCATGTAAAATTCTAACCCGAAAGTACGTGGTAAGATCTAATCGAATTTACGCTTAGTTGTCAATGGGTATGATCATTATTGGATTTCAAGCCGGACGACCAAGGTCATGGCCATATCTACAAAATACTTTATGTTGATGATCCCATGTCCAAGGATTTTCATGCCGACAAATGTGGCCATATTTTGAAAACAATCAAAGAGGAAGTAGTATGAAGAGTATGGATCGATCAACTGGTCTCTCGAGGAGGAGCCGAAACCGACTGTTTTCATCCCTTAATTATTTTATGGTCCTTTGTGCTACATGTATGGACATCGATGTAATTTTCCCTCCTTTTGGGTCCTTGGCGTAAAACTTACTCCCACCGCCTGTGTAAAATTTAAACCTGAAAGTACGTGGTAAGATCTCATTGAATTTACACTTACTTGTCAACATGTATGATCATTTTTAGATTTCAAGACGGACGACCAAGGTCATAGCCATATCTACAACATACTTTATATTGATGATCCCATGTACAAGAATTTGCATACCGACAAATATGGCCATATTTTGAAAACAATCAAAGAGGAAGTAGTATGAAGAGTATGGCTCGATTAGCTGCTCTCTCGAGGAGACGAACCTGATTGTTTTTCTTGATTAATTATTTTAGGGTCCTTTGTGCTATGTGTATGGACGTCGAAGTAATTTTCCTATTTTTAGGTCCTTGATGTAAAATAATACCCGTGTAAAATTTTAACCTAAAGAAAGTGGTAAAATCTTAAAGAATTTAAGCTTAGTTGGCACTAAGTATGAACATTATTTGATTTCAAGCCGAACGAACAAGGTCATGGCCATATCTACATCATACTTTATATTTATGATCCCATGTCCAATAATTTTCATGCTAACAAATTTGTCCAGATTTTGAAAACAATCAAAGAGGAAGTAGTATTTAGAAGAGTATGACTTGATCAGCTGCTCTCTCAAGAAGGCTGTTTTCCTTTGCTTAATTATTTTAGGATCCTTTATGCTAAATGTATGAACCTCGGTATAATTTTCTCCTTTTTAAGGTCCTTAATGTAAAGTGTACTCCCACCACCCATGTAAAATTTTAACCTAAAAGTAGGTTGTGGTAAAATCTTGTCATGGTAAACAATATTGCCACTAGGAGTTTCCCCTGTTGAAAAAAATGAGAGCGAGATGGGACCGAGAGGCGAGAGCATAGAGGAGGTAGCCCGAGAGTAGCGAAGAGGAGGATTTGAAGGCGGTGCGATGTCAGAGAAAAGTTGATGGGTTTCTGACACAAGGTACGGTGGGTACTACACTAGTACAGTTCATGACCTTTACTACATGCAAAACAAATTGTGTTTTCTCCCTCATTCACTATCTCATCACCATCCACACACCTCAGCTGACTGATCTCTTCCTTGTCCACAACGTGGAGCTGCGTATGTGCATCGACCAGCCTTGTGTTGGTGGCTCCGTGTCTGTGTCTGGCGTGTTCGTCAGCTATGTTGGTGCGAACCATTTGGGCCTTGTCTGGAGTAGTAGAGTAGCAATTCAAATTTCCCCGGTTTCCAAATTTTCACTTGCTTCCCCAAATATTCGGGGGAAAGGATATTCAAAAGATCGCCATTCGCAATACTAGTACTAGTACTCTAGTAGTTCACTACTTAAAGTGGTGGATAAGGGGTGCGTTGATACTACCGTACGCCCCATCGCATTGGATTTTGATGCACACCATTATGATCTTTTTATTTTTATTTTTGTGGGGACACCACTATGATCTGGCCAGCCTTCCTACTCCCAACTACTCCACCTCCATTCGTTCCATTTCACACCCTAGGAAGAGGAAGCACCAAGCACGCACCCAGTAAGATGGTTTGAAAGTGAGGAGCCCTCTTTTTTATTCACGAAGAAAAAGTAGAACTCCCTCCTTCCCAAAGAATTTAAGCTAATTTGCCAATATTATGTAAAATTTTAAATACAAGTAAGTGGTAGATTGCTCTTGAAGTTCTACAGCTATCTTTTTATGGTAGCCACCGGGCAATCAATGCACCAAAAACCTATGAGATTTTTGAAATATTTGATTTCTTGCTAAGCATTTGCATGTTGACAATCACGAGTCTTCACAACTTTTGAAAAATAAATCTGTCGATGATACCATATCCAAGAATTTGCATGCCGACAAAATCTGGCCATATTTTGGAAACAGTCGAGAGAGGAAGTAGCATGAAGAGCATGGCTCGATCAGCTTCTCTCTCGAGAATGAGAAGAATGTTTTCCTTGCTCAATTATTTTAGGGTCCTCTGTGCTAAATGTATGGACCTCTATGTAATTTTCCTTCTTTTTAGGTTCTTGATGAAATATGTACTCCCACCGCTCGTGTAAAATTCTAACCTAAAAGTAAATGGTAAAATCTAAACAAATTTAAGCTTAGTTGTCGATGAGTATGAACATTCTTGGATTTCAAGCCGAACGACCAAGGCCATGGCCATATCTACATTGCACTTTGTGTTGATGATCCCATATCCAAGATTTTGCATGGCGTCAAATCTGGCCATATCTTGAAAACAATCGAAGAGGAAGTGGCATGAAGAGTATGGTTCGATGAGCTGCTCTCTCGAGAAGGAGCCGAACCCGGCTGTTTTCCTTGCTTAATTAACCTAGGGCCCACTGTGCTAAGTATATGGACCTCGATGTAATTTTGGTTCTTTTTAGGTCTTTGAAGAAAAATGTACTCCCATCACGCGTGTAAAATTTAATCTAAAAGTAAGTGGTAAGATCTAAATGAATTTAAGCTTAGTTGTCAACGATTATGGACATTCTTGGATTTAAAGTCAAACGACCAAGGTCATGGCCATATCTACATCTTACTTTATGTTGATGATCCCATATCCAAGAATTTGCACGCCGACAAATCTAGCCATATTTTGAAAACAATCAAAGAGGAAGTAGCATGAAGAGCTAGTATGCCTCGATCAGTTGCTCTCTAGAGAAGGAGCCAAACCCGATTGTTTTCCTTGCTTAGGTCCTTGATGCAAAATGTATGGACCTCAATGTAATTTTCCCTTTTTAGGTCCTTGATGTAAAATGTACCCCCGCTGCACGTGTAGAATTTTAACCCAAAAGTAAGTGGTAAAATCTAAACAAATTTAAGCTTAGTTGCAATGAGTGTGAACATTTTTGGATTTTAAGAAGAACGACCAAGGGCATGGCCATATCTACATCATACTTTACATTGATGATCCCACATCCAAGAATTTGTAGGCCGAGATATCTGGCCATAGTTTGAAAACAATTGAAGAGGAAGTGTCATGAAGAGTATGCCTCGATCGGCTGGTATCTTGAGAAGAAGGATCTGAACCCGACTATTTTCCTTGCTTAATTATTTTAGGTCCCTTTGTTCTAAATGTATGGACATCGATGTAATTTTACCTTTTTTAGGTCCACGATGTAAAATGCACTCCCACCACACGTGTAAAATTGCAACCTAAAAGTAAGTGGTAAGATCTAAACAAATTTAAGCTTAGTTGTCAATTAGTATGAACATTCTTGGATTTCAATCCGAACGACCAAGGTCATTGCCATATCTACATCATAATTTATATTGATGATCCCAATATCCAATAATTTGCATGCCGACATGTAGGGGTTCGTAGCATGGAAAACAAAAAATTTCTACCACATGCAAACAAACAAGCCAAGATCTTGTTGGAATTATGCCCTAGAGGCAATAATAAAGATGTTATTATTATAATTCTTGTTCATGATAAAGTTTATATTCCATGCTAGAATTGTATTAAGCAGAAACTTTAATACTTGTGTGGTTTGTGAACAACACCGTGTCCCTAGTACGCCTCTATGGACTAGCTCATTGATTAATGATGGTTAAGGTTTCCTAACCATAGACATGAGTTGTCGATTAATAATGAGATCATATCATTGGGAGAATGATATGGTGGACAGACCCAAACTAAGCAAAGCAATTAGATCGTGTCATCGTGTTCATCTTTGCGAAGCTTTTCTTATGTCAAATATTGTATTCCTTAGACCATGAGATAATACAACTCCTTGGTATCGGAAGAAAGCTTTGAGGTCATCAAACGTCATCCTATGAGAGGGTGATCATAAAGGTGTCTCTCAGGTGATCGGAAAGTACCTGTTGGGTTGTATGTATCGAGATGGGATTTGTCCCTCCCAAGTCGGAGAGATATACTTCGGGCCCACTCGGTAATCGATATCAACACCGCTTGCAAGCATGTGGTTAAGGAGTTAATCACAAAGTGATATCGGATTACGGAACGAGTAAAGTACTTGCAGTGAACAAGATTGAACTAGGTATGACGGTACCGACGATCAAATCTCGGGCAAGTAAAATATCGCGAGACGAAGGGAATATATATGGGATTGAATGAATCCTGGCATCGTGGTTCATCTGATATGATCATCGATGAATGTGTGGGAGTCAATATGGGTTTCCAGACCCCGCTGTTGATTATTGATATAAGATCATGTCTGCACATTCTCGAACCCGAAGGGTCACACACTTAACGTGTCTGCACATTCTCGAACCCGAAGAACCATAAGCCACGTAAAACATGCAACAACAAAGTAGAGGCATCTAACTTGTTTTTGCAGGGAGTGTTTTCTGTGATATGGTATGGCCCAAGATGTGATGTGTATATCGTATGCGATGATCATGTTTTGTAATGTTTCACGACTTGCATGTCGATGAGTACACAACCGGCAGGAGCCATATGGTTGTCTTTATAATTGTGTATGACCTGTGTGTCAACTTCTTATATGCCATGTAATAGTTTCACTTTATCGCTAAGTAGTTAGCAATAGTTGTAGTTGCTATTCGTGGTGGAGGCAATCATGGTGGAGTGATGGAGATCATGCCGGCACGCACAAGATGGAGATCATTGCGCGAAGATTGGCTATACCATGTCACATAAAGTTATATGCATGTGATGTTTATCCTTTTATGTATCTTATTATGCTTAGATCGCGACGGTAGCATTATAAGATGATTCCTCACTTAAAGATCAAGATAAAACTATGTTATCCCCATGTATGCACCATTGCGAAAGTTCGTCGTGTCCAAGCATCACATGATGATCGGGTGCTATAGACTCTACGTTCACATACAACGGGTGCAAGCCAGTTTTGCACACGCGGAAATACTTGGGTTTGACTTGACGAGTCTAGCATGTACAGACATGGCCTCGGAACACATGAACCGAAAGGTTAAGCATGAGTCATATGAATGATATGATCGACACTTCGTTGCCCACCATTGAAACCACATCTCTTCTCGTGAAGATCGGATTAGGTGTGGTGAATTTGGATCATGTTCACTAAACAACTTGAGGGATGTTGAATTTAGTGGGAGTTCATCTAGTAATTTGATTAAAAGTTGAACTAGTTATCATGAACATAGTCTAATTTGTACTTGCAAATATTGTAGATCAAATGGCTAAGTCCAACTTCAACTTCAACGTTTTTGCTGAGAAGGAAAAGCTTAGAAACAATGGGTCTAACTTCACCAACTGGTTCCACAATCTAAGAATCATTCTCTCTAGCGGTCAAAAGGACTATGTCCTTGAAAATGCGCTAGGTGACGCCCCTGCTGTAGATGCGCCGGCTGATGAGAAAGCTGTCTATCAGTCGCGCAAAGATGATTATGGTGTGATTAAGAGCACCATGTTGTTTGCTATGAAATCGGGCCTTCAAAATCCTTTTGAAGACTATCCCGGGCCCTTTGAGATTCTTGAGGAGCTGAAAACTATGTTTCAGACTTAGGCCCGTTCTGAGAGATATGAGATCTCTGAGAAGTTCTTTAACTGCAAGATGGAGGAAGGGAGTTCCGTTAGTGAGCACACCATTAAGATGTCGGGCTACACTCAACGCCTTGAGCAACTGGACTGCAAGATTCCAGAGGAGATCAAGATTGACAGGGTTCTGCAATCACTCCCTCCCAGCTACAAAAGTTTCGTAGTGACTCACAATCAGATTGGTTCCACTGATACGATCACCGAGCTCTTCGCAAAGCTGAAGGCTGCGGAGGTGGACATCAAAAAGGATAATCATGTGTTGATGGTCAACAAGCCCCCCACCTTCAAGAAAGGTAAGGGTGCAAAGAATCCCTTCAAGAAAGGCGGCGGCAAGCGCGTTGCCCCTGCTGAGAAGAAGCTCAAGTCTGGTCCTAAGCCGGACACTGAGTGCTTCTATTGCAAGGACAAGGGTCACTGGAAGCGCAACTGTCCGAAGTACTTAGCGAACAAGAAGGCTGGGACCATCAAAGGTATATTTTATATACATGTTATTGATGTTTTCCTTACTATCCCTCGTTGTAGTGCCTGGGTATTTGATACTGGTTTAGTTGCTAATATTTGTAACTCGAAACAGGAGCTACGGAATAGACGACGGCTTGCGAGGGATGAGGTGACGATGCGCGTTGGCAACAGATCAAGAGTTGATGTGATGGCCGTCGGCACGCTCTCCTTAGTTTTACCTTTGGGATTAGTTTTAAACCTTAATAAGTGTTATTATGTGCCTGTGTTGAGCATGAACATTATTTCTGGATCGTGTTTGTTGCAAGACGGTTATTCATTTAAATCGGAGAATAATGGTTGTTCTATTTATATGAGTAACATCTTTTATGGTCATGCACCTGTTGTGAATGGTTTATTTCTTCTAAATCTCGAAAGGGATGAAAGACACATCCATAACATTGAGGCTAAGAGATGCAAAGTAGATAGTGATAATACTACTTATTTGTGGCACTGTCGTCTAGGTCATATTGGTGTAAAATGCATGAAGAAACTCCATTCTGATGGACTTTTGGAGTCTCTTGATTTTGAATCATTTGACACATGCAAACCATGCCTCATGGGCAAGATGATCAAAGCCCCGTTCTCCGGTATGATGGAGCGAGCAACAGACTTGTTGGAAATCATACATACCGATGTATGCGGACCGATGAGTGTTTCGACGCGCGGTGGATATCGCTATTTTCTCACTTTTACCGATGACTTAAGTAGATATGGATATATCTATTTAATGAAACATAAATCGGAAACATTTGAAAAGTTCAAGGAATTTCAGAATGAAGTGGAGAACCGTCGTAACAAAAAGATTAAGTTTCTACGATCCGATCGTGGAGGTGAATATTTGAGTTATGATTTTCTCACGCATCTTAAAGCAAGCGGAATCGTTTCGCAACTCACGCCACCCGGAACACCATAGCGCAATGGTGTGTCTGAACGCCGGAATCGAACCCTATTAGATATGGTCCGATCGATGATGTCTCTTACTGATTTGCCGTTATCATTTTGGGGTTATGCATTAGAAACCGCTGCATTCACTTTAAATAGGGCACCATCTAAATCCGTTGAGACGACACCGTATGAAGTGTGGTTTGGTTCTAAACCTAAGTTGTCATTTCTTAAAGTTTGGGGATGCGAAGCCTACGTCAAGAAGTTGATGCCGGACAAGCTCGAACCCAAAGCGGAGAAATGCGTCTTCATAGGATACCCTAAGGAAACGATTGGGTATACCTTCTATCACAGAACCGAAGTCAAAGTGTTTGTCGCAAAGAATGGTTCCTTTCTTGAGAAGGAGTTTCTCTCGAAAGAAGTGAGTGGGAGGAAAGTAGATCTAGACGAGGTTGTTGAACCTTCTCTTGAATTGGAGAGTAGCGCAACACCTGAAATTGTTCCAGTGCCGCCTGCACCAACAATAGAGGAAGCTAATGACAAGGATCATGAAGCTTCGGACGATGCTGCTACTGAACATCGCAGGTCGACAAGGTCGCGTGCCCCTTCTGAGTGGTACGGCAACCCTGTCTTGTTGGTATAAGACAGTGAACCTACGAACTATGAGGAAGCGATGATGAGCCCAGACTCTGAGAAATGGCTAGAAGCCATGAAATCCGAATTGGGATCCATGAGCGAAAACCAAGTATGGACTTTGGTGGACCCTCCTAGCGACCGAAAGGCCATTGAGTGCAAATGGATCTTCAAGAAGAAAACGGACGCGGATGGTAATGTTACCGTCTATAAATCACGGCTTGTCGCGAAAGGTTTTTGGCAAGTTCAAGGTGTTGACTACGATGAGACTTTCTCTCCCGTAGCGATGTTTAAGTCCATTCGGATTTTGTTAGCAATTGCTGCGTTTCATGATTATGAAATATGGCAGATGGATGTCAAGACTGCGTTCCTCAATGGCAACATTGATGAAGAGTTGTATATGATGCAACCCGAACGTTTTGTCGATCCTAAGGATGCTGATAAAGTGTGCAAGCTTCAGCGTTCCATTTATGGACTGAAGCAAGCATCTCAGAGTTGGAACCTTCGTTTTGATCAAGTGATCAAGAGCTTTGGATTTGTTCCAAATTGCTATGAAGCTTGTATCTACAAGAAAGTGAGTGGGAGCTCGGTGACATTTCTGGTACTATATATGGATGACATATTGATTATTGGAAATGACATTAACATGCTTAACGATGTGAAGAGTTATTTGAACAAGTGTTTTTCAATGAAAGACCTAGGTGAAGCTGCTTATATATTGGGCATCAAAATCTATAGAGATAGACAAAGACGCCTGATAGCTTTAAGCCAGAGTACATACCTAGACAAAGTTCTGAAAAGGTTCGGAATGGATAAGGCAAAGAAAGGTTCAGTGCCTATGTTGTCAGGTAAGATATTGAGCAAGGCTCAGTGTCCAGCTATGGTAAATGATAGAGAAGCTATGAGCAAAGTGCCTTATGCCTCGGCCATAGATTCTATCATGTATGCCATGCTGTGTACTAGACCGGATGTGTCCAATGCTCTTAGTTTGACGAGCAGATATCAAAGTGATCCAGGAGTGGAACACTAGACAGCCGTGAAGAACATCCTAAAGTACCTAAATAGGACTAAATAAATGTTCTTAGTCTATGGAGGTGATGAACAACTCGTCGTAAAAGGTTACGTCGACGCTAGTTTTGACACCGACAAGGATGATTCTAAATCTCAGACAGGATACATTTATATTTTGAATGGAGGAGCTGTGAGCTGGAGAAGCTGCAAGCAAAGCGTGATCGTGGGATCTACAGTAGAAGCGGAATACATGGCTGCTTCAGAAGCGTCAAGTGAAGGAGTTTGGATCAGGAACTTCATCACTGAGCTTGGCGTGGTTCCAAGTGCATTGGACCCACTGGAGATATTGTGTGACAACACTGGTGCCATAGCACTCGCTAAGGAACCAAGATATCATCCAAAGACCAAGCATATCAACCGCAAGTTTCATATAATCCGAGATTATATAGCAGATGGAGATCTGAAGATTAGCAAAGTACATACAGATCTGAATGTCGCAGATCCATTGACTAAACCTCTTCCACGTGTAAAACATGATCAGCACCTTAGTGCCATGGGTGTGAGATTGTTGCCAAATGTAAACTAGATTATTGACTCTAGTGCAAGTGGGAGACTATTGGAATTATGCCCTAGAGGCAATAATAAAGATGTTATTATTATAATTCTTGTTCATGATAAAGTTTATATTCCATGCTAGAATTGTATTAAGCGGAAACTTTAATACTTGTGTGGTTTGTGAACAACACCGTGTCCCTAGTATGCCTCTATAGACTAGCTCATTGATTAATGATGGTTAAGGTTTCCTAACCATAGACATGAGTTGTCGATTAATAATGAGATCATATCATTGGGAGAATGATATGGTGGACAGACCCAAACTAAGCGAAGCAATTAGATCGTGTCATCGTGTTCATCTTTGCGAAGCTTTTCTTATGTCAAATATTGTATTCCTTAGACCATGAGATAATACAACTCCCTGGTATCGGAAGAAAGCTTTGAGGTCATCAAACGTCATCCTATGAGAGGGTGATCATAAAGGTGTCTCTCAGGTGATCGGAAAGTACCTGTTGGGTTGTATGTATCGAGATGGGATTTGTCCCTCCCAAGTCGGAGAGATATACTTTGGGCCCACTCGGTAATCGATATCAACACTGCTTGCAAGCATGTGGTTAAGGAGTTAATCACAAAGTGATATCGGATTACGGAACGAGTAAAGTACTTGCTGTGAACGAGATTGAACTAGGTATGACGGTACCGACGATCAAATCTCGGGCAAGTAAAATATCGCGAGACGAAGGGAATATATATGGGATTGAATGAATCCTGGCATCGTGGTTCATTCGATATGATCATTGATGAATGTGTGGGAGTCAATATGGGTTTCCAGACCCCACTGTTGATTATTGATATAAGATCATGTCTGCACATTCTCGAACCCGAAGGGTCACACACTTAACGTGTCTCGACGCTAGGATAGATTGGATAATTGGTTTATGAGTTTTTGTTCAGAGTCTCGGATGGGATCCGGGACATCACGAGAGGTTCCGGAATGGTCCGGAGAATAAGATTCATATAAGGCAATGCAGTTTTTGGAGTTCGGAATTGTTTCGGGTTAATCGGTATTGTACCGGAAGCTTCTAGAACCTTCCGGAGGGGGACCAACGTGGCCCCACCTGCCGGGAGGGGGCATGGGCCTATGAGGGAGTGCCCTGGCCGCATTGGGCCAGGGGCACAAGGCCCCATAGGGTCCAGCCGGCCAAACAAGGGGAAACCCTAATAGAGCTTCTAGAAGGAAGGGGGGAAACTTGCCCCCCACTCTTCCCTCCTTGGCCGCCGGCCTAGGCTTGGGGGAGGGGCTAGGGTTGCCGCCCACCCCTCTATATAAAGAGGGCTGGGGGCGCACCACCCCACACACCTTCCCCTCAAGCCTAGCCGCCCTGCTGCCCTCCTCTCTCTCTCCCTCCCGACTGCGTGTAGGCGAAGCCCTGCTGCAGAAACTCTCCACCACTTGCACCGCGCCGTCGCGTTGTAGATCCAATCCGTCTCTCCACCATACTTGCTGGACTGAGGAAGGAGGAGACGTCGAGGTGCTGCACGTGTGCATCTCTTGGAGGCATCGCCAATTGCGGTGCTAGATCGGATCAGATCGCGAGGAGGAGAAGCGAGTACGACTACATCGCCCACGTTCCGACGAACGTTCCACTGTGCGAATCTTCAAGGGTATGAAGATCTCATCTAATCTCTCTCGTTGTTTGCATCTCCTAGATTAGATCTTGGCTTTCCCGTTCGCATCTGTAGAAATTTTCTGATTTACTATGCTGCGAAACCCTTTAGATCTATCTACTAGATTGTAGCAACGACTCGATAGAGGAACTCACCCTCGAAGATTCCAAAACAGTTAACGAGAGCAGATTCTCGTGGGTGATGTAGTTGTACTCTTGACGATCTCAAGATCGCGTAGACGATCCTTCCGGCGCTGCGTTCCGGCAGAACTTCCGCAGTCGGTCACACGTTCGGTACTCGATGAAGACCTTCCTCTCCCTTGTTCCAGCAGACAGCGGAGGTTGTAGCACTCTCCTCGTGATTTCGGCAGCACAACGGCGTGGTACCGGAAGTAGAGGGGAGATCTCGCAGGGCTTCGCCTTAAGCCGGAGCGAGTATGGTGGACTATGAGAGAGGCCTTGGCGATCTAGGGTTTAGAGGGCACCAAGGGGAGAGTGTAGCTGGCGTCTAGGGTTTGCCAACTCGGCGAGTTGGTGGTGCCCTAGGTGGCGGCGGCAGCAGCAGGGGTGGTGGCGCCGGCGGCTTAGGGTTAGGGCTTTGGGGTGTGAGAGGTGTAGGGAAGAGGGGCAGCCCTGCCCCTCCTTTTATAGGTGGGAGGGCATGGCTTGGGAGGAGGGAGTCCTCCCCCAAGTCGGCCTCCTTGGCCGGCGGGTGGAGGAAGGAGGACTTCCTCCCCAAGTTGGTTTCCTACTCTCCCTCGACCAAGCAAACTTGTCGTTTGACTTTTCAAACTAGGATTTGATTTCTCCCTTTATTTTGCCCAACCATGATACCTAGCACATGATGCAACCATTCCACATTTTCATGACACATTCATGCACCCTTCCCCTCCGGAGTGCCGGACCTTCCGGAACCTTCTAGAACATTCCCGATGAAAACTCCGGAATTATTCCCCAACTCCGAAATAGGACTTTCCTTATATGAATCTTATTCTCCGGACCATTCCGGATCTCCTCATGATATCCCGGATCCTATCCGAGACTCGAAACAACATTCAGTCTCTTACTCATCATTCCATAACTACCCAACAACATCGAATCCTTAAGTGTGTCTCCCTATGGTTCGTGAATTATGCGGACATGATCGAGACACTTCTCCGATCAATAACCAATAGAGGAATCTGGAAATTCATATGGCTCCCACATATTTCTACGATTACTTTGCGATCGAATGAACCACTTACATACGATACCAATTTCCCTTTGTCTCACGATAGTTTACTTATCCGAGGTTTTGATCGTCGGTATCTCTGCATACCTAGTTCAACCTCGTTACCGATAAGTACTCTTTTCTCGTTCCCGTGGTATGTGATACCTTGTGAGCCAGTCACATGCTTGCAAGCCAATTGGATGACATTCCAGCGAGAGGTCCCAGAGTATATCTATCCGTCATATGGATGGACAAATCCCACTCTTGATCCATGTGTCTCAACCCATACTTTCCGAACACTCAATGCCACCTTTATAGCCACCCAGTTATGGTGTGGTGTTTGATGTCATCAAATCATCCTTCTGGTGATGGTGATAAGCATGATCTCATGGTCGAAGGAATTATGTTACTATGTATCAGAAAGCTTATAGCAATTGAACTATTAAAATGACTTGATCTTTATGCTACGCTTATCTATAGGAGTATGTCCATCATATCATTCTCCTAATGACATGACCTTGTTATTAACAACATCTCAAATGTTCATGATCAAGAAACCATGATCATCTATTAATCAACAAGCTAGTATTATAAAGAGGCTTTACTAGGGACTCTAATTTAGTTTACAAATCACACAAGTATTAATGTTTATGGTTAATACTGTTATAGCATGAATGTAAACATTTATCATAAACACAAAGATATAATAATAACTACATTTATTATTGCTCTAGGGCATATCTCCAACAGTCTCTCACTTGCACTAGAGTCAACTAATCTAGATTACATGGTAATATACCGAACACCCATGGCAGTTTGCTGTTGGTCATGTTTTGCCCTCGGGAGAGGGTTAGTCAACGGATCCGCCACATTCAGATCTGTGTGTACTTTGCAAATCTTTATGTCACCATCTTGGACATGTTCTCGAATAGCATGAAAACGCAGCTTGATGTGCTTCAAATTCTTGTGTGACCTAGGTTCTTGCGCATTGGCTATGGCGCCCATGTTATCACAGTAGATAGACATTGGGTCCAGCGCACTTGGAACCACACCGAGCTCTGTAATGAACTCCTTCATCCATATCGCTTCTTGTGAAGCCTCCGAAGCAGCTATGTATTCCGATTCAGCTGAAGATCTCACCACAACGCTTTGCTTTGCACTCCTCCAGCTAACTGATGCACCATTCAAAGTAAATACATATCTAGATTGAGATTTATAATCATCCGGATCAGTGTTCCAACTAGCATCGGTGTAACCATTAACAACGAGCTGTTCATCACCTCCATAAGAAAGAACCATATCCTTAGTTCTTCTCAAGTACTTAAGGATGTTTTTGACCGCTGTCCAATGATCCACTCCTGGATCACTTTGATACCTGCTAGTCAAACTAACAGCATATGCAATGTCGGGTCTAGTATATAGCATGGCATACATTATAGATCCTATGGCTGAGGCATAGGGAGTCTTACTCATCCTTTCACTATCTTCTGTCGTTGCTGGACTTTGAGTTTTACTCAACGTCGTATTGGGCAACATGGGCAAGAACCCTTTCTTGCTATCTTCCATTCCAAACCTCTTTAGAACTTTGTCCAAATATGTACTTTGTGACAATGATATTAGGCGTCTCGATCTATCTCTATAAATCTTTATGCCTAATATGTAAGCTGCTTCGCCAAGGTCTTTCATTGAAAAACTATTATTCAAATATTCTTTGACACTATTAAGAAGGTTTACATCATTCCCAATCAACAATATGTCATCTATATATAGTATTAAGAATGCTACAGAGCTCCCACTCACTTTCTTGTAAATACAAGCTTCTCCATAAGTTTGTATAAAACCAAAACTTTTGATTACCTTATCAAAACGTTGATTCCAACTTCGGGATGCTTGCTTCAACCCATATATGGACCGTTGAAGTTTGCATACCTTGTTAGCATCTTTAGGATCGAAAAAACTTTTGGGTTGCATCATATACAACTCTTCATCAATGTCTCCATTGAGGAACGCCGTTTTGACATCCATCTGCCATATCTCATAATCGTAATATGCAGCGATTGCTAACATAATCCTCACAGACTTTAGCTTCGCTACTGGTGAGAAAGTCTCATTGTAGTCAACTCCTTGAATTTGTCGAAACCCTTTTGCGACAAGTCGAGCTTTATAGACAGTAACATTACCATCAGCATCTGTTTTCTTCTTGAAAATCCATTTGTTCTCGACAGCCTTCCGGCCATCCGGTAAGTCTACCAAAGTCCATACTTGGTTTTCGTACATGGATCCAATTTCGGATTTCATGGCATCTTGCCATTTATTGGAATCTGGGCTCATCATTGCTTCCTCATACGTCGCAGGGTCATCGGTGTTGTCCACCAACATGACACTCATAACGGGATCATACCAATCAGGAGTGGTACGAGTTCTCATTGACCTGCGAGGTTCTGTAGCAACTTCAACCGAAGTTTCATGATCATCATCATTAGCTTCCTCTCTTATTGGTGTAGGCGCCACAGGAACTTCTTCCGGTGCTGCGCTACTCGCAAGTTTGAGAGAAGGTTCAACAACCTCGTCGAGTTCTACATTCCTTCCAGTCACTTCTTTCGAGAGAAATTCCTTCTCTAGAAAGGATCCATTCTTGGCAACGAAGATTTTGCCCTCGGATCTATGATAGAAGGTAACCCAATATTTTCCTTCGGGTATCCTATGAAGACACATTTTTCCCCTTTGGGTTCAAGCTTGTCCGGCTGTAACCTCTTTACATAGGCTTTGCAACCCCAAACTTTAAGGAACAACAATCTAGGTTTCTTCCCAAACCATAATTCATACGGTGTCGTTTCAACAGATTTAGATGGTGCCCTATTTAAAGTGAATGCGGCTGTTTCTAATGCATAACCCCAAAACGATAGCGGTAAATCTGTAAGTGACATCATAGAGAGAACCATATCTAAGAGAGTTCGATTACGACGTTCGGACACACCATTATGCTGTGGTGTTCCCGGCGGTGTCAATTGTGAAAGTATTCCGCATTTCTTTAAATGCTCGCCAAACTCGTAACTTAGATATTCACCTCCATGATCAGAACGTAGAAATTTAATCTTCTTGTTACGTTGATTCTCCACCTCACTTTGAAATTCCTTAAACTTCTCGAAAATTTCGGACTTATGTTTCATGAAATAGATATACCCATATCTACTCAAATCATCCGTGAAGGTATGAACATAACGATAACCACCGCGTGATGCTACACTCATTGGACCACATACATCGGTATGTATGATTTCCAACAAGTCCGTAGCTCGCTCCATCATACCAGAAAATGGAGTCTTAGTCATTTTACCCATCAGACATGCTTCGCATCTTTCAAGTGATTCGAAATCAAGGGATTCAAGAAGTCCATCGGAATGGAGTTTCTTCATACGCTTGACTCCAATGTGACCAAGACTACAGTGCCACATATAGGTCGAGTTATCGCTCAATTTCAAACGTTTAGCTTCAATGTTATTAATATGTGTATTTCCGCCATAGAGATTCAATAAGAATAGACCATCTATCAAAGGTGCATGTGCATAAAACATATTACTCATATAAATCGAACAGCCATTATTCTCGGACTTAAACAAGTAACCGTCTCGCAATAAACAAGATCCCGATATAATGTTCATGCTCAACGCAGGCACAAAATAACAATTATTTAAGTATAAAACTAATCACGATGGTAGATGAAGAGGTACCGTGCCGACCGCGATCACATCAACCTTTGATCCATTTCCAACGCGCATTGTCACCTCGTTCTTTGCTAGCTTCCGTTTATTCTGCAGCACCTGTTTCGAGTTACAAATATGAGCAACCGAACCAGTATCAAATACCCAGGCACTACTATGAGTACTAGTGAGATACACATCAATAACATGTATATCGAATATACCTTTCTTCTTGATGTTGCCGTTCTTCAAATCCGCCAAGTACTTTGGGCAATTCCGCTTCCAGTGACCCTATCCCTGGTTTCTTGCGCTTTCCCTTGCCCCTTCTTCTTTAGTTGTTTCTTTTTGTTGAACATTCTGAGAGTTTGTTGACCCCTCTCGAAGTTCACTATCCGCCTGTATACCTCGTAGGTCACATAGGCGTCGAGGCTTGCATACTAGATCTGTTCTTCGGCCAGGAGCATGTTCTCCCACTGCTTGTGGTCCACATCCTTCTTCGTCTCCTTCATGACATTGTAATGGCTGTCTATGAGGGCCACAACATAGTCAGCCAAAGAATCCCTCTCATTCGTGGAGCCGGCAGGCTTCCACCTCTTCTGGATGTCCACGAAGTTCGTCACTGGCACTATAGAACGCCTGAGCCTGATACTATTGTTGCCAATGTCGACGCTGGCAAAGGAAATGTTAGGGTCCGCGAGGAACTCTGCTAGCTTGGAGCATGGCTTTTCGGCCTAGCAGATCTGGTAGACCAGGAAATCCGTGCCCACACGCAGTTGGACGACGACAGCCTTCTGCATCGATGATTGCTCGTTGGAGTACTTGACGTCGAGGCCAACAATCTTTTCATCCGCTTCCTCCAGGAGCGGTTGGATTTTCTCGATGTAAGCGTTCACCGCTGACGCTCTGTTGGTATACGCCATCCGTAGTATGGTGGTGTTGCGGGGGTCCAGGAAGTAGTATAGCTTGTCGAATGGCAGCACCATGGATGATGATTGGCGGCTTCTTTTGTTTTGCAGAGGTTCGGCTGGGTGAAGAAAATGACAGAAAATGAATGGGATCGAGAAGATGAAAGGAACCGCTAGGAAGATTGGGAGATGCATGCATGCATGAGCTGTTGTGGAAACAAAGGGTATGCAGTTTCCCTCGGCCCCGCCCACGTACTCTTCTGAAATATTTACGGATCAGTTTTAGGGACGCAGTTTACTGTACATTTTTGTACGGAAGCAGTAGTACTCTCTCCGTTTACATTTAAATTGCGTTCTGCTCAAAACACATCTTATCTTACCACCTAGTATGATTTTATATAAAAATGATATGTCATACTTCTATTATATGATTCTCACACGTGTGCAATGCATGCACAACTTACTAGAGAGAAGCATCACATCGCACTTTTCAATGCAAAATGTGTCTACTATGAAAAATACTAGTACATACAAAATACTAGTAGTATGTACCCGCTAACATATGCATACTCCAAGTTACCACTCTTACCAGCCTTAGGCCTTTCATCACAATAATGGGAGTCTCTTAGCGCAGTATCATAGGCTAACTAAGTAACTATAGTTACCGATGAGGAGTAATACTCAGGTACAACTAGTACATTAGCTAGGTATAGACAAAAAAAATCTAGTATCCCAATCACATGCATGCATGCAAGAGATATTAATCCATTGGCAAGTATAATGACAAAGTGTTACTAGTTCATGTTAGTACTACCTTTATAGTGGGTAACATGTGTGTATATAATTAAGTCAAAGGCAGAGACCCTATTTGTGCAGAAATGGGTCCGGAAATACTCTGTACCTACAAAGGCTAGAACATTACAGTAAACTAGTAGTATTTTTTCTAGTCCTTGGAGTAGGTTATTATTTTTCTATATCTTTTGTACTGTATAGCCAAATTCAAAATCTCAGAGCGCCAAATTCTCCCGCAACACCTCCATCAAAATATTTTGAGTAGTCACGCGCCAAGTTTTAGCCATACGAAATTCCTTTTCTACCCCAGACAATGGCCTAACTACAAATGTCAAGTCGTGGGATCTTTTGTAATTTTTCTCCCCCCGGTCCTCATAGCACTCCAAAAAACCCTAACCCCTATCTCACCTCTGGCTCCTGCACCCCCGCACCGGAGCATCCCGCCATTGTAAGGTTCCCAACCTTTAATAAGGTAGAGTCCCCTGTGTTTACAATGCTAGTCCCTGGATCAATAGCTAGCATCCACAGTTAAGATGTAATATCAAGAAACAAAGGTCATAATACAACTTTATAACCAGGAATAAAATATTTTATTACATCTTTCATAGCTCATTTGGCTATTACATTACATTGCAGTAGAATATCTATAAGCATGGGGTCCTTCATCTTCAAAGTGCCACAGGAAGACATGTTGGTTGTAGACTTGTAATCCTAATCATTAAACTTCACTAATATCAATCAAACCTGCAACATAACAAGTTATAGCCACAAGGGTCAATACATTTGAATTGTATTGGCAAGTGATACTATGGTAGTATAGTGGAGTCTATCATCTATATGCTTTTGGCTAAGTGGAGTTGAGGCTTGCATTGCTCAAAAATAGATTTTTCCTTATCATTTGAAAACATTAAGTTTTTGCTTGACAAAAATCACCCAAGGCATCTACCAATCAAAGATTGAAGATCCTTTTAACCCTTGTTCAACCACAAGTTTTTAACTTAGAAATTTGGATGATGAGATTCTTGATAGCTTCCATGTCTTGATGCTCAAATTGTCCTTTACCAGGGACATGGCTAAGTACTTAGATTTTTCCATCTGCAGAGGTTGTGCACTTTCCCCACAAGACTTGGTTTCACCAAGACAAGATCTTTCAGAAGCCTTTCCTTAGACCAAATGGACGCGTTCCAACCTATCATCCCACTACCACCAACTGTCCAAATGGCTAAGTTCTAGCAACCTATGTGATCCAGGCAGAGCCCATAATGCCAAGTGGTTGCACTTGAAGCTTCTCAACATTTGACATCTCAAATCTCTTTGTTCCTGGGTGGCCATCCACAAGTGATATACACAAGGTAAACCATAAAAATGGGCCTTGTGAACCACTCAACACAAACCATTCCTTCCATTCCACCCAGGTGATTCATTCTCTTAGTTGTTTTATTAAACAAAACACAAGTCCTCAGACTTAGAAATTTTTCCATAGTGTGAATATATATTCCGCCCTTGTTTTCTACTAGCTAAGCTAAGCATGATAGTAGTAGGGATCTTAACTTAGGAAATTTCTACTAAGGTTTCATCTACTAGGATTTCCCATAGCATGGTTTATACTTAGCAAAAAATTCCATGCAAGTTTTACTTAGAAAAATCACTAATGCATAGTGAAAGTAATGGGACAAAAGTATGAAGCATAACTTGCCTTTTTGGTAGATTATAGGTTCACTCCTTGATCTTTGCAATGTTCACACACTTCAAGTCACTACAAATCAATCAAGCAAACAATATTTCAATCTACCATTCAAGCAATTCATCACATAAAATGATAAAATCAAAGTAATGCATGCAAGCATGCAATAGGTTGTTATATTTGTAAAAGTGGTTTCTAGTAGGTTGTAAACATTTGGAAACACCTATTGGTCATTTTATAAAGTGGCAAAGTCATTTGCAATAGGTTTCACTTTATAAACCCTTTTTAAAACAAGGTATCATTTTATGTGGTGTAAAAATGTTTTCAATAAGGCATTAATCTATAGGATTCACAAAATGTGTTTTCAAACCATAAAACTTTGTGTTTAGGGTCAGAGAGTTTAAAACAAAACATTTCCCAAAGGTTTTCCTTCATAATCATTTTTAATAAATAAACCATATTTTTATTTGACTAGAATTGGTTTTAAATCAAAGAATCATTCTTCTTCTTCACCAAATACATTTTTGAAACCACAATTTGTTTCCTAGGGTCAGTAGGTTCAAAACAAACCATTTTCCAAAGATTTTATCCTCAAATTCATTTTGGAATAATTTTTATATCCTAAATAAGCATACACAAGTTTCTGCAAAAAACAAACATTTTACCAGAAGCTTTTTACTAAACAAAGTGCATGGTTGGCTAGGGCTTGCTTTTCTGAATCCATTGATATAAAATTTGCAAATTTTGGACGTGTGGAACTAAAGTTATGCAATTTACAAAATTGGAAAACTAATAGATCAAATTCTGTTTAAATCAAACAGACTGGGACACGCGTCCTATTCCTATTCGCCGAAAACGTTTCGCGTGGATCAAGCGACGCAGGCCGTTGGATTTAAGTAATATCGCACGGCGCGCAGGTGCTACTTACCCCTTCGTATAGCTTCTATCCTAGCCGCTGGATCCTAATCGCACGACACCTAGCACACTTGCCAGAGAGGGGCGGCGCTGGCGGCGGCTGGTGGTGGCGGAGCGGTCAGACGGCGGCGGAGTCGACGCTACAGGAAGCGAGGGAGGAAGGGGAGATGCTCACCATGTTCGCAACATCGTGGGGAAGCTCAAGGCGGTTGTCGTTGCTGAGGGGGCGCACTGTGGTGTCGTGGATTCCTCGCCGGAGTGGAGCTGCGCCTCGGGCTTGTCTGTTCGTCGACGGGGACGAGTCTATGGTTCACTCTAGCCCAAACAAACAACGCTGTTAGGTTCGCGAGAGAAGGGCGAATACGGGAGTACCAGCCAGAGGGAATGGGGCGGTCTGGCTTACCAGGAAGACTTCGCCGGAATGGAAACAGACGATGGCGGCGTTTGGAGTCGTTGTTGTCGAGGCTCAGGGCGCGCGCGAGCGAGCTGGCAATACGGGAAGGTGCGCCTGGGTCTGGGGAGTGTGTGAGCTTGGTCGAGGAGGCAAGGGCGACAGCGGCTGGCCGGAATTGCTTGCGGAACTCGCCGGAGACAGCGGCAGTGCAACGCAAAATGGGAGCAGCCTGGTGGCTCTCGAGGCGTGGTGTTTGGGGGGAAAGGAAGAGGATAAACGGGCGTTTAAGCGAGTGTGGTCAGGGGGCGTTGATCACGCGGCATTGAAGCGAATTGACGACGTGAATCAATCGGCAGTAACGGGAGGAAGAACAGGTCGCGTGGGGAAGAAGCTGACGTGGTCGTGGGGTCGTCTTGTCAGCGATAGAGGGGAAAGGGGAGTGGGGTCCAGTTGTCATTCGCTGTGCGGGTTAAATCGTGAGTGAAAGAAAACGCTTCGGGGGAGAGAGGGAAATGGGATGCTGGGCCAGGTGGGCTTAGCTGGGCTGGGTCGTCTCTTTCATATTTTTTTTGTTCAGATACTTTTTCCTTTTTCCATTTAGTTTTCTGTTTTGAAATTCAAACAACAATTAAAACACTCAAATCAATTCAAACTTCCACCAAACTTGTATTGAGTTTTAGTTCTATTTAATCAACACAAATCCAAAGTCCAAAAATAAAATAATATTTTTATTCTTTTTAGGATCTATTTAATAATTAAATAAAATAGACCTTAACTATTAATTCAAATAGGTTTTGATTTATTTAATAAAATATCCATTTGAAATCTAAATATTAACAAAACCAAATCAGTAGGTTTTATTTGAAAATATAAAATACTTGGAAGACTTGTTTAAAATAATTTAACAAGTTTTTGATGTTTAATTAAAAAGGTAAAACCTTTATTTTTAATAAATTTGGATATTAATAAATCCTCATTATTTTATTTAAATAAACCTTTACTCTTTTAATCAAAGCAAAACATTTTATTTCAAAAGCTTGGCCAAGGTTTAATTTGGCTCTATAAAATAATCCTTATTTATATTTCTACCTTTTCATTTGAAAACTAAATCTTTTTATTAAAGATCCAAAAATAGTAACTCCACTTATTCAAAATATTTTCTTTATTAATTGTTTAACTTTTAAAATCCCTTTAGGATTTGTTTGATCAAAAAGGTTTGAAGGTTTCCAATTGGAATCAAAAAGTTTCTTCTCACCCTGAAAATCAACAAAGTTTTATTTTATTCATTTATTTTTCACATAACAAGATTTGGAAAATCTTGGGATGTGACAGCCATGCTTTGCCGGCCTACACACCACCCAACCCCTATCTCACCTCCAGCTCCTGCACCATCGCACCGGAACATCCCCGCCCTAGTTTGCTGGCCTACTCGCCTCCCAACCCCTATCTCACCTCCAGCTCCTGCACCACCGTATTGCAACATCCCCGCCACAGCCCGCCCTACACGCTACCCAACCTGTATCTCACCTGCAGCTCCTAGTCCACCACACCGGAACATCCCCGCCGCACTTTGCCGGTCAACACGCCATCCCAAACCCCCTATCCCACCTCCGGCTTCTGCACCGCTGCACTTCGCCGGCCTGCACGCGATACCTCGCGATACCACATACTCCTCACAAGTCTACCAGATCAGTCGACGTCCTCCTTACCGGACCTAGTTCACTGACTCCCTCGTCCATAGCACCTGGCCTGCTTCACCTATGCCGGTGTGCGCTGCATTTGATCTGCTTCACAGACTCAACAGTCCACTACACCAGATCTGCTTCACCGACGCTCTTGAGCAGATCCTCGAGTCCATAATCATTAGTAACAGATCTGCTCCACCGACGACGCCGTGCACTACACCGGATATCCTCGAGCGGCAATCGTATCAAGCAAATGAGACCCATAATAAAACCTCCACAGATCTGCGTTAGTGACGCCGCTGTGATCTATCTGCTTCAGAGCGACTCACCACTACCAAGCACACTCGGCGTCCTTGATGTTACCCGCAAAGATGCCATGTATGCATAGACAATGCCATGACCTAGGTAAACCAGATTTGCTTGTTCGTTTTATTATAGTAGGTATAAGCCTGCGACAATGAACTGCATTTCCGTATTGGTGGTAAATTCCTACCTCAATACTGGCTTAATTAATATCCGACTCTCCCTTAATAAATCTGGTGTAGTCTATGTTAAATCTAGGCGTTAAACTACTCCCTTTGTTTCATGGAATAAGGTGTCCTTGTTTTCCGTGTTTTTTCTTTGACCAACAATCACTCTTAATATATAAAAAAAATTTGTAGTACAAAACTAGCATCATTGGAGCTCATTGTTGTTATGCAGTTGATGGCAAATATTAATTCACTAAACATATAAAGCTGCCTACATGTTCTACAAGTTCGCAAGTTATGTCATCATAATGTGCATTTGCTTTGTCCGTAGCTATAACACTGACTTCATGTAATTTTGGAGTTCATTGGTAGTTTTAAGCCACTGAACATGTAGGTTAGTATTTCCTGCTCTACATGTTTAGAATTTATGTTATTTTAATTTCAATCTGGTTTGTACAAAGCAACCATAGTAACACCCTTCTTTTATGTAATTCATTGCAAATTTTATGTCATTGAACTTGTTGGTTTTGCATTCCCTCTGCAAGGTATGCCATTATTATTTATAGCTTATTTCAATTAACCTTCGATAGTAGTTGCCTCCTATTATATACTACATTCGTTCTGTAAAAGAAGGCCTATACTTTTTAAAGTAAAAAATGATGACTTTGACCAGGCAGATATAAAATATATTCACAGTTAATTTGTATCAATTGTGACTGAAAATACATGTCCCGGTGTATCTAATGGTATTGGTTTGGCATGGTAGATGTTCCTTGTATGTTCTACAAACTTGGTCGAGTTTTGCATCGACTGACTTGTGAAAAATTTATATTCCTTAGTTTTTGGATTAGATGTAGTATTAGATGGGAAGTTTTAAGGCACTTAACATGGTTATCTTCATGCCCTTCTCTATACATTCAAGTTTCTCAATTATAATTTCTGGAGCAGCAGTATCTACCTTCTATTATGTTGTTCATGCCATTTTAAGTCACTTCACATGTGTTTGCATTCCCTTCTCTATAAGTTCATGAGGTATACCATTGTAATGTATATCTTGTTTGTCCTAATGTTAATACAGTATCTGCCTGCTCCATAGATCATGGAAAATTTTATGGCACTTCACATATTTGTATGCAATCCCATTTCACAAGTTAAAACCATTTTCCATTGTAATTTGTCTCCTGTTCGTGCTAAGGACTAACTGTATTTGCATTCTATTTTGTCGCCATGGAAAACTTTATACCATTAAAATGTTTATTTATATTCCACCATTCCCTGCTCTAGTTGTTCACAAGTGGAGAACCAGGCGCTGTCCTGGTAGCTGATAGTTCAGGTGTGGAGGCCATCCCGCCTGGGTTCGAGTCCCAGCATGGGCAGACTTTCGAGTCGCCACTAAGGCATGAATAAACCAGGTGTCCCACCTACCTAACAACGGACAACCAAGGGAGGGATCATTCCCCCGTTGTCAATGTTTTTACTTGTTCACAAGTGATTATATTATAATGTCTATCTAGATCTTTGTAAATAACAACACCCACTATCTGATATTATTTCGTCTCATAGGGAACATGAAGAATCGTAGAGTGAATCGCTCCTACAATCTTGTTATTACATGTTGCTTTCTATTGCTGCAAGCAAACCTGTTTTATGTTAATGATTGGGCGGAACCTATATGCAGAGGAGCAACAATAAAGCAGATGAATCGACTATCCAAGTGCTGGATGCGGTGGATGTCTTAAACTAACGAACTGGCAACAAGATGTCCTCCAACGGGACTACACAAAGAGAAATAGTAAGTCACTTGTTTCTACCGAGATGTGCTTAGTGTCAGATGCTTGTTTGTATGAGGCATCACATGGGTCGGCTAATGATTAGAACAAGATTAACCTTAAACAAGACTAGGTAAAAACCAAACGTGAATCCCTCGATTATAATTCAATGTGCTCACTTGATCATGGCGCTGATCTATTTTTTCTATATTTGACTTATATTCATCTATCTATCTATCTATCTATCTATCTATATACGTTAACTAGACCATGATTTGGTGGTGGTGATTTATGTATATCCACTTTATACTATATTTTTCTGCTATGTAACAAAGACCAAATGTAAATATCTAGATTTGTAATTCAATTATCTCACTCAATCATGCTGATTCTCTATTATTTGCTATATTTGACTCACCATAAATCAATCAATCAATCAATCAATCTATCTATCTATCTATCTATCTATCTATCTATCTATCTATCTATCTATCTATCTATCTATCTATCTATCTATCTATCTATCTATCTATCTACCTACCTACCTACCTATCTATCTATCTATCTATCTATCTATCTATCTATCTATCTATCTATCTATCTATCTATCTATCTATCTATCTATCTATCTATCTATCTATCTATCTATCTATCTATCTATCTATCTATCTATCTATCTATCTATCTATCTATCTATCTATCTATCTATCTATCTATCTATCTATGCGTTAACTAGACTATTATTAGGTGGTGGTAATTTATGTATATCCACTTTTATGATAATTTATGGTATATTGTAGTATTTTTTTTGCTATTAAGAGTTTGTATGAACCCTGGAGGTAGTCACATTGTCTAGTGTTGGAACCACATGAGTTGGCCAATGATTAAAACAAGATGACCATTAACGCAATATTCTCCTTGGATATAAAAAGCATAATTAAGCTTCATATGATACTTAGTTACTGTATATATGCCCTATAATCATCTTACTATGATCTGAAAGTCTATCGTGCACCTGGTGTTTTATTGCTTAATTCATTACCTCACTAGCTATTCTACATGAGGCACATATAGATTCTTTTGCCATTTTGATTCTTTAGTTTGCTCATGGTTAAAGCAGTGTCATGATTTTCTTAACTTAAATGATGGCTATTTCTTTGAGAATAAAATTGTTGATTACTAAGAAACATGAGATATTATGCATATGTTCTGACTCATGTCTGCTCGATTTAATCTATAGATGATCAGATGATCTTTCTAGTTTAATATTAGCAACCAGATGGTTCAATTAGTTATGAGTCCTTTACATGTTTAGTGACTTGTGATTTCAACAATGCGATATTGTGTCGTGATTTCTATGGATATAATGTGGATAACAGAGATCATACACGTTTACTTGACATTATATATGTTGGATATCTTTTTTTTCGAGTGAATTCCACTTTTTACCCTCTACTTGTGCATTTGTGACACTAATTACCCTATGTAGTGAAAATTCATCTAAATTACCATGTTTGGAAACTTTAAACCTTCATTTTCTGATGCATATCTATTGGGCAAGGTGTGAGGTGACGATTGAACTTCAAAATTATCGAGATTGCAACAAAGAATAGAAAATTTGGTGTAGAGAAGGGTAGATATGATCGACGACGACGTCCTCTGATCTTGACATATTTTGTAGCGGCACATCGTCCTAACATGTCAGCCTTATCCAAGAACACGTGTTGAATGCTAAAACAGGAAAAAAGCATGCTTAGAATTTTCTTAAATAGGACATTCGGGTACAACTTCTACTAAATGGGGTAATTAGTGTCTCAAATGCACAAATAGAGGTTAAAAGGTGGAATTCACTTTTTTTTTTCAAATAGCAGTTTATTTGATGCATACGGCTTGGCTACATTTCCGAGATACTAACTCTATATGGTGAACAAAGTGCTTCTATCAAAAGAATGTCACATTCCGCTTAATTTGATCTTCCACTTCATACCAGCCATACATTGTTCAAATACTTCATTGATCTTGCAAGGTGCACAATGTATCAGTTGCTTGTTTGTCTACATGATTTTCTTAGTTGTCTGGTTATATGCACAATGATACTGTTAGCAGTTGGAAATACAATAGTTGTAGGCATTACAAAGAAGGTTTCTGCTACTTTTGGCTACATCCAACTATTGTTTTGGCAGCAAATGACTCATCTCTTTGTTTCTCTTCTTTTTTATATACTGTCTCGACAATCAAAATATTTGAATGATCTGGCTATTGAAAAGCGGTGGCTGATATCTTGTTTCTCTAAAAATATGCGGGTAGTCTATTTAAGACACACACTTGATCTATTGCTTGTTTTTCTAAGGTACTATCATAGTTCGCTGATGATTAAAACAATGCCACCTTCTGTGGTTGGAATTCCAACCATAATTTTTCTAAACGCACACTGATATGGCTAGTTCGTACAATAGACCATTTCTAAACGCTATTTTTATATTATAGGTTAATGCTTGTTGTCTTGACCAATTCTAAGCAGCTCAAGGGATCCTAGATACCTCTTTTTGTTATATTTTCTATATTTGCATTAGGTAGTGATATGATTTGTTTATGAGAGAAAGAGTAGTTGTTTGGTTCACGACATTCACTTCCAAACAAGTTTAGTTAGACCGCATGAGACACATGTTAATTGCTTGATTTGTTATATTAGGACAATACTTATTTTGAAAAACTTTGACAACAAACATAGTGTTTCTTCGCCTGCTTTGCTGCACTAACTTAATATATATTAGTTTCAGCCTGCAAATAATCTGTATTGTTTGTTCCACAGAGCGGCTATGATATAGGCACATGCTCGCATCGGTCCAGGACGTTGATTGTTCTTGTTATTCTGGAAAGAGATGTACGGGGCACATCATTGATTGTTCCTGGCCAATGATGTATTAACGTTATTTTAAATATAAGTTGGCTGCCAGTTTGATGGTATGCTGTGATGACTTGTTTTCTTTGTTTCAGGGTGCACATGAAGCTATGGAGGCAGAAGTGAGGACTCCTACGTTAAGTGTTGATGTTATTTCACAAAGCAGTAGTGACAGTGGTTATTGCTTGCATCGGCCCGCTATTCCAGTTATTCTAGCACAAAGAGGTGTTACATCTGCACTTGAAACAATTCATTTAATTGAACAAGAAACATAGGAAACAAATGCAATAATCATGATTAAACGTGAACATATACTGGAACTAAAAGATCAACAAGACTGGACTGACCGTCTACTTGATAATTTCTTCTGCAGCTGTCATGGTAAGCCTGTTGTTACTTGTATGGCGATGTAAGATCTAGCAGAAACTCTGTTCCAACCCATGACTAGCAATGTCTGTGTAATGTATCTTTTTGTTTCTATTGAATTCTGGTCTGTAATAAATTTCAGTATTTTCCTATTGATGTAATATGCTAATTCTCGCACCGCATTAATGAGACGAAATATTAACAGACTGTTTTAAAGAACAATTGCGCCATAATTGTAGAATATGATATGCCGACCAGCAGATGGGCTCAATATACAGTAAAAGGCCTGAATCACGGCAGGCCGCATAATCTCCCATAGGCCTTAAATTGTAACTGCCAAAAACATAACGGGCCAATAGCAAAAGAGAAGCATGCCAAAACAGTAACATGCCAGAACAATAACAAGCCAGAAGAGTAACAAACCAGAACAATAACAGTCCTTAACTGTAACTGGCCTAAATAGTACGGAACAGAACATGAGCATGCCAGAACAGTAACAAGCTGGAAATCCTTCCCGGTTTAGAACAGTAATAGGCTAGAAAATGAGTAGGCCACTTTATGGGCCATAACAGTAACGAGCCTTCCTACAAATGGGCCATCAGTTGGTAGCCCATTATGGTCTGTAAGAATAGTGTTAGGCCGATCACAGGCCTTAACAGTACCGGGCCGACATTGCGCAGGCCGCCAATGGGCCGCATAGTAGTGAGCCTAGCGGGCCTTCACTAGGCTGAAAAAGTGAAGGGCCTGAAAGTATATGGTCCGTGATCGGCAGCACAAATGGTCCCAATTCAAATAGTGCAGAAAAGAATAGTAATGGGTCAAAAAGTTTACGGGCCGCCTATGGCTGCACCAGTGGGACCATTTGTAACAGTGCATGACGAAATAGTAATGGGCCATGATCCTATTGGGCTTCCTTAATGGACCGACCCACTTAATAATTACCATGACTTAGCTAGGCCTGGCTTCTACCACGGTTTCATTGACAATTAACGGTGTTAACTGGCCGTTAACGGTGCTCTCCACGTGGCAGTTTGCATGACGTCAGCAGTTAACGCGGCTGGCAAATAGATCTACGACAGAACGACTTTTCATGGCCGAAGGGTGCGATCTGCCATGGTAAAAAAACCCGTGGTAGATTCATTTGTGATGGGGATTTTACCACGAAGGGCATCCGTCGTAGAAGACTCTTCAGCCATGAAAAGTGGGCCTTCAACCACGAAAATTGTCCGTTGTAAAAGGACATTTTTCTTGTAGTGATTGTGTTGTCATTGAACCTCATTGGAAAAGTCGATGATGGTTTGTTGCGTCTCACTTTTCTGCTTGAATAAGTAGACCCATGTGTGCCTTGAGTAGTCATCGACAATGACAAGACAATAGTTCTTCCCACCAAGACTTGCATGAGATGGAGGACCAAAAAGATCCACATGAAGGATCTCTAATATTCTCTTTGATGAAATAATTGTCTTCCATGGATGGGGAGAGTCATGCATCTTTCCTTCAACACAAGCCCTGCAAACATGATATTTGGCAAAGGAACCATTTATTTCAGTCCAAGAATGTGGCCATCCTTGTGAATGATTTTTAAAGTTCTCATGTTGATGTGGGTAGAAGGCGATGCCATAACCAGCCCGCGTCAGCCTTTCCGAATAAGCACATCGGACCTGCATTGATTTTCCTGGAAAAGTCTACCACATACAATTCATTTTTGATATATCCAACAAAAGAGACCTTTAGAGACTTGCTCCACAAGAGTACCACTATATCATCATCAATGAAAACTGCAAAGCCAATCTTACCAAGGGCATGAACAAAAAGTAAATTGTACCCAAGGGTCTCAACAAGCATGACGTCCACGAGAGACATATCGTGAGAAACCACAACCTTGCTAAGACCCAATACCTTTGACTTGGACTTATCACCATTGGAGACGGTTATTTGATCATGATTGGGCCTCATCTCCATAATGATTTCCTTGCTTCCAGTCATGTGACTTGTGCATCCACTATGAAGCACCCATTTCGACCCACGAGAAGCATAACCCTACAAGAAAATTAATTCTTGGTTTTAGGTACCCATTTTTCAATGGGTCCTCTCATGTTAGTAACAAGGGTATTTGGAACCCAAATAGACCAAGCAATATAATCATCATAAGTACCAATATAACTAACATAAACATTACCATAATAATTACGTAATAACTCATAATGAGGATTATTAGGTTTTGCAAAACCATCATAGTCAGTTTTGTTCTTCGTGATGTTGTTTTCTGTGGCGCTTGTCTTTACTTTAGCATTCTTGGCATTCTTCTTATTATTCTTATTGGTCTTGGGGACATAGCCAAGTTCCTCCTTTCCATTTTTTTGACCTTTGCTTGCTCAAAAGCTCATCAACTACTTCCTTACCTTTGGGAAGAGATGACTTGGCAAGCTCATCTTTTAATCTAGCATTTTCTTCAAGAATATCTATATGATTACACCCGGAAGTAGGGGTGATAGGAACATCATATTTGGCTAGTCCCTTTTTAGCCTAAATACACTCACGCCTCTCCGCTAGAGCATTTTTTAAGGATGTTATCTCCATTGCATCCGCTATTTCAATTATTCCCTTTTCTTCAAGAAGTTCTTCGGAGTGAACAAGTTGGCCCATGAGGGCCTCGAAATGCATCTTGTGCTCACCTTGTGTGACACCCCTGGGATCAGGGCTAAACAAATCCCAAACTCCCATCCGACATAAGCTTAACCTTGAGCTCGAGGATATCTAGTGAAGAATTAGTAACACGACAGTGACCCTACGACACAAAATTTATTACAGCAAGCTCATAACTACAAATAGCCAAATTATTACAAGCAGAGGTCACTGACCACAAACATCTAACAACGGAAGGCAAATTATGCTATTAAGTATAGCAAACTTAACAAATGTCCTAACAGGCCTAAAGCATAACGACGACGTCCCAACCCATAGATTCCAGGCTATCGGCCGGGAACCCCAAGCTACTCGTCGATGTTGTATGTAACTTGTCTTCAGGTGAACAATTACTCTACTACAAAAGTTTCAACAAAGCAAGGGTGAGTACAAGGTGTACTCCACAAGACTTATGGCTAGTGGAGTTGTTTTGCATAAATCCATCTTTGATTATAAAACAGGAGAGAGAAGAAGCTCATCTAATCAGAGTGTTTTAAAAAGGGATAAGAGAGTGACATCTCCAAATTATTGATCATCATCTTTGATATCCACCAAATAATCATCATCTACCAACTAGGATCACCCCCTCGTACCCATGAGGAAGCATCCTCAAGCACACGTTGATCTGCCAAGTTTTACGATTAGGTTATAGTTCTCTATGATCTTAGAATCTGGTCACCAAGCGTTCATAACTGTGAACATGGATTTTCGAAAATATTTAACCTTGTAGGGGTGTACAACTTTACCCGCACGTACCAACCGACTCTTAATGCCAACGTATTAGCCCTCTTCCTTGGAAGGCCGACAGAGGGTGGTTGACCATGACCTTTACCTTGCTTTCGCCGAGACCATGATTCACGCCCTAAGGATGGTTCCGCCATAATAGGTCAAATCCCAAAGTAGGTCCCTAGATATGTGAGGCGAGGCTGGTTTACCAGGGGCGCTATCTACCCCAAGCAACCTGGTCCACGCTTCCCTACCTGTTATGAATGCACCTTCTTCACCCGGCAAATCTTTCAAAAGGTTTTCAATGCGTATGTCGAATGGAACGCTCGAACTATGTGACTCATGGAATCTACAAGGAAAGTTAATTATGCGAGGGGTTCCCAAGCCCCGTGTGGCTGTACGCTCATCTCGGTTCCAAAGGCAAGAACTCGGGTCCTAGTGGTGGCGAGCATGGGACTAGAAAAACCACATCCCACCGTGGCCTCCCATACAAGCCTTAGCATGTTTAATATCATAACACTTCTGATCTCATCTCATCACGATCTCCTTTCATACTAGATTCTCTGCATCTGATACATCATCTGCATGAACCAGCATTGATAGCTATGCATGGCTAAGGAAGACACAGATATAAGCTCTAGAAGTGCACACAAGCCAAACCTGGTTATGCTAAGAGCAGTGGATTAGGTAATATAAGCTCAAAGGGAGTAATGCAATATATAGGATACTTTATCTATCTATAAAATACCACAATAGAATCGTACGCATCGTGGTAGGAATTGAAATGCTTCCGAAATCATAGGATTGTATAATGATGGGGCTATGCTTGCCTTTGCCTGTTGATAACCAGAAATCAGATATTCAGATAGCTTGGACTTGACTTGGTTACATTTGGTCAATTATTGGTCTTCGAACTTCGACAATCTTGATCTCAGTCTTCGATCTCGATCTCGAGCTCGATATCATAGTCTACCGGGAAGAACCAAACACCGGAAAGAGAGGGAAACAATCAACACATGACATCAATGCAATGCTCAAGAAAGGATGATGATATGACAAGTTGATTAGTATTGAAGTGTAATCCTAAGACATGCTCGACCATTTAATATGGGTTCAGAGGGGTGCAAACCCAAACTTGGGGAAACTCCAGAATCACCTATGAGGGGTTACTATGTTATTGTAATTAAACTTGTCATGGAAGTTGTTGAACAATGCATGATTATAACTTAGATAGGTAGTTCTCATTTTTCTAAACATTTTGATATATTATTTGTATTTTCTGACTTATAATTAATAAGTTATTGAATTTATAAGATTTAATCATTTTTTGGAATTATTTAAACCAATTCAATTGACTTACTGCGTCAGTATGATGTCAGAAGAGGGGTGGGGTTATTCTACACCGTGGCTGGGTCTAGCCACTGCGGCTGCTAGGTGGGCCTTGGGCCATGTCAGCTGCCACCGTGACGGTCAGCAGTCAACGACCCCATGGGCCATGTCAGCCTGACGTCGCGATGACGTAACCAAAATGGCCACCGTTGGATGGTCACCAGCGACGACGCTGTGAGGCGTGTGGGGCGACAGGGCTAGGCGTGTCCGAGGCAGCGCATTCAGGCGAACCTAAAAGAGGCGTGGCCGCTAATCTAAGGTGAACGGAGCACGACTGGCGGCGAGCTCAAGTGGCGGCGCTTGCAGGAGAGGGTGGAGGAAGCAACACAAAGAGGAAGGGAGGTATTGGGGGGATCCTGAGCACCGGTGGCTCACTGTGAAGGCGATGGAGAGGTCGATGAGGCCAGGCGAGGTCGGAGAGCACCAGAATCAACGATGAACGCGGTGGCCGGATCTCGGGGAGACGACATCGATTGAGGTGACTACGGGCGTCCCTCCTCGATTCCGTTGGCAGGGAAGTAGGGAACGGTGAGGCGGAGCTCCAGGGGGCTTCGGCTGGGTACGGGGCGACCGAAGACGATGGGGCACCGACGAGATCCGAGGCTAGGGTTTTGACGGTCTCATAGAAAAAGTGTGAGTGAGGTCTGGGGAGAGATGGGAATGGATGAGGGCGAGAGAGACGTGCGTGGGAGGTTCTTATCCACACACGGAGCTCGACGGACGGCGGGATGCAGGTGGCAGGGATCGACGATGGTGCCGGCGACACCGAGCTGCTTGCCTGGGAGGAGGAAGATGACGGGGAGCAGGGACAAAGGGGTATGGGCCGATGGTGGGCTGCGAACTTGCCGCGCTGGGCTGCGGTTTGCTGTGTGGTGGCGACAGGGAGGAGAGGAGAGGGAGGTGGGCTAGCTGGGTCGTTCTGGATAGGTTAGCTGCTGCTCTATTATTTTAGAAAAACCCTTTTCCTTTTTCTATTTTGATTTCTTCTTTGGCAAATCATTTTCAAATCTATTTTGGATGTTTTCAAAAATACTAGAAGCTTTTGTAAAATATACAAACTGTTGTGGGGCCCTTTTATTCAGATTGGACTCCACAAATTTTGATAGCTTTAAAATTCAAAACATTTTGAATTGATTTGAGAGGGAGAGGGAAACTAGGGTTTAGGGTTTTTGTATTATTTTCTTTAATGCACAATTTAAGATATGATGCTCATGGATGCACAATCGAAACCCTATTTACTATCTAACTAAAACTGGGGTGTTACAGCTCTATCCCCCTTACGAGAATCTCGATGCGAGATTCCTAAGGTAGGAAAAGAGATAGAGAGAGAGAAAGGAACATGGTCACTCTAAAGATAAGAGGGAAACACACTAAAAAATACACAAAGTATCTCATGGTCAACTCAAGGATGGAGTGTTCGGAAACAACTCTGAGATGATGATCATGAAACACGTCAAGGTAACGGAGGAAACAAAAGGAGAATGTTTCATGTTGTTGAATAACTGGTCTTCATAAGGATTGAGACCATGGATTTTCAGAGGAGTTTAAGCTTCTGAAAAGGAGAGCTTACAACAAAAAGAACATGACCACATACTTCGATAGGGAACCTCTACTAAATGACTTAAGTAGAGATTTTAGGTTGCATAGATATCGATCAACAAAACCAAGCTATTGAACTACTTTCGAAATAGAAGAGTCACTCTTTCATCCAACAGAAGGCCAAGACAGAAAGGTGCTTTGGTGGAGAGGACTCATAAAAGTCACAAGCAACATGTAACAAGAGAAATTTCTGATTACCAAAATCATAGTCACTCTTGAAACATGGCTAAGAAAACGAAGCAAACTCTTTATTCACCCAGGTATATCGAAATCTTTTCCAAAGATCATGATATCACTTTACACCACTAGATAAATAGGTAAGAAGATTCCTCATGACACGAGAAGAAAGAAACTTCATTCTCAGACTTCATTTATTTGGCACAACAAGACTCTTGACAACATAAGAGGGTCTGGAGGATCGACCGAGAGACATTTAGCAACACTACTTTAAATGTTCTCCTTGATGTTCAAGATGCGAGACATCAAGTAAAGGCCGGACTTCGGATGCAAAGGATATCATAAGCACAACTCCTATAATAAATCATAGAATAAGCCTCATGAAAAGTGGTTGCCTTTGTTGCTTCAATAGAATATGGCAAAAGGTCTTTCCGGCTAATTGTGTCAATCATTACATCAATCTTGCCAGATTTTATAGAGACCTATGTCAACTCCTTGAGGAACACCAACCATCGTTGCTGCTTGAGATTCAGCTTTGGTTAGGCAAAATGATACTTCAGACTCAGCACGTCCGAATAGAAAGTTTGCAACATTTACCACGAAGGTGAAGTCACTAGATTCTCAAGACATTGACTATAGTGTCAAGCTCCAAAAGACTGAGCTAAATTGCTAGACCCATGTATTTGCCACTTGTCAAAAGACAACTTCCTACACACATAGAGGATTGACAATAAACACACATGTGTCCTTAAGGGAAGAAAGGTAACTCTTCTTGAATCCACAGCGACATCTTTCAACAGTTGCATGTGAACCAGAGAAGGTTACTTCTAACATCCAGAACACATTCTTCGAGATGACTCAAAGATAGTTCTCAAAATTTTCCAACATTAATGCCACTTCCATATGAATTTAATCTAGCATGGAGAGAATAAGAATGTCATCGATGGGCTCAACAACAGACTTATCAAGACACTCCAAGAATATGAACTCATATGTTACTTGAACATGGCGAGAATATTGGTCAGGCCAAAGAACGTGAGGATGTATTCAAGTGAAACATCATCAAGATAGTCTTTGGAACTGAGTTTGATTTGACAATAGCCCAAGTCAAACCAAAAGTGGGGTAAGATAACCTATCCACAAAGGAAAATACTATCTTTCTTCAGCACGAACAAAACTAGACATCCCTTTAAAGAGGAACTAAGTCGGATAGAATTTTTGTCTTACAACTCTCCAAGTTGTTGTTTAAGCTCAACCAACTAGTTTAGGGGTAGCCAGTACGGATCCTTGGAGAAAGGAGCAGTTCAGAGAACTGACTTGCTCAAGAACTTGACAACACGGTAATGTGGCAACATGGTGATACTTCTAGAAGACATCTAGAATAACACGAACCACCGATATGTTACTTAGTCCGAGAGGAAACTTTCTTGGTAAGGCAATAAGACATAGTCTCAGAGCTTCGGCATGAGCCTAACTCTTTGACCGAAGAGAGTGCACAAGAATAGCGGACTTGGTAGCACAATCATTCTTCGCTTAGTGATAGGATTAACCAATCACTCTAAGAATGACACAAATGTCCTTAGAGTTCAAAACAATGAAAAATTGTTAAGAATCTCGGATGGCCATGTTATTACGCACACGCATCACTCACGGGCGCGAAATATCGAGGGAGGGTGGTTAACGATGTGTGAGAGTAACACTTCATTAAGGGGTCATAAAACTCAACATGACCTCTTAATATAAAGAGTGTGATACATTAAGGTAGAACAGATAGAAGCTAATCAATGCCTCTTAATATGCGGATTACAACACTTTGACCTGGTCCTAAATATGACGAGGTACTGGAGTTTGTTTCTCCTGACATTCCAAAATGGTTTGTCACGACGGACCACAAGAGTATCTTGCGTCAGAAGACACCAATGCACATTTACTACTTGGCTACTAACTGGTAGACAAAGGTCGGAACACAACAAGGGAGAAGGAACATGCTCAGGATAGAATCCTGAGATGTGGATGCATAGATTATCAACTTCCGAAAACCAATGCATAGAAGGGTTAAGGGGTGGCAGAGTCACAAGTATAGATGCGAAACTCATGAGGAGTACTCTTGTCGTGATCTGTTTGGTTCCATTAAAGAACATCTGCCATAGCATGTGGTAGGGGAAGTACTTAGTTATCACAATTTAAATGCGACAAATACCACAAGCTTGAAGGCTAGAATTGTAGTACCATCCATCAACAACAGGGGTCAAAGGATGGGACCTTGAGTTAAAGGTCAACTTCATGTACAAGATTCACAACACCAGAATCCAGCACAATCAGGGATCTTAGGTTCAAGTCCAAGGGTTAAAACCCAAAGAAAGGAGTAACTACTACTTGATTGAAACAATGCACACTGCGAGGTAGTAATCACAAGGTAGCTTCCAAGAGAAGAGACGACTCTTGAAGTACCCAACAAACAAAAAGGAGACACACAAGGCTAAAGAAAACCTCGAAGCCTAGAGAATAATGTAACACCCTAGTTTTAGATAAACATTATTTAGGGTTTGATTGTGCATCATGAGCATCATCATTTAAGTTGTGCATTGAAGGAAATAAGATGAAACTCTAAAAGCCTAATCTTCCCCCTCTCTTTGAAACATTCAAATGGTTTTGAATTTGAAAACTACCAAAATGTTGGAACCCAAATTGTTATAAGGGTCCTTGCAATATGTTAACATTTACAAATGCTCTGGTATTTTTGAAATGGTCAAAAACAGATTTGAAATTCAAAATACAAATGAGGAAAACTGATTCAGAAAAAGAGAAAATCTTTTGATAAAAAAATGAGAAGCAGCCAACCAGGCCCAGCCCAGTTCGCATCTCTCCCTCTCTCCTTCTTTTCCTGTCGCCCTGCGCAGCAAACTGCAGCCCGTAGCTAGCTCAACAGGACCCAACCCTATCCCATACCCCTTCGATCTCCCTGTCGTCGTCTTCCTCCAGACAGGCAGGCAACTGCCTGTCGTCGCTGGCGCCGTCGATCTCGCCGCTCGTTCTCGGCCGTCCGTCGCGCTCCAGAGTGAAGATAAGAACTCCACGACGCCTCTCCTTCGCTCTTATCCCCTCAGTCTCTCCCAGATGACCTCCCTCTCTCCAAGGTTTCCCCAACCCGAACCCTAGCTATGTAGACCACCGTCGCCCTCTGCCTCCGGCCTCCCCGAGCCATGTCGTGATGCCCTGGAGCTCCGTCACGTCCCCCTGCCCTCCCTCGTCCAAGGAATCGTCCTCACGCGGCTGGAATCGATCACAACGGCCCCGTCTTCCCGAGCACCTATCGCCACCATCGTCGTCGATTGCGGCCATTCCTGGCCACCCCGAGCTTCACCGACCCTCCCACCGCAACCACGGTGAGCCGCTAGTCACGCTAGAGCCTTTCCTTGCCTCCCTTGGTTCCTGGTTCGCCCTCCCACCGTACGCCGCCATGCTCCGCCGCCAGTAGCTATCGCCGTCGTTGCTCCGGCAACCAAAACGGAGCGGCGCCGCCCTATTTAGGTTTGTAGTGAAGCCCTGGATCGAGTAGGCCTAGCCGCGCGTCCACGCTCGGGCCCCGCGTCGTCTGCCGCCGCCGCCAGTGCGTGCTCCCCTGGCGAGTCCATGTGGAGCCTACGTGGCTCCTACGTGGCGTCCACGTGGTGCCTGTGTGGCCAGGTCCCACCTGTCAGCCTCTTTGGCTAGATCCAGTATCGGTGTAGAAAGCCCCTGACCCCACTTTGCGTGTGTGTCTGCTGATGTGGCTCTGGGCCCCCCAGTCAGTCACTGTGGCTAGCCCATACAGCGGTGTAAAAAGGTTTTTCAGTTTTATTTAAATTAAGAAAAGGGTTTAATAATTTCAGAAAAAGGATAAATATTGTAATTCATTACTTATTATTTATAAGTTAGAAAAATACAAATAATATATCAAAATGTTCAGAAAAATGAGCTCTACCTAATTAAGCTATAATCATCATACTTGCTTGAGCATTGCATCAATGCCATGTGTTGATTGTTCCCTCTCTTTCTGGTGTTTGGTTCTTCTTCGGTAGAATACGAGATCAAGATTGAGATCGAAGACCGAGATCAACACCGTCGAAGATTGAAGATCGACAAACAATACTTGACCAACTGTAACCAAGTCAAGTACAAGGCTTTCGAAGATCTATTTATCTGCTATCAACTGGCAAAGGCAAGCATAGCCCCACCATGATATAATCCTATGATTTCGAAAGCATTTAAATTCTTGCCATGATGCATACGATTCTATTGTGGTCTTTTCTCGATAGATAAAGTATCGTATATGTTGCATTACTCCCTTTGAGCTTATGTTACCTGATCCACTGCTCCTAGCATAACTAGGTTTGGCGTGTGTGCACTGCTAGAGCTTATATCTGTGTCCTGCTTACCCATGCATAGCTGTTGAGTCTGGTCCATCCAGATGATGTATCAGATGCAGATAATCTAGTATGACAGGAGAACATGATAAGATAAGATCAGTGATATGAGATTAAACATGCTAAGGCTTGTATGGGAGGCCACGGTGGGATGTGGTTTTTCTAGTCCCATGCTTGCCACCCTTAGGACCCTAGGTTCTTGCCTCTTGAACCAAGATGAGCGTACAAACACACGGGGTAAATGGGGACCCCATGATTGACTAACTTCCCTAGTAGAATCCATGAGTCACATAGTTCGGGCGTTCCATTTGACATACGCATTAAAAATGTTTTCGAAAGAGGAGGTGAAGGAGGTGCATTCATAACAGGTAGGGAAGCGTGGCCGCGGTTTCTTGGGGTTGATGGCCCCCCCTGGTAAACCAACCTCTCCTCACATCTTTAAGTACCGGCTTCGGGATTTTACCCGTTATGGAGGAACAATACTTATTGCGTGACTCATGGTCTCAGCGAAAGCAAGGTAAAGGTCGTGTCCAACCACACCCTCTGCCGGCCTTCCAAGGAAGAGGGCTAATCATTGTGGAATTAAGAGTCGGTTGGTACGTGTGGGTAAAGTTGTACACCCCTGCAGGGTAATAATCTTTCGGAAATCCGTGTCCACGGTTATGGACGACTTGGGAACGGATGGGAGATCATAGAGAACTTGAACCTAATCGTAAAACTTCGCAACTAATGTTTGTTAAGGATGCTTCCTCATGGGTACGAGGGGGTGATCCTAGTTGGTAGATGATGATGATTCGGTGGATATCAAAAGATGATGATCAATATTCCAGACATGTCGCTCTCTTATCCCCTTTTAAAATACTCTGACTAGACGAGCTTCTTCTCCCTCTCTTGTTTTATAAAGAAAGATGGCTTTTTGCAAAACAACTCCACTAGCCAGAAGTCTTGCGGATTACACCCTATACTCACCCTTGCTTTGTTGATACTTTTGGCAGAGTAAGTGTTCACCTGAAGACGAGTTCCGTACTACATCGACATCGATGAGTAGCTTGGGGTTCTCGGCCGGCAGCCTGGAATCTATGGGCTGGGACGTCATCGTTATGCTTCAGGCCTCTTAGGCCATTTGTTAAGTTTGCTATACTTAATAGCACAATTCTCCTTCCGTTGTTTGATGTTTGTGGTCAGTGACCTCTGCTTGTAATAATGTTGTTCTCTGCTTAGTTATGAGCTTGCTGTAATAAATTTTGTGTCGTAGGGTCACTGTTGTGTTACCGATTCTTCACTGGATATTCTTGAGCTCAAGGTTAAGCTTATGTCAGACGAAGGTCTGGGATTTGTTTAGCCCTGATCCCGGGGGTGTCACAGGTCTTGGTATCAGAGCAGTACCGACCATAGGAAAACCTTGCTATTGGTCGATGTTGAGTCTAGTGCTTGTGAAAACTATTTCAAAGATGAAAAGTATTTGCGAAAACTCTAGTATGCTTCTTTTACTCCTTATCCAGTTTCGCTCTTACTCTAGGTTAACTTATCTGGTGTTGATTTGGAAAAGTTTTGCTATCTCGTATCTTTCTTCAAAGCTTAGGTGCCTTTTCAGGCATGTCGTTTCTAAGCCAGTTGACCTAGTGTTGAGTTCTCTAGAGTTGTGAGTGTTGTGAATTCCTTGTTCCCCTTTGCTCCTGTTCACATGAGAGATTCCTTTCTATCATGATCTCTCTATCTTTCGGACTCGCAATATTATATTGTTGGATCTGCAGTGTTCTGTTCTAGGCTTCGAGGTTTCCTTTCGCCTTGTGTGCCTCCTTTTCGTTTGTTGGGTACTTCAGAAGTTGTTTCTTCTCTTAGAAGCTACCTTGTGATTACTAACTTGCAGTGTACGCCATGTCACTCAAGTAGTAGTTACTCCTTTCTTTGGGTTTTAACCCTTGGACTTGAACTTAAGATCCCTGATTGTGCTAGATTCTGGTGTTGTGAATCTTGTACAGGAAGCTGATCTTAAACCCAAGATTCTTTCTTTGACCTCTGTTGTTGATGTTCATATATTACCCCAGGATGGCTGGTACCACAATTCTAGTATAGCCTTCAAGCTTGTGGATATTGTCGCTATTGAACAGTGATGATAAAGGACTTCCCCTACCACATGCTATGGCAGTTGTTCTTTAATGGAACCAAATAGGTCACGACAAGAGTACTCCTCGAGAGTCTCGCATATATGCCCATGACTCTGCCACACTCTACCCCGGCAGGAGGAAGACGACGGGGAGCAGGGACGAATGGGCCGATGGTGGGATGCGAACGGGCCGCGCTGGGCTGCGGTTTGCTGCACGGTGGTGACAGGGAGGAGAGGAGAGGGAGGTGGGCTAGCTAGGCCGGTCTAGATAGGTTAGCTGATGCTCTATTTTTTTAGCAAAACCTTTTCCTTTTTCTGTGTTGGTTTCTTCTTTGGCAAATCATTTTCAAATCTGTTTTGGATGTTTTCAAAAATACCAGAAGCTTTTGTAAAATATACAAACTGTTGTGGGGCCCTTTTATTCAGATTGGGCTCCATACATTTTGATAGCTTTCAAATTCGAAACATTTTGAATTGATTTGAGAGGGAGAGGGAAACTAGGGTTTAGGGTTTTTTGTATTATTTTCTTTAATGCACAATTTAAGATATGATGCTCATGGATGCACAATCAAAACCCTATTTACTATTTAACTGAAACCGGGGTGTTACACCTTGCAAGTTAGTAATAAAATGGTCCAAAGCATTAACTTCTTCCTTAATCTTAAGACTAGTGGAATCATCCATATAAACATTCATAGTAGTCTTAGGAAAGGAAGTGGTGGAAGGTGATACCTCAGAACCTCTTGCCATAAGGAAAGTAATGTTCTTGTTGGAGAAAGTTCTCATTTGGAGAGTCGAAGTTCAAGGCGGTTGGTGTAGATGTGGTATCTATGGCATCCACCTCTCTTGAACCATCATCGTCTTCACTTGCGGACGAATACTCCTCTAAGGACACCAACACTATCTTTGGTTGCTTCTTGTAAGGAACATTTTATTTAGAAACGGCTTCTTGTGAGGAGCCTTTGACTTCTCCTTGAGGACCAGTCTGCCACCATGATCTTCTCTACTTTGATAGGGGCACTCAGCTACGAAATGTAAACGGTCTCTACAATTGTAACATGATCTCAGCTTTGGTTCATTTTCCTTTCTTCCACTTGATCGATTGTTGTGTTCAAGTTTAGATTTTTCTTTGGTAGGGTCTTTCCAAAAGTTTCTTGCATAGACTGCCATGTATTTAGCATGTGCATGTTTGACCTCCTCGGGACACCTCATGACAGCTATTTCAAGGTTCCTATCTGTCACATCCAAAAAAAATTCCAAATTTTGAAATGTGAAAAAAATAAATAAACAATATAAATAATTATTCAAAATTTAGGGTGAAAAGAAACTTTTTGATTTCAAATGGAAACAACAAAAACTATTTTGAAAAAATAGAATCCTAAAGGGATTTAAAAAGATAAACAAATATTAAATAAAATTATAAAAGATGGAATCACCATATTTGGATCCTTAAATAAAAAGATATGGTTTTTATAAGCAAAGGAAGAAATAAATAAATAAATAAATAAATAAGGACTATTTTAAAAAGCCAAATTAAATCTTGACCAAACAAATGAAATGAAGGATTTTTGTTTAATAAAAAGATTGAAGGATTATTTAAATAAAAATCATAAGGATTTATTAATATCCATTTTTATTTAAGTAAAGACATTTCCTAATGAACATTAAAACATATTAAAGTATTTTAAATTATAATTCAAAGTGAAATTATTTTTGTATAAATAAAACTTACTGAAAAAGGTTTGGTAAAATTTAGAATTCAAATAGAGTTTTAAAACATATATAAATCCTTTTTGAAATAAAGACAAATGTCTATTTTTAAATAAATAATAAACCCTAAAAGAATAAAAGAAATATTCTAAATTGGACTTTAGAATATGTTAATAAACAGTATTAAAATATACTCAAAGTTTGGAAAAGGTTTGAATTCAAATGGGGTTTGAATTATTTGAATAAAAATCAAAACAGATAAATAGAAAAGGAAAAATAAAAAGAAATATAACAAAAAAATGAAACAACCCAACCCAACCAGACCAGGCCCAGCTAGCCCAGTCCAGCCCAGCAGCCCACCTCTCCCCTCCCCGAAACGTTTTTTTTCTACTCAGGTTCTCACCCGCAAACCCACTGACCGCTGGACCCCGCCTCTCCTCTCTCTCTCGCTGCCGCCAGGTCCCACTGCCCCGTCAGCTTCGTCCTCACCCGCGGTGACCACGCCCCCAACCCCTCCTCACCGTTTCTGGCCGTTGAAGATGGCATCAATTCGCGTTACTGCATCCATTAATCCTCCCCGTGACCTTGCACACTTAAGCGCCCGTTCCCCCTGTATCTTTTCCCCAGACCCCATCTCTCCTCTGCCTCCAGGCTGCGCCGATTTCTCGTTTGCAGCCCACTGCCCCGACAACCTCTTCCGGCCGATTCCGGCGAAACCAGACCACCTTCCACTCCCTGGCACCCACCAGCTTGCTCCCGACCATCAGGCGAACCTGACCATAAACCCAGCTCGGTCGTGCATGCCCTAGAGGCTCGGCAACTTCGAAGTCTAAGCGCCACCGTGGACCTCCCCAACTCCGGCGACCTCCCCAGGTGAACCCTGACCCCCCCCTCTTTCTCTTGATGACACTCAGATGTTATCCGGTTTAAGCAATTCTAATGCCCCCTCCGAATCGATTTCTCGTGGTCTACAGCCCCGTCCCCGTCGACAACAGGACGTGCCCGACGCTTTCATGAACTCCAGCGAGGAATCACCGGTGACTCAGTGCACCCCTCGACAAACAGCTGCCACGTTGAGCTTCAGCATGTCTCGGCGAACCTGGTGAGCCTCCCTATCCTCTTCCTCGCTTCCCATAGCGACCGCAACGCTGTAGCCCGAGCTCTCCGCCGCTCGCCGTTGACCCAGCGCCGCCCATTCGTGGTCAAATCGATCTGGAGCAATGGATCTTGATCCATTGGTTAGGATAGAACGACTTATCGAAGGGGTAAGATCAATTCTATGCCGCACGATCCACTTTAAATCATGCAGTCTACATTGCTTGATCCGGACGAATCGGTATGGCCCAATCAGAACTCACCACGTGGCCAGCCTTTTTTTTAAACAGAAATGATTCTAATAGATATTCAAACTTGCATAATTCATAACTTTTGATCCACACATCCAAATTTTACAAATTTTATATCAATGGAATCAGAAAAACAAGTAATTTCCAACCATGCACTTTGTTTAATGAATTGCTTCTTTTAAATTGGTTGTTTTTGCAGAAACTTGTGTAGGCATAATTTGAATATAAAAATTATTCTAGAAATATTTTTAGGATAAAATCTTTTGTAAATGGATTGTTTTGAACCTACTGACCATAGAAACCAACTTATGGATCTAAAGGTGTATTTTGTGAAGCTAAAGAATAAATCTTTGAATAAAAGCATTTCTAGTTAAATAAAAATGTTATTTATGTGTTAAAAATACTTTTTGAGTAAAACCTTTGAAAAATGATTTGAATTAAACTCTCTTACCCTAACCACCAAGTTTTAGGATTTAAAAACATATTTGGTGAACTCTAGAAAATTATTACTTTGTTTAAATGCATTTCCAACAAAATAAAATAATGCTTTGATTTAAAAATGGTTTATAAGTAAAACCTTTTGCAAATGGTTTTAATATTAAACACTTGACCATAAAACACTAACATTGTGTTTTAAAATGTATTTGTCAAACAGTAGAAAATATTAATTTGATTTGAACCATTTCTAGCAAAACAAAAATGACTTAACATGGCCATTTTTTTACTAACTTAATATCAAATGGTTTACCACTTTTATAAATGACCAATAGATGTTTCATAATGTTTATAACCTATTAGAAACCACTTTTCCAAATAAAACAATCTTTGGCATGCTTGCATGCATTGCTTTGTTTTATTATTCTATGTGATGAATGCTTGAATGGTAGATTAAAATTATGCCTTGCTTGATTGAATTGTAGTGACATTTGAAGAGTGTGACTGTTGTAAGATCAAGGAGTGAACTTATATTATCTACCAAAAAGGAAAGTGGTGCTTCATACTTTTGTCCTATTATTTTCACTATGCATTAGTGATGTTTTGATGTAGGACTTGCATGGAATTTTTGCTAAGTATAAACTATGCCACGGGAAATCCTAGTAGATGAAACCTTAGTAGAATTTTGCTAAGTCAAGATTCCTACTACTATCATGCTTAGCCTAGCTAGTAGAAAACAAGGGTGGATTATATTCATGCTATGGAATATTTCTAAGTCAAGGACTTATGTTTTGTTTAATAAAACAACTAAGTGAATGAAACACCTGGGTGGATTGGTAATTGCTTGGTGGTTTTTGGTTGAGTGGTTACACAAGGCCCATTTCTATGGTTTACCTTGTGTATCTCACTTGTGGAATACCACCCAGGAACAAAGATATTTGAGATGTCAAATGTTGAGAAGCTTCAAGTGCATCCACTTGGCATTATGGGATCTGCGTGGATCATATAGGTTGCAATAACTTAGCCAAATGAATAGTTGGTGGTAGGGGATGATAGGTTGGAACGCGTCCATTCTGGTCTAAGGGACGGCTTCTGAAAGATCTTGTATCGATGCATATCGAGTCTTGTGGGGAAAGTGCACCACCTATGCAGAGTGTAAAATCTAAGTACTTAGCCGTGTCCCCGGAAATGGACAATTTGAGCATCAAGACATGGAAGCTATCAAGAATCTCCTCATCCCAATTTTCTAAGTTAAAACTTGTGGTTTAACAAGGGTGAAGGTTCACCAATTTCTATTGGTGGTTCCTTGGGAGTTTTTGACAAACAAAAACTTAGTGTTTTCAAATGATAAGAAAAAAATCTATTTTGAGCAAAGCAAGCCTAAGCTCCACTTAGCCAAATGCATATAGATGATAGTTACCACTATACTACCATAGTATCACTTGCCAATACAAATCAAATGTATTGACCATTGTGGCTGTAACTTATTTTGTTGCAGGTTTGTTTGATGTTAGTGAAGTGTGTTGATTAGGATTACAAGTCTACAACCAACATGATTGCCTGTGGCACTTTGATGATGAAGGACTCCATGCTATAGTTATTTCTGCTGCATTGTAATGAGATAGCCAAACGAGCTATGTAAGATGTAATGAATTATTTTATTCCTGGTTATAAAGTTGTAATTATGACCTTTGTTTCTTGATATTAGATCTTAACTATGGATGCTATCTATTGATCCAGGGACAAGCATTAAAACACAGGGATCTCTACCTTATTAAAGGTTGGGACCTCTACACTATCATCTTCTTCTTGCTCGACAACATTGTCCTTAAAGGAAACATTAACACCCTTTTGCATTCCAATTGATCGTGCACGAGCATCTTCAGTGTTCTTGGTCGCAATTTTGAATCCAGTGATTTCTTGCATAACTTCGTTGCAAGTCATTTGGTGATAATTGTGTATTTCTTGGACACTCTTCAAATCTGTGTGCTCAAATGTTATAAGAGCACTTACATATTTCCTATTTATCCAAGCATCATCAATATGTCACTACAAGAAATGTTTCCTTCTGCAATGACTTGGCCCGTCGGTCGTTGTAGAAGGCGTGTCTTCCGCGACGAAATTCGTGGCTCGAGCATGGCCGATGGAAAACTTTTTTTCCGGTTTTGCGCCCCTCTACTAAGTCAAAACCGCTAAAAACAAGGACGAAGCTCGACGGGCGTGTAGCAGAAGTAAGATTTCTGGTTCCTCGCGAGATGTTGACTTGCCGAAGTATTTTTTTGGTTTGTGGGTCCCGGATGTGAGTGAATCTAGCAGAGCATACTTTTTGGTCGCGCCTCCCTAATTTGAACTTGATAACATTGTTCGATGCCTCTTCCGTTTAGTTAGGCTACTGGGTCCTGATGGCTGTACACATGGTTGACATGGAGCTTGTTGGGAACCCTAAGAGCAAGGTGTGAAGCAGCGCAGCAGCAAGTTTTCCCTTAGTAAGAAACCGAGGTTATCTAACCAGTAGGAGGAAGGAAACGTCACACAGGTGTTGTAAGCAAGGCGGAGACCTGCATAACACAAACTCAATACTTTTCCCCAACGAATCAGTGAGGTTGTCAAGCTCACTGGTTTGCTGTAACAAAGGATTAAACATATGGTGTGGAAGGTAATGGTTTGCACCAAGTAAACAAGTAACAGCGGAAGATATATCAATGGTAAAGATTGGACCGGGGTCCATAGTTCACTAGAGGCGCTCTCCTTAGATAAAAAAACATGGCACGAAGGGTAAACAAATTATAGCAGGGCAATTGACAGGAACTGAGCAAGGCATAACAATGCAATACCAGACAAAAATATCCTATGAGATTCGATTGGGCCATACAACAACATACATAGACAGCCATCCAACTGCATCTATGACTAGAAGTCCACCTTCAGGTTATCATCTGAACCCCCTCCAATATTAAGTTGCAAGCAACAGACAACTGCTTTAATAAAAGTGTGTAAGGTAAACAATCCACTTGTTCCATGAACAAGAGACCGTTGTTTTCTCCCTAGTAGCAACAACACATCTACAACCGAAGAGATTTCTATCACTTCCCTTGGAAACTAGAGGCATGAACCCACTATCGAGCATAAATACCCCCTCTTGGAGTCACTAGCAACTACTCGACCAAGATAGCTACTAACAATGGAGAGCACGCAAAATCACAAACAACACAAACATGATATTATCAAATAGACAAAACCATTAATCAATCTGACATAGTAATCTCAATATCCATCGGATCCCCGCAAACACAACATGCATGATTACAAATAGATTAGATCTTGATCATGAACGGAGCTCACAAGATCTATACATGAAAGCACAAGGAGGAGATACAACCATCTAGCTACTACATGGATCCATAGTCCAAGGTCGAACTACTCACGCTTCATACCGGAGAGAAGGCCTTCGGGATGATCTCCCCTCCGGCAGGGTGCCGGGAAGAACTTCAGATCCCCCTGATCTAGGGACGACGGTGGCGGCGGCTACAGAAGGTTTCATGGAGTTTTGATCAGGTACTTAGGGTTTCTGCATTGGGGGCTTCTTATAGGCGAAGAGGCGAGGTCGGGAGGCGAACAGGGGGGCACACCCTGCCCAGGCGTGGGCGTACCCCTGGCCGCGCCTAGGGGGGTTTGGCTGCCCTGGTTTGCTTCTCCATCTCGTCTTCTGGATTCGTGTCCCCCACGATAAAATGTTCACTTTGGCTTTTGTCCCGTCCAATTATGAGAATATTGATTTTCTGCCTTTCTGGAACCAAAAACAGAAGAAAACCGTCAACTGGCAGTGTGGCAACTTGTTAATAGGTTAGTTCCAGAAAAGATATAAAAACACCTCAAAGTATAGTCAAAGCAAAGCAAAGTAGATACTAAACAAGCATGGAGAATCAAAAATTATAGATACGTTTCCGATGTATCAGGTCCGACATGTCTGCCTCACATTAGAAGAATTGTCTGAATGATAGAAAATTTTTCCTTTCCTTTTCCAAACTTGATAGTGTTGCTCGATGCATCTACCATTTAATTAGGTTGCTGGGTCCCACGTGTCATACTCACACTAGAAGAAACGTGTGCATGATTGATTTTTTCCTTAGCTCGTGCCTCCCTGATTTGAACTCGATAACGTTGCTGACATGCTAGATGCATCTAAAGTTTAATCATGATGCTAGGTCCCACATGCCAGCCTCTCATTATAAGAATCGTGTGTATGATGAATTTTTTTCCTTCACTCCCGCTACCCTGTTCCGAACTTGATTGCATTGCTAGATTCATCTATAGTTTAATCACACAGATGGGCCCCACATGTCATCCTCTCATTAGAAGAAACATGTGCATGATGGATTTTTTCCTTGGCTCGTGCCTCCCTGATTTGAACTCAATAACGTTGCTCGATCTATCTTCCGTTAATCATGATGATGGGTTCCATATGTCAGCCTCTCATTAGAAGAATCGTGTGTATGACGGAATTTTTTCCTTCGCTCCCGCTACCCTGTTCCGAACTTGATAGCGTTGCTAGATGCATCTACCATTTAATCGTGCAGTTGGGCCCCACATGTCATACTCACATGAAAAGAAACGTGTTCATGATGGATTTTTTTCCTTGGCTCGTGCCTCCCTGATTTGAACTCAATAACGTTGCTCGATCTATCTGCCATTAATGACACTGCTGGGTCCCACATGTTAGCCTATCTTTAGAAGAATCGTATGTATGATGGAATTTTTTCCTTTGCTCCTACCGCCCTGTTCTGAACTTGATAGCGCTGCTAGATGCATCTACCATTTAATCACGCAGCTGGGCCCCACATGTCATCCTCTCATTAGAAGAAACATGTGTATGATGGATTTTTTGCCCTTGGTCGTGCATCCGTGTTAACTTGATATCGTTGCTCGGCGAATCTGTCGTTTCGTCACGCAGCTTGATCCCACATGTCAGCATCTCATTAGAAGAAACGTCTTCATGTTGGAAATTTTCTCGCTGGCGCCTCCCTGTTTCGAACTTGGCAACGTTGCTCGATGCGTCACCTGTATAAGGTCTCGCTGGTGGGTCCCACATGCCAGCCTCTCTATAAATAAAACATGCTATGATGGACTTTTTTTTCGGCCGCCTTCGTTGTTCTAACCTTGGTCTGTTGCTCAGTCCTAGATGTCAGCCTCCTCTATGTAGGACACATGTGTACGTCAGGTCCCTAAAGACAACCTCCATTTGAAAGAAAACTGTGTATGTTGGACTATTTTTTTTTGGGTTGAGTCCGCCATTCTGACCATGGCAACATTGATAGATGCGGCAGCAGTTTATCTGGGTCCCAGGTATCATCCTTTAAAAAAATCTATAGTATGTTGCTGGGTCCCATATGTCAGCGACAATATATAATAACAGAAATTGCCATGACCACTATTTTGACTTTGGTACGTTGCTGAATCACACATGTTAGTCTTCTCTATGCAGAAAACGTGTCTATGCTGAGTCCCACATGCCAGCCTCTATTTTGACAGATTTTGGGTCGAGTCCGTGCTAGATGCAGCAGCAGTTTATCTGGGTCCCAGATGTCAGCCTTAGAGAACAAAAAATGTTAATCTATAATCCGTTGCTAGTCCCATATGTCAGCCTTAGTATATAATAATAGAAATTTCCACGACCACTATTTTGACCTTGGTACGTTGTTGGGTCCGACATGCCAGTGTTCCCTGTGCAGGAAACATGTCTATGCTAGGTCCCACAAGTCAGCCTCTATTTGAAACAAATGTGGTATATATGTTGGACTGTTTTTTTAGGTCTAGTCCGTCGTTCTGACCTTAGCAATATTGATAGATGCAGCAAAAGTTTATTTGGGTCCTAGATGTCAGACTTAGAGTACAAAAAGTTGACTTTATAATAACACAAATTGCCTAGGATTTGAACCCAAGACCTCAGCAGCGGGTATCTGCTTGCCTTGCCACTGCGGAAGAAATAGTTAATACTATAGAATCGTTAAATAATACTGCTATAACTTATGAATTTTTCTCCTTAAAAAGACTTTGACCTTGTTTATCTCGCATCAAATAATAAGGAGGTTCTCCTTGCAACTAAACTAAACATTTCTACATAATGCAGTAGTTTTTACACAAAAATTCCATATAATGGAGTAGTTTCTTAACAACATCGGTATGTAGAGTTTTTTTTAATTTTGAGAGGTGGGGGGGGGGCAATGCCCAAAAGGATTTTGGCTATTCTACATGGACTGTCCTAAATGGGCTATACTCCATAGGCTATTCTCCTTTCTTAACTTTTACTGGACTATGCTCAGCAATCCACTAACACCTAAAAGGCCGAATTAAAATGTTCAGAGCTATGATCCATGGGCTCCTTGCGCAAATTTCTCTCGGATGTGGTAAGCACTCGCCTGCCCCGAAAAGGCTGAATTGAAATATCCTGGGCTAAAGTGGGGCTGAATGGGCTTAGATTTCTTCTTCCGGTATATAAAAATTGCATTGTGATGTGTCCTGGCCGAATTCGCAACAAAGACCTTAGAGAGGGAGGGGAAAGAACAATAATTCTTTTTGGCAGATATTCATGTAAAATTCAGCATACATAATAAGATAAAAAATTATTGACATATTCGCAGTTCATATCCAGCAGCACTTGACCAATTCAGCAGCATTTTAAAGTGAGCGATTCATCAATAGAGACACTAAAATAAAATAGTAGTACAGAGAGAACCAGTTCTTATTTCAGCTCTAAAACCTTATCACACGATCAGTTTGCCCTTTTCTCCAAACATAGTCAACCATTGGAGCATGCAAAACTAAGGATCAAGTCTGCTTGGAGTACCTTCTTCTCACATCAATGCATGTGTGACCCTGTATGCAACCCAAAATGCCCAAGTCTCATCTAGAATGTGACAAGACCATGTTTCAAAAGAAAATCAAGACTATCTATTTCCCTTGATTTAAACAAGCACCAGTATATCAGTATTAGTTCCACAAAATGCTTTAGTAATAGCAAGGACAGAACAATTGAGAGATTCGGTAGCTTTGCTGCTTGAAATTCAATAGCAGTTCAGAGAGAATCAATTCTTGTTTCATCTCAAAAAACCTTGACATGATCAGTTTGCCCTATTCTCTGAACATAATCAATCATTGGAGCAAGCAAAACTTACGATCAAGTCTCCTTATGTGTGAATACCTCCTCCTTATGTCAATGCCTATGTGACCCCTATATGCAACCCAAAATACTCAAGACGCATCTTGATAATTGTGACAATGCTAAGTTTCAAAAGAAAAGCAAGACAATCTACTACACCTGATCTAAAAAATTACTCCAATTACATCACAGTTAGTTGTACAAAATATTGTACTAATAGTAACGAAAGAACATTTGACAGATTCAGAAGTACAGAATAAGTTCGACAAAAATATCGAGAGGTTCTGAGTTCATATTCAGCAACACTTGACAGATTCAGCAACATCACAAACTGACCGATTAGCAGTACACAAACAATGATAAAAAGAATTGACAGATTCAACAATGCACACATTAAAATTCAATAGATGTAGCAAGGCCCGATTCAAAAGGAAAGCGAGACCATATTCTGCACTCGATAGGTCGATCTGAACAAGTGCCCGTACATGGTTATTACTGTAAAATAGATTAGCAGAGGAAGAACTCCATACAAAATACTCAGAACTATCTTAAGCTAGGAACCACATCTCCCAAAATTATAAGTACCAGTACATATAGTATAGTAGATATTACTACAAAATACATTAGCAGTAGGTGAACTCCATAAAAATACTCCTAGGTACATCTACTAAGAACATGTAGTAAGTCTTTCTAGCAGTACAAATACTCCAACGAACATTAAGATGTGTTTATCTCACTCATGAATCTTGTCAATGCGAAGACGGTATTCCAGGGTGAACACCAATGGTCCACAAGCAACCAGGTGAGACATTGGCACCAACAGGAGCCACTATATCTCATCAAATGGGACGCCGTCCAGCGACGCGGTGCTCTCCGACACGCATAGCCTAGAATTTTTGAACCTTCTACCCTCAATCATGGTCGACGACCAAAACTTCACGAGGTACTGCTGCGACAAGCACGCCGCCGACCTAATGCATACTACGGATACAACGTTTAGCGATTGGTGTGTGTCAAATCACACCATAAACACCGTACCGTCTTTCCCGAATCCGATGATATCTACTATCCACGGGCCTGTTGCCGGCAGAGGCTTAGAGGTGTACCTGCCAGTTTTGTTGTAGCAGAAACTGTGCACCCTGATCGAGTGAGATTCACAGAGGTGGGCGAGGAGCGTTGCCGGTGAGGTGGCGAACACACAACCATCCTATGTGCAGTTGCACGGGCTGTGAGGGCACGCGATCTTGTGGTCGTGGACCTGACGCTAGGCGAACAATGTCCCACAACTGTCGTTGGGGCATCTGCTACCTTTTCCGCTGGTGACTCGAAGGTTCAATTCCATGGAGCATAAAGCCAGCCAGACGGCACTAGTAGTCTCCATACGCGTAGCGATCTTGTCGAAGACTTCAGCGCCGACCATGCTCCATCCATTGTGCCGCCTGTTGGGCCCCGAATCTGCTGTCGCGTCCCGATGGATTGGGGGCGAGGGATGATCAATCTATGACTATTGGAAGGACCGATGCTGCGAGCGAGATGACGATGAAAATGAGTGAAGCGCACCCTGGAGATGATACCAAATGCTACTGGAGATGGGAAATATGGAATGGCTCTTTGAACGAGGATTTTTTTTGCGTGTTCCTTTATCTATCTTCTATTGCAGGGCGCATCTGCATCAAGGAGACTTTAATTAGCTAACTAGTCTAGCACGCCAATACGTTCTATAGTATACTTCTCAATACTAGTATTTGGTTGCATGTGCCTTGCAACTCAAATAATACTACTACTGTACTACTACATAGTAGTACTAGTAGAATGACATATCATCACAATATAAAATTATACAATAATATGTAAAGCACAGAAAATAATTATAATTTCGAGCCACATCCATAAAGTATTGGGTGTATATTTGGTCCTTATGCGTAGCGTTAATCGTGCTTATATCAATAGAATCTGCTAGATGCTAGAATGGGAAAGAAGATTCGATGGTTAGCAATGTTGGGATTTGTTAGTATTGATACAACCGTTAATGTTGAAAGTTATCCATACACTATATAATGTTAAGATAAGATAAATATCTAACAAAATATGGTCTTGTCACATCATCTTAACCAAACAGTATTGCATGAGCCTAGAATCGTTGAAGGCAAGGTTGTTTACATATAGTACGGCCCTTATTACACAAGTAGTGAGGTGATTGTTTCTTAAACTGTATGGCATGTGGTTTGTAATATTCTGTTGATACTAAATTTTTCATAATTTCCAAAGAAATTATAGTCAAGTACATACAAGTAACCAAAATGATTACGATAAGACATAGTACCGATACAAGGACAAGTTTTAAAGGAGAGAGACCAAGATGTTGAAAGATGATGACTTCAGACAACCAAAAAAATAAACAGTTCAATAGGGTCGAGAACTATTTCTCTAATTTTAGTACCAAGTATTACATACAGATTGCATCAGTACATATTGTGATAACATGTCTTGTTTCTTAGTTAAACATGAGGCCGGTTCCAATCGAGGGTGTTCGCGAAGGTTGGGACGAACCAAAGCGGATGCTTCACCGTTCCTGCCCATAAGCGAGGGTTACTAATTCCCTTCAAGACATTGACTTCGGAAGTAACACCGCAGTCTTTACCACTCAGACTGAAGTGGCATAATTCAGGCTACCACTCTTAGGAAATCCATGCTGCAGTTGGTAAGATGTATACACAGTTGCTTCTCGTCAAATAACCTGAGGCAAGATCTGCACCGCCTATAGGCATGATAATCGGTTAGTTCACTCCAAGTAAAAGAGAATATGATACAAGGTCAGCAATCCTTTCCCATAGCTCTAACATAGGAAAACCAACTACGACCTACAATCCTACAAAGCAAACAAAGAACTATATAATAGGGAAATACCAAAAAGAATGGACTTTTCTTTTTTTGAATCAAGACGAGCAATTTTGCCTTGTTTTATTTAAAAAGGCAAAGAGAATTGACCGGTTCATTTGCAAGGGAACTTGCTAAAAACCCGTGCAAATGCAGAAAACCATTGAGCGAATTCTTTTCAGGAGATTCAAGTAGATCTTAAATTCCTATCGAATGAATTAAAATACATCTAGAAAAATCTACATAATTCAATCGGATGAATTAAACAACTGCTATAAGAATAAATCCTATGGAAATCCTATGATTCATACAATTCATAGAGTATAAAATAACTACTCGTATTTTCATCTAAACAAAACATTCCCTAAGTCAATTCAGTAAAATAGCTTGGGCACATGAAGCCACTACACTACATATGAACGAATAATTACCAGGATGTAGAGGATCCCAAACATGAACATTGCCATACAGTGCTATGGTGAACACCAGTCCATCATGGGTAATTCCATCATTGTAACTATAAGGGCTTAGGGTGTGGTTAAGAGGAAGTGGAAGAACTGTCCATCCATCATCACCGCCCCGAAGGACAGTAATTATGACGTCGAAGACTGCAACAAGCGAGAAATCTTTAAATCTCCCATCAGCTATGGGAAATCTTCTGCATTACAACTGCATGATTATTACCCAACAAGAACGTTGTTGGCTCGTCGGTTGCTTGGAACGACAATGCTGGGAGAGGAACATTGCAACGAGTTTACATGTTTCGGTGCTCCAGCTTGCCTCTGAACCCATTCGTTGCAATTCAATCTCCATTGGCACCTACCCACTGCCCAGAACTATAGCCTAGTACCATAGATCGGATGAGAACCTATCCAGCGCTGACAGATTGCACTGGATGCTATAAATTTTGAAGTAATGCAAGAAATCTGGCGGTCCCTTTGTCGGGCAGGGGGGTGGAATGAAGAACACATGGGAGGCCAAATGGTAGTGAAGCATCCAATGTTGCACTAGCTTTCACAGATTCAAGAAAAAGTTTGGACAACCGATTAGGCTAGCGGTGGTGATGATGTCGCATCTAGTTATGAGTTCTTCAAAGGGGCCTTCGATAAACACATCGTGAAATATCTCAGAACCATGCTCACTGTTCTTGCTCGCAGACGCCATCGCAAGGCAACGTCTGTATTTTATTGATTGGGATTTCAGAAGAGAGTGGGAATCAACAGCGGCAACTCCCTGAGCGAGATGCAAAAGATAATCCGGAAGCGGCATATGGCGGCAGCAGCGACGCGAGATGTGGAAGGGGAAAACACCGGGAAGTGAGGGGGACATGGGGGTTAACTGCCCTGGAGGGGGGCTGGGGAATATGCAAAGGGGAAAAGGTTGGATTAATCAACATTAGTGTGCGCTCCTCTTAGATGCATTTCGAGGAGACAGTAATAGACGTCTAGACGGTCAGAGTACTTAATTTGGACGTGGGTTCCACTCTTCAGAGCAGACTAGCCTGACTCCCTATACTCCTTCCATCTGGAAATATAAAGATGTTTTAGATTAGTGAGCTAATGAATCTAGACACCTTTTAGTGTGTAGGTTCAAATGAATCAACATACTAAAATGTGTCTAGATACATTTACTTCACAAACATAAAACATCTTATATTGCCAAACGGAGGGAGTAGTACTAGACGCCTAGGGTACGGGTAGTAATTCGGAAATTCGAGCTCTGTATTTTCTGTTCACTCCAACAGAATTCCTTTGTTTTACTGTGATTCAAACACATACTTGATCCAAATTCCTGTTTTTTTCTATTCCTATAGGATTTAAGACGTCATGCAACTCCAATCCTACATATTTCCTATTCTTGTGTTTTGAGATTCCTACAAATTAAACGGTCCCTTAATACTCGAAAATTTTGGGAACATGCTCTAGAGAAATGAGATAAGATTGTAGAATGACAGAGAAGTGTGTTTGAGGTTTGTGCATAAAGTTCATTGTGCTAAAGACTATCAATAGAATCTTCTAGATCATAGAATGGAAAGAAGATCCAACGGCTAGCAATGTTGGGATTTGCCAATATTTGATCCAACGGTCAGTATTCAAAGTTCTTCATACACTATATAGTTGTAAGATGTAAGAATTAAGATAAGATAATAAAAGTAAGTCGGGGTAATTTATCGGCCCGCGCAAAGGATCGTTGTTTATAGAAAAGCCCATGTGCTAGAGCTAAAATCTTGAGAATTTGACTTGATATGAGAATATCATATGTCCATGTGATGATCCAATGTAGGAGTACTTCACAATGCTCAAGTTGAATTGTGAAACATAAAAACCTTTTGATGCACAAGGATTATGCAGTGTATAAGAAAAGAATCAAATTTTCGAAGATTTAAGCTAATTGAAAACTGACAATGCAATATTGAGTGAAATGCATATGCACAGTTTCTGTTAACTTGAGCATTGCAAAGGACATTGTTCAACCAACCTAAAAAACATAAATCTACACAAAACCTCTACATGAACTTTCAAAAGCAATAGCAGATGTGGAAGGACACAAGTTGTAGGCCGGTACTATTTTACGGTCTCAATTGCAGAAGCGCACGTTCATGACAGCTAAACGTGTACGAATTTGGTCAAATAGGCTCAAATTTGTTTGAAATGGACATATTTGCACCGAGATTCATGTTTTGGGACTGATTTTGTCCACTTTGCAAGATATGGGACTAATTTTCTCCCCGTGTGCAAGAAGTTTGACTAAAAGTGTATTTACCTTGATATTTGGCAAGAAACAAGTCATGCAGATCCTTTAACTTGCAGAAGTAGCTCATGTTCAAACTTTACAAATTTTTAGTTTGATGAAATGTTGGATGCATTGAGCTTTACAAAGACCAGGTGAAACCAACAATTTTCAAAAGGAGTGCAAGGAGGAGAATAAATTGTATCATCCGAACCATGCAAGTTATGAGTACCAAGAACCAATTCCTTGTTGCATCTCTTATCGAGCAACCAGAGCCATCATTAGCGCGATCTTGAGCCAAGAAGACGAGGCACGAACCACATGGACGCATGATGGTTGAACTTGTCGGCCCCTCTGATTGTAGGTTCAGGTGCTGACCGATTAGAAATAGGTAGACGAATCTAGTCCACCGATATATATTCTCCAAAACTTAGGCGATCAAAAGCAATGTACATGAAGCCTAGCCTCCCGAACGGCAGGTTCTTGGTGTGAGGGCCATGCATCACATCATTATTCACAAACCCAATAAGGGGATGATTCAGAACAAGGAAGAGGGAAACATGTTGGAGATGGCTCGGAACCCACTCCGGCTGAGGAAGGTCTCCGTGGCAGCAGCAGCGTTGGGATGCTACCCTCTGGAAGATATGGCACCGAAGCAATGGATACAATTTGATTGTCCTACCTTGGTGACTAATCATCTCCTTCGAAGGAGTTCGTTTTCCCTGGATGTGTATCCATAGCAGTGTTGGCCTGAAATAAGCTGGGAACCAGCACATGCGAGAATCTATGCAGCCACAATCTAGGTCGTCGACATTGTCGTTCGACACAACATGCTCATCCTCATCTATTATTGGGGCCTACACCTTCATAGGATCTGCATCAACACCTGTCCAATCCACACAACATACAACAAATATGTACTGTAGTAATTAGCTCTTGCTAACACATTAACAAAAGCAAGTCGAAAAAAAGAGCAGTAACTACAATTTGTTAGTGAACTCACCGTATTCGAAGGGTTGCCATGTAAAAACCGAGCCATCATATGATACAGCAAAGATAATGTCGTACGCCCACACAGCATCCACATACCTTCTTGGGGCAAGATTACTGTGCCTAAGTACACTCCATGTATCATCCCCTAAAAACTGCTCCATGACAATGAACTTATCGAACACCGCGATGAGCTTGTACAACCACTTGTTGTTGTGGGTGGACATCTGAGGTTCACTACTAATATGTATCTTAAGTAGCCTAGTAAGGGCCTTACTATACAAAAATAAACCTACATGTGTTCCATGAAACCCAGCAGTTTCGAGTGAAGGGACCTGAATGATGGTGCCAGTATACAAATTCACCAGACGTACTAATGATTTTTCGGGACCAAGACGACCAGCGAGATCAATCATTGCTACCCAGTTGAGGCTATAAGCAGCCCAATAATCCTAGCCGGATTTTGGAATGATGATGGGGGCTGACATAAAAGGGCCGTCTAGCGGTATGATGGCGCCCGACGTGGTCGTGGGAGCGCTTCGTTGGAAACCCCAAGAGCAAGGTGTGAAGAGCACAGCAACAAGTCTTCCCTCAGTATGAAACCGAGGTTATCGAACCAGTAGGAGAAAGGAAACATCTCAAAGGTGTTGCAACCAACATGGAAACCTACACAACAAAAACTTAAGACTTTTCCCCAACAAACAATGCGGTTGTCAAGCTCACCGGTTAGCTGTAACAAAGGATTAAATGTACGGTGTGGAAGGTGATGATGGTTTGCAGCAAGTAAACAGGTAACAGTAGAAGATGTATCAATGGTAAAGATTGGACCAGGGTCCATAGTTCACTAGAGGTGCTCTCCTTAGATAAACAACATGGCATGAAGGTTAAACAAATTACAGCAGGGCAATTGACAGGAACTGAGCAAGGCATAACAATGCAATACTAGACAAAAAGATCCTATGAGATTAGATTGGGAAATACAATAATATACATAGACCGCCATCCAACTACATCTATGACTAGAAATCCACCTTCAGGTTATCATCCGAACCCCCTCTAGTATTAAGTTGCAAGAAACATACAACTTCCTTAAGCAAAGTGTGTAAGGTAAATAATCCACTTGTTCCATGAACAAGAGACCGTTGTTTTCTCCCTAGTAGCAACAACACATCTACAACCGAAGAGATTTCTGTCACTTCCCTTGGAAACTAGAGGCATGAACCCACTATCGAGCATAAATACCCCTCTTGGAGTCACTAGCAACTACTTGGCCAAGATAGCTACTAACAACGGAGAGCATGCAAGATCACAAACAACACAGACATGATAGAATCAAATAGACAACCATTAATCAATCTGACATAGTAATCTCAATATCCATCGGATCCCCGCAAACACAACATGCATGATTACAAATATATTAGATCTTGATCATGAACAGAGCTCATAAGATCTATACATGAAAGCCATGGAGGATATATAACCATCTAGCTACTACATGGACCCGTAGTCCAAGGTGGAACTACTCACGCTTCATACCAGAGGCTGCCATGATGAAGAAGAAGGCCTCCGGGATGATCTCCCCTCCGGTAGGGTGCCGGGAAGAGCTTCAGATCCCCCCGATGTAGGGACGATGGTGGCGGCGGTTACAGAAGGTTTCGTGGTATTTTGATCGGGTGCCTAGGGTTTCTGCATCGAGGGCTTCTTATAGGCGAAGGGGCAAGCCAGGGGGACACCAGGGCGGCTGCACCCCTCCCAGGCGCGGGGTGGGCCCACCCGTGCGACCAGGGGGTGTGGCCCCCTGGCGAGCCTTCTCTGTCTCGTCTTCTGGCTTCGTGTTTCCCACGGTAAAATATTGACTTTGTGTTTTGTCCCGTCCAATTCCGAGAATATTGATTTTCTGCCTTTCTGGAACCAAAAACAGAAGAAAACAGGAAACTGGCACTATGGCAACTTGTTAATAGATTAGTTCCAGAAAACATATAAATACACCCCAAAGTGTAGACAAAGCAAAGCAAAGTAGATACTAAACAAGCATGGAACATCAAAAATTATAGATACGTTTCGGACGTATCAAGCATCCCCAAGCTTAACTCCTGCTCGTCCTCGAGTAGGTAAGTGATAAAAAGAATAATTTTTGGGGTGACATGCACCATTAAAACCAATATCAAACCATTTGCAAGCATTGAAAGCTGGGATCAAAGAACTCTAAACATGAGCATGAAAGATGGAGTTCTAACAATAAGACAAAGTAACTATGCATGCAACATGAAAGGCTACAAACAAAGATCATGAATAACATGCATTGAAAAACGTTTGTTTGTTTAACATACAAAAAACATGGCATAGTGGCATTCAACTTGTCCCTCATAGAGTAGCAAATATATGCATAGGACACCTTCAAAGTTCATAAGTGACTAGATACAGATAGCACAAGAACATATCACAATATGCATCAATCAATAAGTTTTGGGACACTGCACATAGAACTAAGAATGACAACTATGCTCTCTTAATGGTGCCTAAAGGTAGAAGGTGGAGACTCAATATAATAGTGGAAGAAAGGCCCTTCACAAAGGGAAGCAGGGATTTCAAGTTTCAAAAGGAGCTTCCAAAAATTATGGTACTTGTTAGCTTTCAGCCCTCATTGCCCCTATCATAAGCATCTTGAAGTGATTAAGGTTAAAGTGAACAAACTATGGAGTATATGCTTGACAAAGTATAAGTTGGCAATCTCATGTCCCTTGAATACGAGGGCCACACCTCATGCTACTCAACTTCTGTCACCAGTAAGTTCTTGTCATAGTAAGTACATGCGTATCATAGAGAACCGCCAACAGGGTACCCCTTGCACATGGTACAAGAGCTATCCCATAACCAAAATGACAAGTCAATAAGAAAATGAGCATCTCAGCGATCTTTTTATTTACTATGTGCATAGATTTTTATTGAGGATGCTTCACAGAATGCTCATTATGGTGATGCTGCAAGTTTCCACCATGATTAGGAATGTCTTAGGCTAGCGGCCTAGGCGTTTCTCTAACACAAAATACATAACTCCATGGACTTACAAGCTCCCTCTTTATTTCACACCGGTGACATCCATAGACAAAAGAGCATGATATCAACTGTGTACAAAGTACAAGTGCAATGTTGAAAACGTTCCCCATGACAGCATGGTTCTGCTAATTCCATCGTATAAGTGCAAGCATATACAACAAATATGACACAATGGTTCAAGTTTATTAGGGTAAAGTAATATAAAGTGTGCCATCAAGTTTGTGAGGCCTTTAATCACTAAGTTTTCACATAACAAAATACTTTTTAATTGGAAGATAGCTGAAAACAAGGATATACTTGGAATGGTGTAACACACCATGCATAGGAATTTATAGTGGACACTTTGGAATAACTTGGTTTGTTGGGAGTTGGAAGCATGAGTAGAACTTACTCATACAAGTGGAGGCTAGCAAAAGAGTGGGAGCAACCAACTAAGAGAGCAATAATGGCCATAATCATGCAGAGCGACAAAACATTACTAATCAAAGAAGAAAGTGGTACTACAAGTCAAGGACTAAATGATCCTAGAGGATATGATGACTTATTCATAGTCATAACATAGTGTGAGCATGTGCCAAGTCAACCCAAACAAATCATCAAAGGAGAATACCACAATACTATGCCTTTGTATCCTAAAACAACGCATAATTCTTTCAAGGCACACTAAGCAATCCCAAATTTTTTGGAACAAGACATGCTACAACAATAATCACTAAGCATAAAGTTAAAACAACACCTAGCATGTGATGCTAAAGTCTAAGTTACAGTCAATGCAAGCTCCTCTTGCACTTCCAAGCAAGAACTTTCTACTCCTTTCCAACACCAAGCAACTTATTTGAAACAACACACTAATAACGGGGGTCCAAACTACTTTATTCAAGCAAACTAAACAAACTAAGCAAAGAAAACGAAAACTAAGACGCTCCAAGAACAACACAACAGTGCATGAAACAATAAAAATGGAGTGTCTAGACAGACCTGAGCTTTTTATTGATGAAGAAGGGGATACCTTGGGCATCCCCAAGCTTTGACACTTGTACCTCTTGGATATTTCTTGGGGTAACGCCGGGGTGGCATCCCCAAGCTTCAGCTTTTGTCCATTCATCATATTATTACATCATTCTCTCTCTAAACCTGAAATTTTTCCTTCATACAAAACTTCACACAATCTTCATTAGCAACATTAGTGTATTCAAAAGATAATAGACCTTTGGGTTTAGCTTTGGAACAGCAAAACTTTTCACTAAAAACACAAGCTACTGTATCAACTCCTTCAAAAATCTCAATTCCCCAAAAGAGAACTCAAAAATGCATCAATAAGAAGCAAATGCAAATAATGGCAGAAATCTGTCAAAACAGACCAGCAGGTAGAAACTGATTTTTTCGAAAATCTTCTTTTGCTTAAATCAAAAAGTGTTGAACTAACGAAACTTATATACCATAATGGGTGATTTATTCGTTAATTTTAAGCTCAATCCTACTTACAGATACTCCTCACGAATTTTTATGGTGGAGGACAGAAATCTGTTTCGGGACAGCAACTCCCCAAATCTTACTTCCCTCTGATTAGAGGTCATTCTTGGCACAAAAAGCAAACAAAAAGATAAGGAGAGGTCATTACAGAAGTAATAACTTCCAAGACTCAAGAAAACCCTTGGGTTATCTCCCAACAAGTACTTTTCCTTAACGCCTTTAAGTTAGGCTTGATAGTTTGAGAAGATGCTCACATAAGAAATATGAATTGAAGTAAAAGAGAGCATCAAGAAGAAAATGCAAAACACATTTAAGTCTAACCCACTTCCTATACATGGGAACCTTGTACGGAAATAAATTCACAAAGAACAAAGTATAGGAAGATAAAACAAGAGTAACTTTAAAACTTTCAGCACATAGAGAGGTGTTTCAGTACCATGAAAACCTCTACAACCATATTTTCCTCTCTCATAATAATTTATAGTAGCCTCATGAATAAACTCAACAATATAGCTATCACATAAAGCATGCTTTTCATTATCTATAAACACATAATTTCTATGAAGCTCAAAAATAGTGGGTTTAAAACCTTCACAGGTTTTACCCAAAGTAGATATTTCAAAAGGATCCACAGGAACATAACATTCATCCTCCTTTGGTAAGCATGGGGGACAATCAAATAATGTAAGGGATAAAGAGTTACTCTCATTAGAAGGTAGGCATGGGTAGATAATCCATTCTTCCTCCTTTTTTCATCACTCTCCTCTTTTTCATCTAATGAGCTTCCAGTTTCAACAATTTCTTCTTCCATAGGCTTCTGCAAGGCATTAGTCTCTTCCAATTGTGGAAAACACCTATTAAAATATTCAAGAATATAGCCATTTTCTTACTTGTAATTGTCAAATCAAAATTTAAGTATCTCATAAACCTCATATTCATAAGGTGCATCATCAGTATTTTCAAGCAAACTAGCAAGCTCAAATACACCCTTGAAAACAATAAACTCTTCAATTTCTTCCACACCATAAAAGTCATAATTTCCTTTAACATAAGAAGATATGGTAACATTATCATTATACTCACATTGAATAGGTAGGTGTTTATACCTCCTACAGCAACAAGCTTTATCAAAGCAATAAGTAAAATTATAAGTAGAGCACACCTCTCTAGAAATAGTATTCAATTTATCAATTTGTTCCCATAGGTGTTTCCTTTTTTGTGACAAACAGTGTTACTTATAAAAATACTTTTGTTCTTCCGTGAACCCACCTTGCCAATAAGAACTAGTTTCAAAGAAACCATCCATTGATAGAAAGCATGACCAATCAAGGCAATAACAGACCAGCTACTAGAGCAGGAACTAATTTTTTGTGTTTTTGATAAGAGAAAACAAACCAAACTAAACTAACTTTTTTGGAGTTTTTGATAAAAAGATGCAAACAAAACCAAGCAAAAGAAACTAAGCAAACTAAAAACAAAGTAAAGAGAGAGGTTGAGGAGGAATCCCCTTGTGAAGACGTCCTTAGGCTCCCCGGCAACGGCGCCAGAGAAACTTGATGGCGCCCGGTGTGGTCGTGGGAGCGCTTCATTGGAAACCCCAAGAGCAAGGTGTGAAGGGCACATTAGCAAGTCTTCCCTCAGTATGAAACCGAGGTTATCAAACTAGTAGGAGGAAGGAAACGTCTCAAAGGTGTTGCAAGCAACATGGAAACCTGCACAACACAAACTCAAGACTTTACCCTAATGAACAGTGAGGTTGTCAATCTCACCGGTTTGCTGTAACAAAGGATTAAATGTATGGTGTGGAAGGTGATGATGGTTTGCATCAAGTAAACAGGTAACAGTAGAAGATGTATCAATGGTAAAGATTGGACCGGGGTCCATAGTTCACTAGAGGTTCTCTCCTTAGATAAACAACATGGCATGAAGGGTAAACAAATTACAGAAGGGCAATTGACAGGAACTGAGCAAGGCATAACAATGCAATACAAGACAAAAAGATCCTATGAGATTCGATTGGGAAATACAAAAATATACATAGACCACCATCCAACTGCATCTATGACTAGAATTCCACCTTCAGGTTATCATCCGAACCCCCTCTAGTATTAAGTTGCAAGCAACAGACAACTGCTTTAAGCAAAGTGTGTAAGGTAAACAATCCACTTATTCCATGAACAAGAGACCGTTGGTTTCTCCCTAGTGGCCACAACACATCTACAACCGAAGAAATTTTTGTCACTTCCCTTGGAAACTAGAGGCATGAACCCACTATCGAGCATAAATACCCCCTCTTGGAGTCACTAGAAACTACTTGGCCAAGATAGCTACTAATAACGGAGAGCATGCAAGATCACAAACAACATAGACATGATAGAATCAAATAGACAACCATTAATCAATCTGACATAGTAATCTCAATGTCCACAAGATCTATACATGAAAGCACAAGGAGGAGATACAACCTTCTAGCTACTACATGGACCCGTAGTCCAAGGTGGAACTACTCACGCTTCATACCGGAGGCTAGAATGATAAAGAAGATGTCCTCCGGGATGATCTCCCCTCCGGCAGGGTGCCGGGAAGAGCTTCAGATCCCCCGATCTAGGGACGATGGTGGCGGCGTCTACAAAAAGTTTCGTGGTATTTTGATCAGGTGCCTGGGGTTTCTGCATCGGGGGCTTCTTATAGGCGAAGGGGCGAGCCAGGGGGGGCACCAGGGCGGCTGCACCCCCCAGGCGCAAGGTAGGCCCACTCGCGCGGCCAGGGGGTGTGGCCCCCTAGTGAGCCTTGTCCGTCTTGTCTTCTAGCTTCGTGTTGCCCACGGTAAAATATTGACTTTGGCTTTTGTCCCGTCCAATTCTGAGAATATTGATTTTCTGCCTTTCTAGAACCAAAAATAGAAGAAAACAGGCAACTGGCACTGTGTCAACTTGTTAATAGGTTAGTTATAGAAAACATATAAAAACACCTCAAAGTGTAGACAAAGCAAAGAAAAGTAGATACTAAACAAGCTTGGAACATCAAAAATTATAGATACATTTCCGACGTATCACGGTATCATGTTGGCATCAATTACTCCCTTTTCAGTACTAGAAGGAGATGGGGAAGTAGATGTACAGTAGTTCAGAAGGCAAGGATAATCATAGGGGAAGAAGAGAGGCTTCTGAAGCGCAACACATTCGAGGGAAATGTATAGATCTAGAATGGCCTCGAAGAAACATGACATGCTAAGAGGATATGATCGACTAGCGATTACACAGAGAGCATCATCATCTAACTTCGACCAGTTGCGGACTGGGTTGCATGGATCGGCTCCGACCATGGTGGATTCACCGTCGTTTCGGTGATGGTTTTTTTTGGGCGAGGGGGGGAGGTGCTTTGTGGGCGCGATGAGGCTAACCTGGTCACCAGTGAGGGTCATGAGGGGGAAACCAGGGCTTGAGTTTGTTTGAAAATGTTCGGCGGGACTAGTAGGGTGGCCCAACGCGTGATGGGGGGTTGAGTATCGCGAGCAGGGGGCGGGCGGCGCCGCGATTTGTGGGGAAGGTGGTCGATGCAACTCACACTGACAGGATGACCCACCGTACGATGGACCTCACGCGCCAGTAAATCAATATCGGCTGAATACGCATGGGGAACCCAAATCAGCATGGGAAATAAGAGAATATCTCGAACCCTGTTCATATTGCTGCTCTAGGAGCAATAACTGTCACAGGTCAGGCTACATGCATTGAGTACGAGTGCACTGTAATGATGACTGCAAGTGCACAGATCATATGTAGCTAGTTTCGAAATAAAGATATCGATTCCACAGGGAGGAGGAGTCTGAAGTGTAAGAATTCTTGAAGTAAATACTGAAAATAGAATTGCTAAATAAATTTCTAAGTGACAAGATAAAATGCGTCTAATGTGTAAAAAGGTGTTTTGGGGTTTTTGGTATAAGAGAACAACGAGTAAAGTAAATAAAACTGAATATAGAAAATAAGTATCGCGTATGTAAAAGAGATTTGAAACTTTAGTGGGAAAAAGCGTTCTCATGGATTAGCGGATACACCACTAGCATTATAAAGGTCTAAGGTAAATATTATTATCATGAAATTCTCAACTATGTATGTGTGGGAGGAACTCCGTATTTGGACAAAGAGGAAGCAACGACTGCTCAAATCATCCTCATAACCACAACAGACAGCAATCAACATCAATTGAATTACTGCTCTATTAAGGGACATAATCCCGCAGGACTTATCCCATGGCATGGATAGTGTTTTGTGAGTTTTCTTGATTCCCAAGTTGATACGTAAGGGGTGCCAATAGCTTTATAGTCATTGTAAGTGCTAACATCCCTCCGTCTACCAACAAGTAGTTCCCTACATACAGTCCCCACAAGAGGAAACTATTGGAGAGGTCGACTTCTCCCAACATCAAGATGTAGACAATCTAACACATGGTCATATCGATGAATATCATAATAAACTTTATCTTATTCCAATCTCATACTAGGGTTTCTCCATCTCCCCAAGAACTAATGATCTACTCAGACATGGAGGCAGACAACATCATAGCAATGGTAATGGAAATGATTATCAATGAATAGTACTTGTATATATCCACAACTAGTGCAAGAATTACAACAAGATCTAGATGGGATGGATGGAGATGATGGCGGTGATGAAGATGCAGCGGTTGATGAAGATGTAGATTGATGCCTTGGCCTCCCAGATCTAAGTAGGGCGAGGATGGATTCCTAGGGCAAGTTCCCCCTCCAGATGCCTTCCAGGGGTTAGGTTTCGGTGATTTCTTGGTGTTCTATATGTCGTCTCTCCGAACCAGTTGCACGGGGTGAAATTATTTGAGGAGGCGGAGGCGGTGCCAACTATACGGCAACAACTATATGGCGGCCGCCTGTATAGTTGGTCGTCAACCCTTCTAGAACCTCCAATTGCTTCGATTTTCTTCTGTGTTATTAATATTTCCCAAATAAGCAATTTACGTAGTTTTTAGCTCCTTTTCTCTCTAGTACATCTGCTCCAAGAATCGTGTCCATTGGATCCATCATCTGATTTGATCCTAGTGAAAATAAACATAAAAAGTGCGTGCGAACACCGTAAAATACCAAGATCCGATCCTACATCTACAATGCAAAATAATAATGTAAAACATGATGCAAATATGCAATCATCAACTTTCCCAAGCTTAGACTCTTGCTCGTCCTGAGCAAGTTTAGCTTAATGGATGTGATTATCATATTCATCAAGCTGAGTCGATAAAATAAATGAGGCAGTTGCAGCATGTGTTTATCATAAAGGATACATATAAATAAGTTCATGAATAGTACCTTACTCGAACCATCTGAATAATATTAGCAGGATTCCACACCTTAGCAATAATAGTTCACAAAATATTATTCTCCACATGATGTAAAAGTATCCGGTTCAACCGAATGAGTTAATGAGGTACTCCCAAGTATTTTTAGGATTAACATATTCACTTGGGATTCAAAATCTCAAACTTCTCTTTGTCTTACTACAATATAGTTGTATATGCCTATTTGCTCTTTGCACATTCGCTCTTTTTATTCCTTTTCTATATATATTTGTGCTCACACTTTTGCTTAAGTGATGTGCAAAGGAGCTAGCCATATATTCCATTTCATGTAGGAATTTCAAAGTTTAACGATCTCAGTTATAAAATTCCAAATATATATGAAGCATCTTTATAACTTGAGTATTCTACCTCAAACATGTTCTCACTCTATTTGATAGCACTTATAATTTCTCCTTTGTTCGAGGTTTTTCTTTTTCATTTCAATTGATTAGATAATTTCTCCTTTTTGTAAATCAAATCATTGACCTACAACATATTGATTAAACTATCTTTATATGTTCCTTTAATACCAATGGTGTGGAAGACTTCTATTGCTATCATCAAGTGCAAGTAAAATCATACTCAAGACAGTCTTATATCCAATAGGACAAACTCAAAACTCAATAATGCTCCATTTATTATAATAAACTCAGAATTTCATAAGAGGGATCAACTATTCCTGAGGGGAATCTAATGATGAAAACTTTACTGATGAGCTCGAACTAAATGCAAAACTAGAATGAAAACTTGTAAGATAGATTACAAGGTCTTAAAGATCTCCCCAAGCATGGAATCAAGCCAGGCAGGATCAAATAATCCATTGCGATTATTTGATATCGTGCTTTATGGAAGGTCACTGTGGTGCCATGGCACGTGGTATCTTCTCCTCATGGGCCAGCCTGAGACGGATTGATTGATTGATTGATGACATCCATCTCTTTAATGTGCAGCTTGTAGAGAAGGTTATTATTTTCCATCACTTTCACTTGTTCTTTTATGATTTCATTGTTGCTTTGGAGGGTTTGTATCGCCTTGAGATTCATAGTAAAACCTGCTTCAGTGGTTTTCTTGATATCTTCATCAAGTTTATCAAGATAAACACGCAACAACCAAAGATGCCTAGGTGTCCCCGGCGCGTCCTTGTTTATTTCTTCAATCTTCAACTCGAGGGCCTTCAACTCCCTCTTCCGGCATTCTTTGTCTTTGTCAAAGAACTCGAAAGAGGTAGTCTTGATATTCTTTCCTTCCTCACTATTGCTTTCGATCTCCATAGGAACTCCTCCTCTTGGCCTCTTGGATCTTGATGGCTATATGTTGTGTGTTATCTTGTACGGACAAGAGGTAGATTTGTTCCGTTTATTTAGTCGGGAGTGACAAGCTTATCCAACAACAAGGACTTCTTCTTGGGAGGATTTGACTTTAGCTCATATAGTAATTATTAAAAACAAAAATCATCAAGACTAAAGCTCCTCTCAGTAAGATCGATGTCTTGTTGGATAAATATAGATGATGCATCTTCTACCTTTCCTTCTTGTCTCTGCATAATTTGCAACTCAAATTCTTGAAGTAAAAGGATCCAACAGATCAGTCTTGGCTTATGAAACTTCCTCTCAAGGATTTATTTTAAACCATCATGATCCGTATGAACTCTTACTTTTGCATCAACAATATAAGAAGGAAACTTATCACAAGATAAAAATACAGCAAAGAGTTCTCTTTATTCCTTATTATAATTCTTTTGAGCACTATTGAGAGTTCTACTAGCATGATGTATAATATTAAATCTGGAACCTATGTGTTGTCCCAGAGTTACTCCTACATCATCATCACTAGCCTCACATATTAAATCAAAAGTCATATCCCATATAGGTGGTTTAATGATGGAGGCACTAGACAAAGCATTTTAAGTTTACCAAATGCAATAAGGCATTTATCATCAAAATTAAATCTTACTCCATTTTGTAATAGATTATTCAAAGCTTTAGAAATTCTAGAAAAAATCCTAATGAACCTTCTATAAAAGCCTACATGACCAAGAAAACTTATTATACCTTTTACATCCCTTGGCTGTATCATTCTCTCTATTGCTTCAACTTTAGCCCTATCTACTTCAATACCCTTACCTGATACTTTATGTCCCAGGATTATGCCTTCTTTGACCATAAAATAGCACTTTCCCAATTCAAGACAAGATTAGTTGCTTCACAATGCTGGAGGATTCTATTGAGATTATCCAAGCAACTAGTAAATGAAGTTCCATAGACATAAAAATCATCCATAAATACTTCCATTATCCGTTCTATAAAATCTGTAAATATAGCAGTCATGCATCGTTGAAAAGTAGCTGGATCATTACATAGAACAAAAGGCATATGCCGGTAAGAATGTAAACCATAAGGACTAATGAAAGTTGTTTTAAGTTAGTCATCAGGATGAACAGCTATTTGGGAAAAACCAGAATATCCGTCCAAGTAACAAAAATGAGTGTGGTTTGTTAACCTCTCTAAAGTTTGATCTATGAACGATAAAGGATAGTGATCTTTCCTAGTATCCTTATTCAATTTTCTTAAATTTACGCACATCCTATGTCCAACAATAGTTCTAGTAGGTATTAATTCATTGTTTTCATTAGGAACAACAGAAAGACGCCTTTCTTAGGAACATGATGAATAGGAATTACTGATTCACTTTCTTTTATAGGATAGATTATACCTGCATCAAGTAGGCATACTATTTGTTTTCTTAGCACTTCCTTCATTTCAGGTTTTAGTCTTCTACTAAATTCTGCAACTGGTTTTGCACCTTCCTCCATGAATATACGATGGGAGGCTATCATGGGACTAATACCTTTCAAGTCATCCATTGAGTACCCAAAGGCCTTGCGGTGCTCCTTTAGTAACTTCATAAGTTATTCTTCTTCCCCTGAAAGTTTAGCACTAATAATAACAGGGAATTTATTAGTATCATCTAAGAATCTATACTTAAGATTATCTGGTAGAGTTTTTAATTCTGGGGGTGGTAACTCTTCATCCCCTCTCTTTTCTGGCTCTTCAAAAGCTCCATCAATTGGAGGTTCTTCATTGGGAAATGAATCAAATTCATTTTCTAATTCTTCTAGAATTCTGTCCTCCATAATTATTTCTTCACAACTTGGGTCTTCATTTATTCCTTCATCTTGATTATTTAAGAAGAAAGCTATCATTTCTTCAATAGTTTTATCCTTCTCTTCTTCTTTTATGAATAGAGGTTTGTCTTTAAATTTGTAAAAGTGGAATTCATTTTCCGCTTTCCCAAGCTTAAGGGATACAACCTCCTATCCGAAGTCAACTGTGGCACATATATCACTCAAAAGGTGTTTTCCAAATATAATTAGGCAAAGAGTGTCAATTGGCATATCAACAACCACAAAATTGATAAGGAAATTTTTATTGTTAATTGTGATAACTGCATCTTCAACTACTCCATTGGAATTCTAAGATTTATATTGGCTAACATGATTGTCATATCAGTATTTTCTATTGTAGCTGGTGCTATCTCTTCTTTTATTTATAAATAAAAGTCATAGGATATAACATTAACTTCGGTGCCAAGATCACATAAACCATAATGCGAGGTTTCTTTAAATATGCAGGGGAGAATAGGCTTATCCACATTTTTTACCTTAATTTTACCTTCAACCAATATGGAAGTCTCTTCATCAAGTTCAACTATGTTACAATGTGCATACATAGCCATGATTGCTTCCTTGGTTACCTATTCATCTTTGGTTTCATCTAGATGTTCTTTAATTATTGGCACTCTTTCCTCTTATGTCTCCTCCTGTACTGCTTTGACCTGTTCATATTCCAAAATATGCTTTTGTGCAGTGTTAGGAAAAGGTATCTCATACATTGGTTCTAGGGAGGCTACAGTTGCTTTAACTTCTCTTCTCTTTTTAGGTTCAGGTGGTGGATCAAACTTGACCGGCCCCACCTTTGGAGCTTTGATGTGTCCTGTAAAAGCTTTAACAACTTGCAATACAATATCGAATCTAAATAAAGATCTTTATATAATTCATTAACATGGCCTTTTTTTATTATAGTCGTGAATGCATTCATGATCTATTTCTGTGCCTCCTTCACTTCCTAGACCAAAATTCCATGAAACTCTATGATCGCGAATTCTATTAAGTAAATCCCAAGCTTTAGTTATAGGTAAATCCATAAAAGCTCCTCTCGCGCAAGAGTCTAGTTCAATTCTATTAGGTTCAATTAAACCGCCATAAAAGATATGCAGTAAATACCATTCATGTAAATCATGATGAGGACATTGTCTAAGCAAATCTTTAAATCTTATATAAGCTCTTACTAGTCCTTCATTGGGACGGTACTTCCAAGTCATTATAAGACGCCTGGTTCCAAAATATTTTGATAATGGGTAATATTTAGATAGGAATTCACAAGCTAAATCATCCCAACTAGTAGTGGCTTCTGAGGGTAGAGATCTATACCATGAGAGAGTTGTGCTTGTCAAAGTTCGACTAAAAAGTTTAACCCTTACCTCATCGGTGGTATACCCTGTTAACTGGAACGTGCCACATATATCTTTGAAACATGCAATATGCTCATATGGATCAGGATCTTCTTCGTCTCCGGTAAATTGCTTCTTGTGTAGAATACCAAGTAGTAGAGGATTTATTTCAAACCCCCTTGTCTGCTCGTTGGAGTTGTCTCTTTTATAGATATCATAGGGCTTCCCAAAACGGTTGAGTGGCTTAGCACTAGTCATATGCTCAAACTCCATCATGTTGGTGGAAACCTGTAACTCAAAACAAAATTTAACAGAACTAAAGTAAATAAGCAAAAACTAAAAGACCTGCAACGCTTAGTTCCCCGGCAACGACGCCAGAAAATAGCTTGATGACTGCAAGTGCACATATCGGATGTAGCTAGTTTCTAAATAAAGATATTGATCCCACAGAGACCAGGAGTCCGTAGTCTAAGAATTCTTGAAGTAAATACTGAAAATAGAATTGCTAATAAAGTTCTAAGTGACAATATAAAATGCGAGTAATGTGTAAAAAGGTGTTTTTGGGTTTTTGGTATAAGAGAAAAATGAGTAAAGTAAATAAAACTAAATACAGAAAATAAGTATCGCGTATGTAAAAGAGATTTGAAACTTTAGTGGGAGAAAGCATTCTCAGGTATTGGCAGATACACCACTAGCATTATAAAGGGATAAGGCAAAGATTATCATCATGAACATTCTCAACTATGTATGTGTGGGAGGAACTCCATCTTTGGACAAAGAGGCGTGAAATACTGCTCAAATCATCCTCATAACCACAGAAGATAACAATCAACATCAATTGAATTACTGCGCTATTAAGGGGCGTAATCCCGCGGGACGTATTCCATGGCATGGATAGTGTTTTGTGAGTTTCCTAGATTCCCAAGTTGATACATAAGGGGTGCCAATAGCTTTATAGTCACTGTAATTGATAACATCCCTCCGTCTACCAACAAGTAGTTCCCTACATCAAGTCCCCACAAGAGGCAAATATTAGAGAGGTCAACCTCACTCAAAATCAAGATGTAGAAAATCTAACACATGGTCATAACGATGAACATCATAATAAAATTTATCTTAGTCCAATCTCATACTAGGGTTTCTCCATCTCCTCAAGAACTAATGATCTACTCAGACATGGAGGCAGATAGCATCATAGCAATGGTAATGGAAACGACTATCGATGAATATACTTGTATAAATCCACAACTAGTGCAAGAATTACAACAAGATATAGATGGGATGGATGGAGATGATGGTGGTGATGAAAATGCAACGGTTGATGAAGATGTAGATGGATGCCTTGGCCTCCCAGATCTGTGTAGGGCGAGGATGGATCCCTAGGGCAAGTTCCCCCTCCAGATGCCTTCCGAAGGTTAGGTTTTGGAAATTATTGGGTGTTTTGTATGTCGTCTCTCCGAACCAGTTGCACGGGTTGAAACTATTTGAGGAGGCAGAGGCGGCGCCAACTATACAGCGACAACTATACGGCGTTCGCCCGTATAGTTGTCGCCAACCCTTCTAGAACCTCCAATTGCTTCGAGTATTCTTCTGGTGTTATTAATATTTCCCAAATAAAAAATTTACGTAGTTTTTAGTTCCTTTTCTCTCTATTACAACTGCTCCAACAATTGTGTCCATTTGATCTATCATCTGATCTAATCTTGGTGAAAATAAACATAAAAGTGTGTGCGAACACCGTAAAATACCAAGATCCTACATCTATAATTCAAAATAATAATGTAAAACATGACGCAAATATGCACTCATCATGTAACACGACGAGTCGAGTCCACTGTGATTTGCATGAGTCCACTATGATTTGCATTCCGTCGAATCTTTGCATGTAGTACCTTGCGTGTATGTTTTCATTTATATCTGTACCAGTGTGAAAATGGTCAAACACCACACCCATACACGTGCAAGAACAGTACACCTACTATTTTATTGTGCAGATTTCCTAGCTAGATATGGCTGCACAACATGAGTCTAGCAAAAAGACTCATGGCTAATTCTAGTAGTACAAGACTCAAGTCAGCATAAATTAATGGAAGGGCCCATAGTCAGTCTCTAGATCCTTCTATAATAACATGTCATGCAAATATAAAAGCAAGATTGACAGTTTTATTTGCAAAGTAGTGGGTCCTATAAAAAATAGTTCTGCTAACCGGCAACATTTTTCTGAAAATATTTCCTAGACTCAATCTAAATGGTGTAAAACGTTCTAATCTTCTAGACTCGGGAATAGAAAAGAAGATCCAACGTTTAGCAATGTTGGGATTTGCCACTCTTGGTCGAATGGTGAATATTCAAAATTATTCGTACACTATATATCTATAAGTTGCACACATGCCTTGCACACGTGGTAATCGGATAATAGAAGTATAATATTATCATTTTTATATAAGTTTATAATATGTGAAATAATTATAATTTTGAGCCACGTCCATAAACACTACAAGAAAAATGTCCTTTTACAACGGACGATTTTCGTGGTTGAAGGTCTGTTTTTGTGGTTGAAAAGCCTTCTACGACGGATGACCATCATGGTAGAAGACCCGTCACAAATGATTCTACCATGTTTTTTTCGACCGTGCGGATCACACCCTTTAGCCACAAAAAGTCGTTCCGCCATAGATCTGTTCGCCAGCCGCATTGACTGCTGATGTCATGCAAACTGCCACGTGGTGGACGACGTTAACGGCCAGTTACCGGCCAAGGCCTGGTAATTATTAACTGGGTCGGCCCATTAAAAGAGCCCAATAGTATCATGACCCGTTACTGTTTTCCGTGGTGGCCCATAAACTTTTGGGCCCTTTACTTTTCTAACGAACACTATTTGAATCTGGTCCATTAATGAGGCCCGTAAATGTCGGACCCGTTATAGTTCTGACCTATACTGTTTCAATTGGGCCCGTTTTTCCATCACGCTTTGTCCCGCAGCCATTCTAGCACGTTATTGTATAGCTCTGTACTATTCAGGATGGCCCATTGACATAATCAGCTGGGGCCCATAAAATTTTAGGCCCGTTACTATTTAGGCCCATAAACTTCATGCGCATATTTTGGCCTATTACTGTTTTGGCCTGGTAGGTTTCTCGGCCTGTTATTGTTCCTTCACGGTGCATTTAGGACTCTTATTGTTCTGGCCTACTATGATCCTGGGCTTTCTCTGGCCTGGTTGGTCACTATTTTGGCCATTTAAGCTTCTGACCTTTTTACTGTTCTGGTCCATTACTATTTTGGGGATGCCACAGTTTTGGCCTGTTACTGTTTTCGTTGGTTACAGTTTTAGCATGTTACTGTTTGGGCCTTTTACTGTTTTGGCCTGCTACTGTTTTGACAGATGCTGATTCGGCATGTTACTGTTTTGGTCATTTACTATTACTTAGCACGCATGTGGGACAGATCTGTTACTTTTATGGTTTTTGCATTTCTGGAGCCCACTCTGATATCATAAAAGGTGTACAACTTGTGAGCATTTTTACCATTCATCGTCGGTCTAATACAAGACGGGCCAATAAAGAGCATGATATTATACCCTAATCGACCTAGTTAGCGAAGGCATGGAACCACTTACCTTTATGTGTGGACGGCGTCAACTAAATGCTTACACGGGCTATGCGATTTATCTAGATATTACATCAAATGCAAAGTACTTAAAATTATTACATATTATCAACTCGAGGGAAAGAAAAATCGGCATTTCAGTTGACAATCGAGTTGATAGCAGTCCTCAATTTGCTTTCTCCATCTGTCACCTGCATCTCCCTTTTGAGTGTGACATCTACATTGGAAAACAAACTTGAGACATGATCTTGCAGCCCCCTCTTTGGTGGCGATAGCAATAATTGCAGTTTGAAACTAAGTAATAATAAGTTAATACGTCAAACAAGGAAAACTACTCATTTAACTGATACAACAGGAGCTATGAACTGGAGTTTACTATTAGTCAATGGTTCAAATATATTGACCATCACGTCAAACAAACAGGGCAAGCAAGCATTAAACAAGTGTGTCTACCTTGAAACAAGAAATATAACAACCTGGGTGGCTTAGAATATCAGCAAATATAAACTAGCAGGTCATTTCAACAAATATATATAAAATAATAAACCGGCAGAATAAACCAGACAGTGGCACACAGTTACTGTTGTATCTAAGAATGAACAAGACAGAAATTATAATGGCATCATGCAAGAACTTGTAGAGCAAGAATGCAAACCACAAATGAACTATACAGTAGAGGATAGTTAGGTCCTTGCTTAGGATGAACCAGAACCAGATAGGAAATATAATAGCGTCGCTTGTGAACCTATAGAACAGGTGATGACCCACAAGTGTAGGGGATCGCAACAGTCTTTGCGGGTAGTATTACCCAATTTATTGATTCGACACAAGGGGAGCCAAAGAATACTTGCAAGCCTTACCAACTGAGTTGTCAATTCAGCTGCACCTGAAAATAGTTCTTGCTCACAGAAGTTTATCAGTAGCAACAGTTTGTAATAGCAACAGCAAAGCAACAAGCAGCAATAAAACAGGAACAATGGTAACAGTAATGGTAACAGTAGGATTCGAGTGCGGTAGGCATAGGGATGGATGGACGAGCGTTGCATGGACAAGTCTAAACATCTAACTTCAAGATCTAGGGCATTGCAGATAAATAATAACAAGCATCCAAGTACTAAACAATCCTAGGCATGTGCTCCAAATATAGTCATACGTGCTCACAATGAGAACCTTCACAACATCTTCTGTCTAGCCAGCCCGTGGCAGCGGGGCCTCTAGGGAACTACTGGCAATTAAGGTGCTCCTTTTAATGGAGCACCAGAGAAAAGCATTAACACTCCATGAACACATGTGATCCTCACACCACAGCCATCCCCTCCGGTTGTCCCAATTATTGTCACTTTGGGGCCTTTGGATCCGGACAATGATATGTGTACACAACTTGCAGATAAGATCACAAACAATACTATCATAATGATTCAATAATAGGTTCAGATCTGAGATCATGGCACTTGGGCCCTAGTGACAAGCATTAAGCACAACAAGTTGCAACAAATTCAAATAGCACTAATAGAGATACTAGGCACTATGCCCTAACAGATATTATTTGATTACATGATAGAACTCATCCAATCCCTACCATCCCCAATCCTACTGTGAGGGATTACTCACTCATGGATGAGGGAAACATCGATGGTTGATGGAGATGCGTTGGTGATGATGATGGCGATGATCCTCTCCAAATTGCCCCTCCCGGCTGGGTGCCAGAACGGAGTTTCTAGATCCGAATCTTGGTTTTTGGTGGCGGCGGCGGAGCGGAATTCTTTCGATAAAACATGGAACCCCCCTCGGTTTTTAGTTGAAAGGCAACTTAGAGGCATAGAGGGAGGCCGAGGGGGTGCCTAGGGTGGCTGCACCCCCTAGGCGTTGTCACATCCCAAAATTTTCCAAATTTTGAAATGTGAAAAAATAAATAATTGATGAAATTTAGGGTGAAAAGAAACTTTTTGACTCCAAATGGAAACATCAAAACCCATCCTGAAAAAAAACTTTGAATGGAAAGGGAATCAAACAAAAATTTCAATCAAGTGAAATGCATTCATCAATAATGTATCTTGAAATTTAAACACTTGGAAAAGCTAATCCAAAACCCTAAAACCCTAAAGGAATAATTCATTTCCAAGATCTCTCTAAGACTATGGATCCATATAATAATTTGTCAACAAATATTTATAAATGATCAAGAATGATAAATAAAAATATTATAAGACCATAGAAATTGGTTTCACTCAATTTGGAGCCATAGATAAAAACTTATGAGTTTAATAAGTTAAAAGGAAATATTTTCCAAGGCTAATAAAATCTCCTAGCTAAACTCCATACCAAATCATGAGCAAGGTAATCCTAAAAGGATTTAAAAAGATAAACAAATATTAAATAAAAATATACAAATTGGAATCACCAATTTTGGATCTTTAAATAAAAAGATATGGATTTTATAAGACAAAGAAAGAAATAAATAAATAAGGAATATTTAAAAGCCAAATTAAACCTTGGCCAAACAAATGAAATGAAAGATTATTGAATAATAAAAGGAGTAATTGAAATAAAATCATAAGGATTGATTTATATCCAATTTTATTTAAATAAAGACAAATTCCCAATTTAAATGAACATTAAATCATATTAAAATGTTTTAAATAATAATTTAAAGTGAATTGTTTGCACTATTGAATAAATAAAATCTACTGAAAAAGGTTTGGTAAAAAATTGGAATTCAAATAGAAGTTTGAAAATATATTTAAAACCCTATTTAAATAATGACAAGTGTCAATTTTAAATATATAATAAACCATAAAAGGAATGTTTGAAGTATTCTAAAAATGGAAATTTAAAAACATTAATAAACAGAATAAAACCTACTAAAAATTTGAAAAGGGTTTGAAAAATAAATCTGAATTCAAAAGAATGTTGAATTTGAAAACAGAAATGAAAAATAGAAAAAGATAAAGAAAACAGGGAAGGAAAAAATAGAATGGACCAGCCCAAACTAACCTACCCAGCTAATCAGGCCCAACTAGCCCAGCAAGAGCTCACCCGGGAATCCCTCTGCCTTTGTTCTTTCTTACTCGCAATCTCACCCTCTCAGTCGCTGACCGCGTGACCCCATGCGCACTCCCTCTCTCTCGCTGACAGCGCGACCCCACACTGCCAGTCATCGTCTCCACCCCGCGACCGTCCCCCCCTCGTACCTCGCCGTTTCTGCCTCGTTTACTCCTCGTAAATTCGTGTGAATGCGCGATTAAACCTCGCCAGCGACGACGCACTCTTAAACTCCATCGCCCCCTCTCTCTTTCCCCCAGACACCACTTCATCTCCGCCACCAGGCTGCCACAATCGCGAGCTCGAACCCCACTGCCTTCGACGTGTTCCCCGGCCGATTCCGGCGAAGACAGACCCTCCCCAGCCCTCTGGTGCTTATTGGGTTTCTCGCCAGCATCTCCTGCATCTCCCAGTACCGCTCGCTTGGCCGCGCACTCCCCGGAAGCTCGGCAACGACGAAGCCTTCTCGCCATCGTCTCCTGCCTCAACTCCGGCGACCCCTCCCCGTAAGCACAAACCGCCCCCTCCTCTCTGGTTGTTAGTCGCGTGTTTAGCATCCTCGCGCGCATCTAATAGCGTCATTCACTTGCCTTGGCATGACCTGCAACCTCGCCAACAACAACAAACAGAGACTTCCGACGCCTGGACCAACTCCGGTGAACAATCACCGCTATTCCTGAGCGCCCCTCGATAGACAGCCACCACCTCGAGCTTATCCTCATTACGGCGAGTTCGGTAATGGCCTTCTTCCTCTCCTGCGCCTCCTAAATTGTCGGCAACATCGCTGACAGAGTGTCGCCGCCGCGCGCTGTCGTCGAGCGCCGCCAGTTTCTGGTAGTTGCGCTGTAGCCGTTAGATCTAAATCCCTTGGCTGGGATTAGATTATAAACGAAGGGGTATCGTGTGCTATGAGCCGCACGATTTACTTTATATCCAACGCTCTATAACGCTCGATCCGCACGAACCGTTACCATCCAATAGAAAGCAGCCACGTGGCCCAGACTCTATTTTAAAAACCAGATTTGTTCTATTAGATGTTTAGATTTGAAAAATTCATAACTTTTAATCGACACGTTTACAAATTTTATATCACTGGATTCAGAAAAATGTGAACTTTCCAACCATGGAATTTTTTTAGTATTTTGATTCTGTAAAATTGATTGTTTTTGCAGAAACTTGTTTAGGCCTATTTTGGTTATAAAATTTATTCTAAAAATGATTTTATGGTAAAATCTTTTGTAAATGGATTTTTTGAACCTACTGAACATAAAAACCAACTTGTAGATTTAAAAGTATATTTTGTGATGCTAAGGAATAAATCTTTGAACAAAAGCATTTCTAGTTAAATAAAAATGTTGAATATGTTTTAAAAATGCTTTTTGAATAAAAACCTTTGGAAAATGGTTTGATTTAAACTCTCTGACCCTAAACACCAAGTTTTAAGATTTTAGAAAAATATATTTGATGAACCCTAGTAAAATTATTACTTTGTTAAAGGCATTTTGTCACATCCGAAAATTTTCCAAATTTTGTAATGTAAAAAAATAAATAAACAAAATAAATAATTGTTGAAATTTAGGGGAAAAGAAACTTTTTGATTCTAAATGGAAACATCTTAACCCATCTTGAACAAATTTGAATAAAATAGAATCCAACAAAATTTCAAATCAAGTGAAATGCATCCATCAATAAATGTATCTTCAAATTTGAACACTTGGAAAAGATAAACCAAAACTTTAAAACCCTAAGGGAAGAAAATCATTTCCAAGATATCTCAAAGACTATGGATTTGATCCATATAAAATGTGTCAACAAGCATTTATAAATGATCAAAAATAATAAATAAAAATATTATAAGACCATAGAAATTGGTTTCACTTAATTTTGAGCCATGGATAAAAACTTATGAATTTATTAAGATAAAAGGAATTAATTTCCAAAGATCATAAAGCTCCTATACAAATCCATACCAAATTGTGAGCAAAATAGTCCTAAAGAGATTTAAAAGCATAAGCCAATATCAAATAAAATTATACAAATTGGAATCACCAAGTTTGGATCTTTAAATAAAAAGATATGGATTTTATAAGATAAGGAAAGGAATAAATAAATAAATAAATAAATAACGAATATTTAAAAGCCAAATTAAATCTTGGCCAAATCCATAAGCAAATGAAATAAAGATAATCTAAATAAAATAAAGGGATAAAGATTATTCCAATAAAATTATATGGCATTAAACCATATTCTAATTATATATGGATAAAGACAAAATCCCTAATAGAAATGATTAATTAAATCATGATAAAATAATAATTGGAATTTTCCCAAGTAGAATAAAAGTTATTTAATTAACTTAAATGTAATAAAAGAATTGTTTGAATAAAATTTATATGGATTTAAAACCATATTGGATTTTATTTGAATAAAGACAAGTGCCCAATTTAAATGATTGAAAATCATAATAAAAAATAATTCAAATAATTCAAAATGAATTATTTAACACCCTACTAAATAAATAAAACCCACTGAAAAAGGTTTGATGAAAATTTGAATTCAAATAAGAGTTGAAATTATATTTAAAATCTTATTTGAATAAAGACAAGTGCCTATTTTAAATAAAATATAAACCATAAAAGAATAAAAGAATTATTCCTAAAATGGTATTTAAAATACATGTTTAAAAAGCATTAAAACTTACTGAAAGTTTGGTAAATATCTGAATTCAAATAGTGTTTGAATTATTTGAACAAAATTCAAAACAGAAAATCTAAATAGAAAAAGAAAAAGGTTTCAGAATAAAAAAAGAAACAACCCAGCCCAGAAACCCCAGCCCAGAACCTGGCCCAACTAAAGCCCACCAACGGCCTCTCTCTTTCTCCCCACAGAAAACGTTTCACACCGCACAATCAACCCCCTCAGCCACTGACGATTAGACCCCATGCGCATTCCCCTTACCTCGCTGATGCCTGGCCCCACTGCCACACAGTCATCGTCATCCCCATGACCCGTTCCTCCCGAGCGTTTCTGCGTTGAATTCGCGGGTTGAATTCACGATTAATGGCTCAGTGATTATCGTCGCGACCATGCTCGTTAAAGGCACCTTACTTCCCTCTACCTTTCCCCTCAGACCCCACTTCCCCTCCGCCACTAGGCTGCGCTGATTTTGCCCGAGACCACCCTCTGCTCCGACGAGCCTCAGCCCAAATTCCGGCAGCACCAGCCACTGCCTTGCCCCTCGACCACTCGAGTCTACTCCCCACCTCCCTACGCACCTCCCAGCACCAACCACTCGCCCGCGCGTGCCCCTATCGTCGACAACGTCATCGCCTGAATGCCACCGTCACCTGCCACAACTCCGGCGAGTTCTCCCCGTAAGCCCCGACCGCCCCCTTCTCTCTAAATGATACTCCTGCAGTCACCGTCCCCGTGCGCATCTAACGCCACCATTTTCTTGCTTTGGCGTGGTCCGTAGCCTCGCCAACATTGTCTACCGTGCGAACCCATCGTCAGCAACCACTCCAGCGAGAGATTGCCGACCCGTCCGTGCGCCCATGTCCCTGCAACGACCACCTTGAGCTTCAGCACGACGAGGCGAACTCGGTGAGCTATTCCTCCCTCCCCCGCGCTTCCTGTATCACCGGCACTATCCTCGTCTTACTGCGCCGCCGCCAGCCACCGTCGTAGCGCTGCTCGTTTTTGGTCTGTTCGATTTGGGCTGTTAGATCTAGATCTAACGCATAGGATAGATGACTTAAGTGAAGGGGTACGAATCCATCTGAGCCATGCGATGCACTTTAAATCTGACGATCCAGAGAGCCTGATCCACGCAAACCGGTATGAGCCAATAAGATCATTCCACGTGTCCAGTGATCTGTTTTAAAACCAGAAACTTATCTATTAGATGTTTAAACTTGCAAAATTCATATCTTTAAATCTACACATCCAAATTTTGCAAACTTTATATCAATGGAATCAGCAAAAACAATTATATCCAACCATGCCATTTGTTTAATGAATTGCTTCTGGAAAATTAGTTGTTTTTGCAGAAACTTGTGTAGACATATTTTGTGTATAAAATTTATTCTAAAAATGTTTTTAGGGTAAAATCTTTTGTAAAAGGTTTGTTTTGAACCTACTGACCATAAAAACCAATTTGTAGATTCAAAAGTATATTTAGGCTAGGGAATAAATCCTTGAACAAAAGCATTTCTAGTTAAATAAAATGTTGAATATGATTTAAAAATGCTTTTTGAGTAAAACCATTTGAAAATGGTTTGAATAAATTAAACTCTCTGACCCTAAACACCAAGTTTTGGATTTAAAAATATATTTGGTGAACCCTATAAAATTATTACCTTATTTAAAGGCATTTCCAACAAAATAAAATATGGCTTTGATTTAAAAATGGTTTACAGGTAAAACCTTTTGCAAATAGTTTTAATATTAAACACTTGACCTTAAAACACTAACATTTGTGTTTAAAAATATATTTAGCAAACACTAGAGAATTATTCCTTTGATTTAAATCATTTCTAGCAAAACAAAATGATTTAAAGTGGCCATTCTCACTAACTTAATATCAAATGGTTTTGCCACATTTGTAAATGACCAATAGGTGTTTTAAAATGTTTATAACCTATTATAAACCACTTTTCCAAATAAACAATCTTTGGCATGCTTGCATGCATTGCTTTGTTTTTATTATTCTATGTGATGAATTGCTTGAATGGTAGATTGAATTTGTGCCTTGATTGAATTGTAGTGAAATTTGAAGAGTGTGACTATTGCAATATCAAGGAGTGAACTTATATTCTCTACCAATAAGCCAAGTGATGCTTCATATATTTTGTCCTATTATTTTCACTATGCATTAGTGATATTTCTAAGTAGGACTTGCATGGAATTTTCTAAGTGTTAACTATGCCATGGGAAATCCTAGTAGATGAAACCTTAGTAGAATTTTCCCAAGTTAAGATTCCTAGTACTATCATGCTTAGCTTAGCTAGTAGAAAACAAGGGTGGATTATATTCATACTATGGAATATTTCTAAGTCAAGAACTTATTTTTGTTTAATAAAACAACAAAGTGAATGAATCACCTGGGTGGAATGATATTGCTTGGATGGATTTTTGTTTAGTGGTTACACAAGGCCAGTGGACCGGTGAACCTTGTGTATCTCACTTGTGTAATGCCACCCAGGAACAAAGAGATTTGAGATGTCAAATGTTGAGAAGCTTCAAGTGAAGCCACTTGGCATTATGGGCTCTGCCTGGATCATATAGGTTGCAATAACTTAGCCAAATGGACAGTTGGTGGTAGGGGATGATAGGTTTGGGAACACGTCCATTTTGGTCTAAGGGAAGGCTTCTGAAAGATCTTGTCTCGATGCATGTCGATTCTTGTGGGGAAAGTGCACCACCTCTCGAGAGAGTAAAATCTAAGTACTTAGCCGTGTCCCCGGCAATAGACAATTTGAGAATCAAGAGATGGAAGCTATCAAGAATCTCCTCATCCCAATTTCTAGGTTAAAAACTTGTGGTTGAACAAGGGTTAAAGGATCACCAATGTCTATTGGTTGATGCCTTGGGTGATTTTGACAAACAAAAACTTAGTGTTTTCAAATGATAAGGAAAATCTATTTTGAGCAAAGCAAGCCTAAGCTCCACTTAGCCAAATGCATATAGATGATAGTTACCATAATACTACCATAGTATCACTTGCCAATACAATTCAAATGTATTGACCCCTGTGGCTGTAACTTATTATGTTGCAGGTTTGTTTGATGTTAGTGAAGTGTGTTGAATAGGATTACAAGTCTACAACCAACATGATTGCATGTGGCACTTTGAAGATGAAGGACTCCATGCTATAGTTATTTCTGCTGCATTGTAATGAGATAGACAAATGAGCTATGTAAGATGTAATGAATTATTTTATTCCTGGTTATAAAGTTGCATTATGACCTTTGTTTCTTGATATTACATCTTAACTGTGGATCCAGGGACTAGCATTGTAAACACAGGGATCTCTACCTTATTAAAGGTTGGGACCTCTACACATTTCTAGCAAATAAAAATATTGTTTTGATTTAAAAATGGAATTTAGGTGAAACCTTTTACAAATGGATTAATATTAAACCCTTTAACCATAAACACTAACACTTGTGTTTAAAGAATATATTTGGATTAAAATACAAAATATTACTTTGATTTAAATCACTTCTAGCAAAACAAAATGATTTAAATGGCCCATTTTCACTAACTTGGGTTCAAATGATTTTGCCACATTTATAAATGACCTTTACGTGTTTTAAAATGTTTATACCCTATTAGAAACCAATTTTCCAAATAAAACAATCTTTTTCATGCTTGCATGCATTGCTTTGTTTTTATCATTTTATGTGGTGAATTGTTTGAATGGTAGTTTGAATATGTGCTTGCTTGATTGAATTGTAGTGAAATTTGAAGAGTGTGATTGTTGCAAGATCAAGGAGTGAACCAATATTCTCTACTAAAAAGGAAAGTGGCACTATAATCCATGTCCTACTATTTTCATTACACTTAGTGGTATTTTTGTAGTATGCATGATAGGGCTACTATATTACTATGCTATGCTAAGTCCTATTAGGAAATCCTTTATATCTTACTTAGTGAAAATATCATAGTTGTAGTATGCTTAGCCCTGCTATAGACTTCGGTTGGAATACATGATATGATTATATGAAGTGTTGGAAAAATATATGTTTTATATAATAAAACAAGTACTCAATGAACCACCTGGGTGGAATGTGGATACTCAATTGTGGATAAGGTGGCAACAAAGGGAACCATGTTTATATGGCTATCTTTTTGTATGTGCACTAGAAGAAAACCACCCAGGGACTTAGAGATTGGACATGTTTCTCGTACAGTGGCTTCCGTGTACAGCCACATGCTAAATGGGATCTGGCTTAGTCAATTACATAGTGGAAGACCCTTGCATTGGCACCTACTTAGGTTAACCGGATTCATGTATTGGAAATATATCCTTACATTGGTGCCTGGTAGGCAAGCTAGCATTATGTATTGGGAGGACTTCTATGGAAAGACTTTGTCACATTCTCGATCTGCCGGTACTCCATTTGGTGTGTACTTATCTAGCGACCACTGGTGGTGTCAAGACGAGATTGTGTCATGTGGGTAAAGTGTACAACTTTTGCAGAAGATCAAATTCTAAGTACTTAGCTGTGTCCCCGGTTATGGACAACTCTGAGCAACTAAGGCCTGAAGCTATGGAAGATCTCAATATTCCAATTTCTCAAAGTAAAACTTGATGATGTCAACAAGGGATTAGAAGCACTTGGAGTCTTCCAAGGAGTTCAGAAAGATTGTCAAAAGATCAAAACTATTTTGAAAAGATAGGATAAAACTATATTGCTTTCTGCAAATTAGCCTAAACCCTACTTAGCCAAATATGCATATATTGATAGGTTCCACTTATTTCTACATAGTAGTGAAACTTGCCAATACAATTCAAATGTATTGACCCTTGTGGTTGCAACTTATTATGTTGCAGGTTTATTTGATGTTAGTAAAGTGTGTTGAATAGGATTACAAGTCTACAACCAACATGTTTTCCTGTGGCACTTTGAAGATGAAGGGCTCCATGCTATATAGTTATTTCTACTGCATTGTAATAAGATAGCCAAATGAGCTATGTAAGATGTAATGAACTATTTTATTCCTGGTTATAAAGTTGTATTATGACCTTTGATTCTTGATATTACATCTTAAACTATGGATGCTAGCTATTGATCCAGGGACTAGAATTGTAAACACAGGGATCTCTACCTTATCAGGTTGGGACCTTTACAGGCGTGGCCAGTGGTGGTCCCGCGCCTGGAAGGGGTGTGGGCCCCCCTGGCCCCTTCTCCGTCTCGTCTTCTGGCTCCGTCGGTCTTCTGGTGAAATACTACCTCCGTCCCAAGGAATAAGGCGTCCTTGTTCTGCGTGTTTTTTCTTTGACCAAGATTTTCTCTAAATATATAAAGAATGTTGGTACAAAATTAGCATCATTGGAAAGTATGTTTCAATACGAATCCAACGATACTAATTTTACATAATATAATCAAATTTTAGTTGCTCTATTTATTCGGTCAAACTTTGCTTTGGAATGCACGTGCGCCTTATTCTTTGAAACGGAGGGAGTATAATTTTTGGCATATTTTCCGGGATTTTTCCTAGTAGTTGATTTTCTGCACAGAAACAAGACACAATGTAATTCTGCTGAAAACAGCATCAGTCCGTGTTAGCTGTATCCAAATCACACAAGTTTAGAGGAGAAACAATAACAAAAGTGTTCGGGAAAGTAGATACATTTTGGATGTATCAACAAGACATGCAAGCATTAAACAAGTGTGCCTACAATGAAATGAGCAGTCAAACAAAGTGTTTCTTAGAATTTCAGCAAATATAAACTAGCCAGGTCATTTCAACAAATATATATGGAAGCAGTTGTATATCATGGAAAGCAATAGACATTGGTTGACTCAGAATTTGCGGCGGGCTACACAATGGCATGTAGTTGCTGTCGTACCTAAGAATAAACCAGACAGATATTATAATGGCATCATACCAGAATTTGCAGAGCAGGAACGCAAACCACGAATGAACTACACAACAGAGGATAGTTATGCCTTTGATTAAGGATAATCCAGCACCAGATTAGAAATATAATGGCGTCTCTGGCGAACCTGTAGAAGAGGACAAACAAGCATTAGACAAGTGTGCCTATAATGAAATGAGAAATCAATCAAAGTGTTTCTTAGAATTTCAGCAAATATAAACTAGCCAGGTCATTTCAACAAATATATATGGAAATAGTCGTTTATCCTGGAATACAAGAGACGTTGGGTGACCCAGAATTTGCGGTGAGCTACACAATGGGCATGCAGTTACTGTCATAGCTAGGAACCGAACAGAAATTATAATGGCATCATAAGAGAACTTGTAGAGCAAGAATGCAAACCACGAATGAACTATATATAGTGGATAGCTATGTCGCTGCTTAGGACGAACCATTATATATGAAATATAATGGCATTGCTTGTGAACCTATAGAACAAGACAAACAAGCATTACAAAAGTGTGCCTACAAATGAATTGAGTAATTGAACAGAGTATTTCCTAGAATTTCAGCAAATATAAACTAGCTAGGTCATTTCAACAAATATATATAGAAGAAGTAGTATATCGTGGAATGCAAGAGACATTGGGTGACTCAGAATTTACGGTGAGCTACACAATGGGCATGTAGTTACTTTTGTAGATAAGAATGAACGAGACATAAATTATAATGGCATCATGTGAGAACTTGTAGAGGAGCAACGCAAACCACAAATGAACTACACATTAGAGGATAGTTATGTCGTTTCTTAGGATGAACCAGCACCAGATTAGAAATATAATGGTGTCTCTTGCGAACCTGTAGAAGAGGACATGCAAGCATTATACAAGTGTGCATACAATGAAATGAGCAATCAATCAAAGTGTTTCTTAGAATTTTAGTAAATATAAACTGGATAGGTCATTTTAACAAATATATATGGAAAAAGTCGTTTATCCTGGAATGTAGGAGACGTTGGGTGACCCAGATTAGCAGTGAGCTACACAATGGGCATGCAGTTACTGTCATAGTTAGGAACCAAATAGAAATTATAAAGGCATCATAAGAGACATTGTAGAGCAAGAATGCAAACTACGAATGAACGATATATACAGTAGAGGACAGTTATGTCGCTGCTTAGGACAAACCATTAGACATGAAATATAATGGCATTGCTTGTGAACCTATAAAACAGTACAAGCAAGCATTACACAAGTGTGCCTATAGATGAATTGAGCAATTGAACAGAGTGTTTCCTAGAATTTCAGCAAATATAAACTAGCCAGGTCATTTCAACAAATATATATAGAAGCAGTAGTATATCCTGGAATGCAAGAGACGTTGGGTGACTCAGAATTTGTGGTGAGCTACACAATGGGCATGCAGTTACTTTCGTAGCTAATAATGATCGAGACAGAAATTATATGCATCATGCGAGAACTTGCAGAGCAGGAACGCAAACCACGAATGAACTACACAATATAGGATAGTTATGTCGTTGCTTAGGATGAACTAGCACGAGATAAGAAAACAATGACATCGTGTTTGTGAACCTGTAGAAGAGGTTGTGCAAACCAACATGTTCTGCGTTCGCTTTTGAGCTCTATGCAAAGAAAAAACAAATAGTCAGCGTTGCATCTTTTAAAGATCTAGATAGGAAGAACAAAATTATAATTGAACTAGTACAGTAATTTTAAACGGGTACTACAGGATAGCATGACGATGCCAGGGAGGAAATAATAGCAGGAACATAGCTCGGGACAAACCAGATAGATTCAGTAACTGGGGACCAGGGCATCCACACTAATATTTTCCACTGACTTTATATTTTGAAGAACTACACAATAGCAGGTGATTACTATTATAGGGAGTAGCTAAGAACATGTGCATGACAAAATAACAAATATGTGCATGACTTGAAATTTCTAGAGCAGCGAATGCAAACAAACTTTTCATGTGACCTTGTATGTAGCACAAAGAATAGGCATGCCTAGTGACTTGTGTGTACTAGCACGATTACAAAAATACAGTTCACTACAGCAGGATTTAACCTGCTATACTGCTGAGAAAACAAAAAAAAGGGTTGGATATTTGGTTACATTGGTTGGAGAGGCGTCTAAGCATCATCGGTACCGTGCGGGTGACGTCCAGGTAACCGAGGGTGTTGCAGTTGCGGGGAAGTAGATCTTGGGCGATCGCGGAAGCAGATCTTGGGCGATCGCAGAAGCAGATATTGGGCCATCGGTGCCAGCTTGATCGCGGTGGACGAGAGCATCACTGAGATAGATGCGGTGCAGCAAACAGCAACGCCCGTGCAGCTGGTCTGGAGCGGTGGACAGAGAACTTGTTGACTATATCCAGTTCAGTGAATACCAGTGAAGTGGCTCCGGTACGGTTGGGTAGCTTTCGGAGGCAGGGAAGCAGAGCTTGAGAGGTCGACGATGCCATTGGCGTGGTCAGCGAGACCGCATCTCCGGTGCAGTGGCAGAGAGACCCGATGAACTAGATCCGGTGGGGTGGGCGCCGGTGAAGCGCTCCGCATTGGTGAACGAGACCGCAGTTCAAGCGGCTTAGGCCGCCGTGGAATTTCCGCTAGCCGGTGCGCGTGGTGGGCGTGGAGCTGAGGGCGTGGGGGAGGAGCCTGGGATTTTTGTCAGGGCTAGCGTGAAAAACTGCGTGCATTAGGGACAATGGAGGTGAAAAGAAAAATAATTACGATCGTGCCCTAAACTACGGACTATAGCTAGCCGATAGGGCGTCTGCACAATAGGTAGAATGGTAATTTTGAAACCAAAAGTTTTTTGAAACGGAGGGGCGCGAAATTGTAACATCCCAAAAATACCAAACTTAGATCATCAAACACTAATCATCAAGATTAGGGTTGACAAAAACTTTTCTAAGTAAACCCATGAATGCATGTATATGTGTATGCATGGATTTTGAATTTCTTTAAAAACCACCTTGTTTGTGTGATCCATTGCTTGTAAAATGTTTCTTAGGTGAAAAGAACATCATCTAAAACATTTCCCACACTTTTCCTAAAGACAAGTAAATCAAAACAAATATATGAAGTGAATGGTCATTTTGGCCAATTTAACTCCCATGCCTACTTTGGCCGTCTCAAACTTTCAAAACCTAACAGAAACTTTTCTGGATCTTTGCACCCCTTGAATCTACTCATAACAAGGTATCAAGGCCCACTTTGTGATCATCCAGAAACTTTCAAATGCATAGTTTAAATGACAATTCAAAATTGAATCTTCTTCATATGGGAAGATCCCACTTTTCCAAAACCCACTCAAACAAGCTCAACTTTCAAAACCCAAGCATCTGCAGACTCACCATAACCAATCTAGCAAACCCACCAAAATTCATTTCAAAATTCAAAACTTGATTTCATGCGGCCATTTCATCAAACAGGTTGCAGACACAAATCGAACAAAACATCAAACACTATTGTGTGCAGTGTTTTGAGCCTAACTTGTTCCCTAGTTAGCTCACACACAACTCAGTAGATCATCTAGAAAGATTAGCCCAACACTAGCACCCCTGTGAGCTTCCCATTGCCATTAATGGTGAACAGCCGAGCACCTCAATGCCACCCCATAGTCGACAGCAGGCTAGAGGAAGAACTAGCCATGCCAACCTTGTCTGGGAGGCAGCCCACCGTCCACCGCCACTGCCTGTGCCAGCCGCGAGCGTTGCCAAGCCCTGGACCACGCGCACAAGACACGCCCAGACCATGCCGAGCGTGCGCTAGAGCGCCACCCTCGACCATCATCCACAGACCGCGCGCCGCCCTCACCGCGTGCACACACGATCACCACCGACCCAGGAGACCGCCAGATATCCCCGTTTGTCGCCCCGTGCCATACAGTCACCGCCCGTCGTCGAAGACGCCGCCTCTGCCGCGCAGAGCACCGCCCGTTCCAGACCAAACCACACCGCCCCATGCCTTGCGACCATGTTGTTGAGCATCGCCAGGAGACACAGCACTGTCCCCTACCCTTGCCCATGCCATTAGCCGCCTGTAACGTCGCCCCCGACGAGCTCACCGTGCGCCCCGACGGTCCCCTCGCTCGACTATAAATAGAGGCCACCCCCGCATGATTTCTTCACACCATCTCACTCCCCTCTCCTCACTGACCGTGCCACACCATTCTTAGAGCAAGCCGAGCACCACCTCGCCGGAATTTCACCGGAGCCCGCCGCCTCTGGAGAAGAAGGAAGCCAGCGATTGGAGCCGCCCCAGGAGAAGCCACCGGTACCAGGAGGTTCGCCGTCGTCGACTTCGTCGTTCGCCTGCCTCACCGACCCTCGCCCGTACCCCGGTGAGCCCCCAGCACCCCTCACTGGCCGCGCTAGGTTTCGTTCTCGCCGGAGCTGTCTCGCGTCGACGATGACCCTCAGCCGTTAGATTAGAACTAGATCGAACGATCCACGTCGCCCCATACCGCTTTGCCCAGCCCCGTGTCACTGACGAGTGGGGACACCCACTTAAGCAGCCCGCGGGAGCACTGCGCTTAGCAGGCCGGCCCGTTAGAATTTCCCGCGCAGCCCAGCAATTCAAATTAAAACTTTTTCTATTTCTTTTCAAACACACTTCTGTACCCAACTTCAAAAATCAACCCAGATCGATTCAGTGCACCAAATTGGATGAAACCAATTTTGTTGGAAAGGACTGTGAATGCTTAATCCAAGCCCGTTGGATTCAAGTCATTTGGATCTGTAGATCACCCATAGAAAAAATAACAAGGCAGAAGCATTTCTGCATTCAAACATTTTTCAAATTTAAACCATAAAAGCTTTTGAATTGATTCCAACTCTAAAAAATCACATTTAACCATACCTTTCAGAATATATAAAAATATATAGGTTTACTTGCAGAAATATTGTTCAAGGAATAAAAGAATGCTACATAAGCATTTCTAGCCACTTTAATTAATTAAAATAAAAGGGTAAAACCTTATTAAATTGTGACACCACTTTAAATCACATTCCCATGGACTACAATATGTGGTGATGACATGTGTCAACATGATCCCATATTAAGTTTGGAGAATATTAAATCTTAAGTAATTTTTCAATGAGTAGAAATTACTTTTCTAAAAATAAAAAGAATTAAGCCAAGCCTTAACCTTGTACTGTTAGAGATGATGCTAGATCATCTATAGGACCCTTGTGGGTGGTGATTGCAAGTAGTTAAGTATTGTTTGGTGACTGTGTACCTCGTATTTATTCATAGACGCTAGTACCGACCAAGGATACTACGAGGAGGAAGGAGGATACTACGAAGAGGAAGCCGAGGAGAACTTCAACCACTGCTCTGCACAAGGCAAGCTGATATTGACACTATGCAAGCTAATTACTATGCAAGCTAGTAACTGTGCAAGCTAACACTTGCAAGATACTATACCTATGCAAGCTTTTACGGATATTGTGCAAGCTCACCCTTGCAAGATACCCTACTGATGCCACCAACCCATACTTGTGATCCTACCTACTTGTTAAACCAATCCTAGTTTTATGGAAAGCTTTTTACTTTATTTATTTATCAAAGCTTACTTAGAGTTTACCTAAGAGTTTGGTAGATACCAGACAATTGTGCTGAAGGTTGCATAAAGAGCATATAATTTGGCCTAAGCTAGAAACCTTGATATCGGCCTAAGATATAAGGTTGTACTTAGTGAAATCCCACTAGTTACCACCCCTCATTAGTACTACCCCCCACCTGTAGATGCTAGTGCTAAGCTTAAAACTGGATCAACTTTTAGATGGGAATACTTGGTGGAAAATGGTTATGAAAACCTTGGAATGATGGATCATTCTATTGAAATGTTTTTGACATGTGTTTCCAAACACTTGATGATTTTGGTGATGAAAATGTTGAGGCATGAGCCTTAGCCCTTTATAAAACTGATGGTTGTCTGGATGCGATACCATTCCAATTTTAGCGTACAACCAAAATACCCGAATATTGGGTAGGGCTTAACTAGAAACTTATATACCTTAGTATTAGTTCCCTCACGGCCAAGGTCTGAGCTGAGGCTACCTTGTGAAGATTGTCCACCTATGCAGGACCCAAGATGACAGTGGTCATGGTTGGGAGGCCAAACTCACAGGAGAGGTGCTCATACTAGGGCGTGTAATTGAAAGGTTAGGATTGATTATCCGCATACTGTGTATGGTGAATTCAGGATTTGTTCCTGACGGATGTATCGAATGTTGTGGTGAAAGTGTACAATCTCTGCAGAGTGTCAAACTATTCGAATAGCCGCGTCCACGGTTATGGACGGTTGGAGTGGCCATACTGTTCCCCCGTCAGACTTTTCAAAATGACTTGAGAAATGAATTGAGACTTTGACTTGACCACAACAGAGTTGTGACCTGAATTACAAGTTCCCCCTTAGGAGTTATAAAATTGTGACCAGCTTTGGAACTTAGTATAGATAAATCTGGCTTTTGCAAAACAACCCTAGAGCCTAGTGTCCTATTATCCAAAAAAACCCTTTACTTGTTAGTATTAGTTTGTGAGTACTTAAAGAGTACTCATGGCTTTGTCCCTGTCTATTCCCATCGCCAGACTATGAAGAGGAGTACTTGAAGGATGGATCCCAGGAAGGTTACGACAACTAGGATCATCTCCCATCGTCAGCATTGCCTGTGACCCCGAAGATGGAGCTTCGCCTACGCTACCGTTATTATTACGTATTCCGCTACTTGATGTTGTATTAAGAACTGGATCATGAGATCCCTATTTGTGTAAGAACTTATGTATCGTTTGTAATGGATGAAGTACTATGGTATCCAATTCTGTTATGTCTCGCAAAAATGGTAATCCTGGGATTGCGATGTATGGCATAACAGGCATCTAGGATTGAAAAAATACGGGTGTTTACAAGTTGGTATCAGAGCCATCCTGACCATAGTAGACCCTAGTTAGACTGGACGTTGAACCAAAAACTTAGTTTCAAAACCAAAGAAAAACAAATATTTACAAAAACTTATTCTCATTCTTACCTCTTTAATTCTTTCATAAAACTTCATATTCCTCAAAAACTCTTGCAAAATACATAAAATTTTGACACACTTGATCACTCTGCTAATCTACTCATCCTCTATTGTTATAGATGGACGTGAAGTACAGCAAGTTTTACCAACTGGGGAATGGTGGAGACCTTATCTTTGAGAGGGATCTGGATCAGCTTTCGGAACTTCTGGAGCGTCCACACCCCGAGTTCTTCGGAGCTTAGCTCAATGATCAAGGAGGAGAGGATCTGCAGTGGCTAATTGTTGCAAGTCTCCGAGGAAAGATTGAACCTCCCACTGCGAAGGGAATTCAGTTTACCTTAAGGGAAAACAACTGGATCGATGTACTTGCCAGAGCAATGCAGGAAGCTCTTTCCCGTCTGTGTGGGCAGAGCATCAATCATATCAAGGGTACTCGCTTTGAGTTTTGCCCAAGGCGTGATGCCAATGGCCAACCACTGGAAGCCCCATACCACCCCGAGCTGAAGACTCAATTGGACCACCTTAGCTTCATGATGTATGATCGTCAGCAAGAGTTGGACAACTGCCGTGACTACTGCAACCACAAGTCTGCCATCATCAAGACGAAGGACCAGACCATCGCCATGCTAGCAAAGGATCGCAAGTCTCGTCGCCGTCAGCTCGACAAGAAGGAGCACATTATTGCCCGTCTTCGCCATCGCATCTCATCTCTGGAAGAGACCATCCACGAGAGAGACATGCAGTTAGACGAAAGGGAGAATGCCGGAGAGGATCTTCGTGGAGACCCTTACTCCTATCTCAGCGATGACGATGACTTTCTGGAGGATCAGACCATGGACTTCTTCACCGATGAGGATGATTTTGCCTTCATCGATGATGCTGAAGATGATGAAGCCACAGACTCCGAGGAGTAGTAGTACTGAGCACTAGCGTAGTGAGTAGTAGTCGGTCCCACTGTATCGTAGTTTCCAGAATGGTTCTTAAAACCATCTGTTTTTCTTTGTTGTGGTGTGTGTTGTACTGTGTGCTATGAGTGAATGAATGAAAAAGCAAGTTGCTAGAAAAACCTAAGTCAAACTCTAAAAACTTCTCAAAAACCCAAAACCTTAGCAATTTCCCTCTTTTCTCATGATCTATATCAATCTTCAGATGCCACGTAGAGGAAGTGGTTCAGCCCCGGACCCGATGTTGCAGATCCTGCAAATGTTGACTTCTGACCGCGAATCTGAAAGAGCGGAACGTCAAGCCAACCTAGCCACTCTACAACAGATAGCCCAACTAGCCCACAACAACCAAGGCCACGGAAATCAGGACAACCATGGATCTAAGCTCAAGAATTTCCAGAATACCAACCCACCCGTTTTCACCAAGTCAGAAGAACCCCTAGACGCCGATGATTGGCTGCAAACCATGGAAAATAACTTAGAAGTAGCAGGAGTGGAAGCCAACGAGAAAGTCCTATTCGCCATTATCTAGCTGGAGATGCCAAGGCATGGTGGAACAGTGTTCGTGCAATGACCGGAGGCCAGATGATGACCTGGGAGGAATTCAAGGTCAAGTTTAGTAGAACCCATGTGCCACCAGGTTTGATCAAGAGAATGAGAGACGAGTTCAGATAATTGAAATAAGGAAGTATGACTGTAGTGGAATACCGGGACAAATTTTTGTCATTAGCTAGGTATGCCCCGGACGAGATAGACACTAAAGCCAAGAAGAAGGAAAGATTCCTGAATGGTTTGCATGACGAGATGCAGATGGTGTTAGTCAATATCCCCTTTGTTGATATTGAAGCCCTGGTCGACTCTGCTATCCAGATGGAAGGAAAGATCAACCAGGCCAATGAGAACCGCAAGCGTCGCATGATGCATCAACCAGGAACCCATCAGACCCCAAAGTATCGCCCCAACCCATCTCCAGGATTTGCCCCAAGAACCAACAGACCCCCTATGACCCGTCCAACCTATCCCAACCGTGGAAACCCTAGACCCGTAGGAAATCACAACAACCCCGGCAACTCTAGCAATTTCACCCGTGCCCCACCCAAGTTCAACACCAACAATGCTACCGCCAACACCAACACTGCCCCGAGGACTGGAAGCAATGCTGTGCCTGTCGCAGCTAAGGACAAGTCACAAGTGACCTGTTATGACTGTGGAAATAAAGGCCACTATTCTAACGAGTGCCCCAACAAGAAGAATGCTACAGCCCCCAACGCCAATGTCCCAGCTCAGCAGCAGCGTCGTGTCCATCCAGGAAGAAGATTTGCCCCAGGGAATTCACTCAACCGCAATGGCCGTCTTTTTCTCATGCATGCTGAAGAAGCTCAGGAAGCGCCAGACGTCATGCTGGGTATGTTTTCTGTTAATTCAGTACTTGCAAGAGTGTTGTTTGATTCTGGTGCATCGCATTCATTTGTCACCGAAGAATTTGCCTGCACTAGTAAAATTCAACCAACCAAATTGAAGCATGTGATGATTGTACAAATTCCCGGATCAACCACCAAGGCTAGGCAAATTTGCAAGGCCGTCCCTATCCGAATCCATGGCATAGATTTTTATGCTAACCTAATAGTACTCGGAACTAAAGGTTTGGAAGTAGTACTAGGAATGGATTGGATGTCCAAACATCAAGGATTGATTGACTGTGCCAAGAAAGCCATCACCATGACCAGTACCACCAGAATATCAGTTGAGCATATATCTGAAACCTTACCTCGTCAATTCAAGTGTAACAAGAGTATAGCCCAACCTACCATTGACCAAGTCTGGATAGTCTGCGAATACCCCGATGTACTTCTAGATGTTTTACCCGGTATGCCCCCAGATCGGGATATCGAGTTTATCATCGAACTAATCCTCGGAACAGGACCCATAGCCCAGAGACCCTATAGTATGAACACGTCCGAACTAGAAGAACTGAAGAAGCAACTGAATTCCATGTTGGAAATCGGATTGATTCAACCGAGTGCGTCCCCATGGAGATCACCTGTCTTGTTTGTGGACAAGAAGGATGGAGGTAACCGTTTGTGTACGGATTATCGGAAGTTGAATGATGTCACCATCAAGAATAAGTACCCCTTGCCTAAGATAGAAGATTAGTTTGATCAGTTGACCGGTGCCCAGGTGTTTTCTAAGATTGATCTTAGAACTGGCTATCATCAACTCAAAATTCGTGCAGAGGATATTCCAAAGACTGCCTTTACCACCAGATATGGATTGTATGAGTATACAGTCATGTCTTTTGGATTAACCAATGCCCTCGCTTATTTCATGAACCTCATGAATAAGATTTTTATGGACTTCCTGGATAAGTTTGTCGTTGTTTTCATCGATGACATTCTGATTTATTCCAAATCAGAAAAAGAACATGAGCTACACCTAAGGACCATTCTTGGAACCCTTAGAGAGCATCAATTGTATGCCAAGTTCAGCAAATGGGAATTCTGGTTACAGGAAGTAGGATTCCTCGGTCACATTGTATCAGCCGGAGGAATTGCCGTTGACCCTGCCAAAGTAAAAGATGTAGAAGATTGGCAAGCCCCAACCACTCAGACCCAAGTTCGTGCTTTTCTCGGATTGGCGGGATATTACCACAAATTCGTAGAAGGATTCTCTAGTATCGCCAGACCCATGACCCAATTGCTGAAGAAGGACAAGAAGTTTGAATGGACCGACAAATGTGAAGCGAGTTTTCAAGAACTCAAAAATAGATTGATTTCAGCCCCAATCTTGATCATGCCGGATATCACGAAGCCCTTCGATGTGTATTGTGACGCATCCAAGATTGGTCTCGGATGTGTGCTAATGCAAGAAGGCAAAGTTATATCTTATCTATCGCGACAATTGAAGCAACATGAACAAAATTACCCAACCCATGACCTCGAACTCGCAGCCGTAGTTCTAGCCCTGAAGACATGGAGACATTACCTGATGGGAAACCGTTGTGAGATTTATTCGGATCACAAGAGCCTAAAGTATATATTCACTCAGAAGGAGCTGAATATGAGGCAGAGAAGATGGATTGAACTCATCAAGGATTACGACCTGGACATTCACTATCACCCTGGTAAAGCCAATGTGGTAGCCGATGCCCTTAGCAGATTGCCGTGCCGCTTGAACTCCGTGATTTTGAAGGAGCAACCAAGTTTGCACAAAGAGATGGAAGATTTTCGAATGGAATTAGTAAGTGAAGGATTTTTGGCTAGCAAAGAACTTCAGCCCACTTTGATCAGTCAGATTAAAGAGGCGCAGAAAGGAAATGCTAGTATCGACGGAATCAAGCGTCGTATCGGTACAAGCAAAGTACCCGGATTCACGGAGGACGAAGAAGGAGTTTTGTGGTACAAAGGACGCCTTTGTGTACCATCAGATTCTGAGTTGAAAGAAGTTATCTTGAAGGAGGCTCACGATACTCTTTATTCTATCCATCCCGGAGGGACTAAGATGTATCAAGATTTGAAAGAGCAATTTTGGTGGCATAAGATGAAGAGAGAAATCGGAAGCTATATCGCCAAGTGTGATATATGTCAGCGAGTCAAGGCAGGACATCAAAGACCCACTGGATTGTTGCAACCTTTGCAAATTCCGGAATGGAAATGGGATTCTGTAGGAATGGACTTTATCACTGGACTACCTACTTCTAGTAGGGGAAATGACTCTATTTGGGTCATAGTGGACAGATTGTCCAAAGTCGCCCATTTCTTGCCCGTTAAAACTACCTATCAGAGTTCGAAGCTAGCGGAGTTGTACATCGCTAGAATCGTTAGTTTGCACGGAGTCCCCAAGAATATAGTATCGGATCGAGGAACTCAGTTTACCTCGAGATTCTGGAAGAAAGTCCAAGAAGGTTTAGGAACCCGCCTAGATTTCAGTACCGCGTATCACCCTCAGACCGATGGACAAACGGAACGAGTAAACCAAATACTCGAAGATATGCTTAGAGAATGTGTGCTAGAATATGGATCCAAATGGGAAGACTGTCTGCCGTTTGCAGAATTTTCCTACAACAACAGTTACCAAGCCAGTTTGCAAATGGCCCCATTTGAATTCATGTACGGAAGAAAGTGCTGCACCCCTTTGAACTGGTCGGAAGTAGGAGAGAGTCAGATCTTCGGACCCGACATCCTACGAGAAGCAGAAGAGAAGGTTCACAAGATTCGTGAGCACCTCAAGACAGCCCAATCCCGACAGAAGAGTTACGCCGACAAGAGACGTCGAGACCTCGCCTTCAACATCGGAGATTTTGTTTATCTGAAAGTGTCGCCATTGAAGGGAATGCAGCGTTTCCAACTCAAGGGAAAGTTAGCCCCCAGATATATTGGACCTTTCAAAATTCTGAACCGTCGAGGAGAAGTATCGTATCAACTGGAGCTACCTGAAGAGATGTCAGCTGTGCACAATGTGTTCCATATCTCGTTACTTCGCAAGTGTCTCGAAGTCCCCGACAAGACCGAAGTGTTCAAGAATATCGATCACCGGACCATAGAGATCAACGATGACCTGACCTATCCCGAAGTACCCATCCGTATATTGGAAGAAGCCTTTCGAACTACCCGAACCCGAAGCAGCATCAAGTTTCTCAAGATTCAGTGGAGCAACCATACAGAAGAGGAAGCTACCTGGGAACGCGAAGATCACATCAGGACGGAGTTTCCAGATCTCTTCAAATCCTAGGTAATCTTTTCGTCCTTTTTCAAATCTCGGGACGAGATTTTGTTTAAGGGGGGAAGGTTTATAACATCCCAAAAATACCAAACTTAGATCATCAAACACTAATCATCAAGATTAGGGTTAACAAAAACTTTTCTAAGTAAACCCATGAATGCATGTATATGTGTATGCATGGATTTTGAATTTCTTTAAAAACCACCTTGTTTGTGTGATCCATTGCTTGTAAAATGTTTCTTAGGTGAAAAGAACATCATCTAAAACATTTCCCACACTTTTCCTAAAGACAAGTAAATCAAAACAAATATATGAAGTGAATGGTCATTTTGGCCAATTTAACTCCCATGCCTACTTTGGCTGTCTCAAACTTTCAAAACCTAACAGAAACTTTTCTGGATCTTTGCACCCCTTGAATGTACTCATAACAAGGTATCAAGGCCCACTTTGTGATCATCCAGAAACTTTCAAATGCATAGTTTAAATGACAATTCAAAATTGAATCTTCTTCATATGGGAAGATCCCACTTTTCCAAAACCCACTCAAACAAGCTCAACTTTCAAAACCCAAGCATCTGCAGACTCATAGAACCAATCTAGCAAACCCACAAAATTCATTTCAAAATTCAAAACTTGATTTCATGCGGCCATTTCATCAAACAGGTTGCAGACACAAATCAAACAAAACATCAAACACTATTGTGTGCAGTGTTTTGAGCCTAACTTGTTCCCTAGTTAGCTCACACACAACTCAGTAGATCATCTAGAAAGATTAGCCCAACACTAGCACCCCTGTGAGCTTGCCATTGCCATTAATGGTGAACAACCGAGCACCTCAATGCCACCCCATAGTCGACAGCAGGCTAGAGGAAGAACTAGCCATGCCAACCTTGTCTGGGAGGCAGCCCACCGCCACTGCCTGTCCCAGCCGCGAGCGTTGCCAAGCCCTGGACCACGCGCACAAGACACGCCCAGACCATCCCGAGTGTGCGCCAGAGCGCCACCCTCGACCATCACCCACAGACCGCGCGCCGCCCTCACCGCGTGCACACACGATCACCACCGACCCAGGAGACCGCCAGACATCCCCGTTTGCCGCCCCGTGCCATATAGTCACCGCCCGCCGTCGAAGACGCCGCCTCTGCCGCGCAGAGCACCGCCCGTTCCAGACCAAACCACGCCGCCCCATGCCTCGCGACCATGTCGTTGAGCATCGCCAGGAGATACAGCACCGTCCCCTACCCTTGCCCATGCCATTAGCCGCCTGTAACATCGGCCCCGACGAGCTCACCGTGCGCCCCGACGGTCCCCTCGCTCGACTATAAATAGAGGCCACCCCCGCACGATTTCTTCACACCATCTCACTCCCCTCTCCTCACTGACCGTGCCACACCATTCTTAGAGCAAACCGAGCACCACCTCGCCGGAATTTCACCGGAGCCCGCCGCCTCTGGAGAAGAAGGAAGCCAGCGGTTGGAGCCGCCCCAGGAGAAGCCACCGGTACCAGGAGGTTCGCCGTCGTCGACTTCGTCGTTCGCCCGCCTCGCCGACCCTCGCCCGTACCCTGGTGAGCCCCCAGCACCCCTCACTGGCCGCGCTAGGTTTCGTTCTCGCCGGAACTGTCTCGCGTCGACGATGACCCTCAGCCGTTAGATTAGAACTAGATCGAACGATCCACGTCGCCCCATACCGCTTCGCCCAGCCCCGTGTCACTGACGAGTGGGGACACCCACTTAAGCAGCCCGCGGGAGCACTGCGCTTAGCAGGCCGGCCCGTTAGAATTTCCCGCGCAGCCCATCAGTTCAAATTAAAACTTTTTCTATTTCTTTTCAAACACACTTCTGTACCCAACTTCAAAAATCAACCCAGATTGATTCAGTGCACTAAATTGGATGAAACCAATTTTGTTGGAAAGGTCTGTGAATGCTTAATCGAAGCCCGTTGGATTCAAGTCATTTGGATCTGTAGATCACCCATAGCAAAAATAACAAGGTAGAAGCTTTTCTGCATTCAAACATTTTTCAAATTTAAACCATAAAAGCTTTTGAATTGATTCCAACTCTCAAAAATCACATTTAACCATACCTTTCAGAATATATAAAAATATATAGGTTTACTTGCAGAAATATTGTTCAAGGAATAAAAGAATGCTACATAAGCATTTCTAGTCACTTCAATTAATTAAAATAAAAGGGTAAAACATTATTAAATTGTGACACCACTTTAAATCACATTCCCATGGACTACAATATGTGGTGATGACATGTGTCAACATGATCCCATATTAGGTTTGGAGAATATTAAATCTTAAGTAATTTTTCAATGAGTAGAAATTACTTTTCTAAAAATAAAAAGAATTAAGCCAAGCCTTAACCTTGTACTGTTAGAGATGATGCTAGATCATCTATAGGACCCTTGTGTGTGGTGATTGAAAGTAGTTAAGTATTGTTTGGTGATTGTGTACCTCGTATTTATTCATAGACGCTAGTACCGACCAAGGATACTACGAGGAGGAAGGAGGATACTACGAAGAGGAAGCCGAGGAGAACTTCAACCACTGCTCTGCACAAGGCAAGCTGATATTGACACTGTGCAAGCTAATTACTATGCAAGCTAGTAATTGTGCAATCTAACACTTGCAAGATACTATACCTATGCAAGCTTATACGGATATTGTGCAAGCTCACCCTTGCAAGATACCCTACTGATGCCACCAACCCATACTTGTGATCCTACCTACTTGTTAAACCAATCCTAGTTTTATGGCAAGCTTTTTACTTTACTTCTTTATCAAAGCTTACTTAGAGTTTACCTAAGAGTTTGGTAGATACCAGACAATTGTGCTGAAGGTTGCATAAAGAGCATAAAATTTGGCCTAAGCTAGAAACCTTGATATCAGCCTAAGATATAAGGTTGTACTTAGTGAAATCCCACTAGTTACCACCCCTCATTAGTACTACCCCCACCTGTAGATGCTAGTGCTAAGCTTAAAATTGGATCAACTTTTAGATGGGAATACTTGGTGGAAAAATGGTTATGAAAACCTTGGAATGATGGATCATTCTATTGAAATGTTTTGGACATGTGTTTCCAAACACTTGATGATTTTGGTGATGAAAATTTTGAGGCATGAGCCTTAGCCCTTTATAAAACTGATGGTTGCCTGGATGCGATACCATTCCAATTTTAGCGTACAACCACAATACCCGAATATTGGGTAGGGCTTGACTGGAAACTTATATACCTTAGTATTAGTTCCCTCACGGCCAAGGTCTGAGCTGAGGCTACCTTGTGAAGATTGTCCACCTGTGCAGTACCCAAGATGACAGTGGTCATGGTTGGGAGGCCAAACTCACAGGAGAGGTGCTCATACTAGGGCGTGTAATTGAAAGGTTAGGATTGATTATCCGCATACTGTGTATGTGAATTCAGGATTTGTTCCTGACGGATGTATCGAATGTTGTCGTGAAAGTGTACAATCTCTGCAGAGTGTCAAACTATTCGAATAGCCGCGTCCGCGGTTATGGACAGTTGGAGTGGCCATATTGTTCCCTCGTCAGACTTTTCAAAATGACTTGAGAAATGAATTGAGACTTTGACTTGACCACAACAGAGTTGTGACCTGAATTACAAGTTCCCCCTTAGGAGTTATAAAATTGTGACCAGCTTTGGAACTTCGTAGAGATAAATCTGGCTTTTGCAAAACAACCCTAGAGCCTAGTGTCCTATTATCCAAAAAACCCCTTTACTTGTTAGTATTAGTTTGCGAGTACTTAAAGAGTACTCATGGCTTTGTCCCTGGCTATTCCCATGGCCAGACTATGAAGAGGAGTACCTGGAGGATGGATCCCAGGAAGGTTACGACAACTAGGATCATCTCCCATCGTCAGCATTGCCTGTGACCCCGAAGATGGAGCTTCGCCTACGCTACCGTTATTATTATGTATTCTGCTGCTTGATGTTGTATTAAGAACTGGATCATAAGATCCCTATTTGTGTAAGAACTTATGTATCGTTTGTAATGGATGAAGTACTATGGTATCCAATTCTGTTATGTCTCGCAAAAATGGTAATCCTGGGATTGTGATGTATGGCATAACAGGCATCTAGGATTGAAAAAATCCGGGTGTTGACAGAAATGCTTCAAGGTTGGTGTGTGATTTTCTTGCTCGATTGAGATTTAGAATTTGGCTAGCGCCCATCTACTGATAGAAATAATGTAGTAGACCGTACGCTATCTGTCCAGGAATTCAAGGCAAAGAGTCACATCAACTGATCATCCATATCCATATTTTTGCACAGAAACTTGGATACCTTCGATTCGCACGGCGTCGGCGGTAAATTTTTCCGCCTGACTGAAATTTTGAATTTGGTTAGTGTCCAAGTAAAAATAGAAAAATGGTACTACCTGGGTCGGAGATTTTTCCTACAAATGTTTGAAACTGAGAGGCGTGAAATGTTTTGGGGTCGATGGGTTATTTTGCCTCTCGATTACAATTTTGAATTTGGTTGCCGGCCAAGGCTTAATAGAAAAAAGGTTGTGTAGACCATGCGCCATCTGGTCGGGAATTTAAGGCGCGGGTCACATCCACTGATGCCTCCGATTCAAATGGGATAGGTGATAGGTTTTGGGGGCCGACTGTGATTTTGAATTTGCAGATTGTCCAAATAATAATTTTAAAAAATAGGTCGTTCTCTCTCTATTTCAGGAATCCAGGTCGGGGTAAAAAATAAATGTCTGAAGTAGCTTCGGTTCAAGAATAAAAGGACAAGGTCTACTATTAATTTAGGTGTCGGCACAGACTCTTCTACAGGAAGCATGTGAGGACCAGAATTTAACCTCCAAACCTTCTGTGCATCTCGCCAATCCCAAGGTCATTGACGACACAGCGAAATGAATACCATTGCATAACGTTCAAAAAAGTAATTATTACAAAGTTTGAATAGTAATAGCCACATAGTATAATGTCTTGTGACATTTATTACAACCAGAAACACAGTAGAAATAAAATGCATAGTGACTCCATCTCAGCCACAGGCAGTTGATGTAGTCCACGAGGCCTCACTCATCAGCGTCATGATAGTAGTCGTAGTCCTCCCCTTCATAGTATTCTGAATTTTAACAAAAGTATTGCCATGAGTACATAGAGTACTCAACATACCCCTTATGCAAAACCTGATATAACTACATGTGGCTTTATGTGGAGGTCATATGGTTCTTTTGCATAAAATCCAATTTTATTTGCAAATCATAGTAGTTTTGATAAAAGAAGGTTTTGACAAAAGCATGTTATATCATCAATGTGGTGTTTCTCATCATTGTGGTTGTCCTCGACAACTCACCTACTTCATCAGATTCCAAGAAAAGGATAGAGGCAAAGAGGGAAGTAGCAAGACAGGTTCCTGTATGTCAAGAAGGATTCATGTGTCGTCCATGACCGTGGACACGGCTATTCGAATAGTTTTAACTCTACAAAGGTTGTACACTTTTCCCACACGACACAACCCCGTCTTGTCGCCCACCAGTGGCCACTGGCTTAGTACACACCATTTGGTGTACCGGAAGATCGGGATCGTGACAAGGTCTTTTAGCTAGATCCCCCAAAGATGTGACGAGCCCACCGGGTCTGGCGCACGGAACTGAGAGTATGTCCCTAAACCAGTCCCCCCATCTGTGTCGAAGGCTCCCCCGTAGGCAGACACCTCATCAGCGGTACGGCGACATCGACACCTAAGGCTGACTAACCTAGTTAACCAAGCTAGTGCCTATTATAGCATGTGGTTGTATGGTGGTCACAATCTTCAAATCCAAGACTTATTAGGCCCTCATGCGGCACGGACGACGGATTGCTCCCTCTATCTAGTGAAGGGCAGCCAATCGCTCCTTCCTTTGATCCAGTTGTCTCCCGCGCCAGTGTTTAGATGGTAAGTTTCACCCATAGTAGAATAGAGTAGAAGGAAGCAACATCGGCTAGCTCAGCAAGGTCAACAAGTTTCAAAAGTGTATATGCGACCCGAGGGTCATCCAATTCCTCCAAAGAGGGAAGATCAAGGATCCTAAATATTATTGAGCATGGCTAAGCAATCTACTCTAACAGGATTACTACATAATCTCTGCTCAGGGTAGTATATGGCGACAGGTATATCAAGGTATGTGTGTAACAAAAATAACAGTAATATTTGTAAAACAATAAATACGATGCACTTGTAAAACATGGGATAGTTGTGAAAGGGGCATTGCCTTCGTTGTTGTTGTTCTGCTCTTCCTCGTAGTCTTGATTCTAGTCAAACTCGTCGCTCCCTACTCGTCATAACGATGAACCACTCATAAATACAATTCCAATAACCGGAAATAAAAGCCAAATAGAAAATCCAAAAAGAAAGAAAAATGTGTGTCGGTGGTTCGTCAAACATGGAGCACAAGAAAAAGGGCCGAGGTAACTTGCATGGGATTTGGGTCAACTAATACATATGGCAAGCTTAATCATTCTATTTTGACTAACACAAATTTTGGAAAAAAAAATGGTCGGACCATACAAATGGCACCTAGATACACAGATGTATACGTGCATAACCTAGGAGAAGCACATGCGATGACAAGCAGCATCTATTATTTCATGTACACTTAGCAAGCAACAATACTAGTAGCAATGCTCGTACACTAGAGATATGCTACTAAAGAATTACATAATAAATTAGTAATCGGACTGATAAATGACATGCAGCCAAAACAAAACTCATACTGACCCTAGCCTACAAACATTATCAGCAAGTAGCACCGGTGACGATGATGCAAGTATACTGACAAGCTCCAATGATACAATTCTGAACTAGCTAATTTACCTAGTAGAAAAGGATACACGTGTTAATCTAGCAAGTACGTATATATAATCAGTATGCAACAGCTACCACGTAACTCATACGCAACTAGCCGATGAAGCTTTTTTCTTTTCTCCCCACCGCTCCCACCCTTCTCTAGTAACTCCTCTCCCTCATATCCAGGGCCGTTGGCCCCTCTCCTCTCCTCTCCGGCGGTCGTCGGCGACGAGTAGGTGAGGGTCCCTCCCCTGTACAGAAGTAGCTAGGTATTCTTTTAGGTGTAGGTGTTGGTGTTTAGGGTTTCGGCTTGATGCCGGTCTGGAGCGTGCTGCCACCGTGTCCGAGCTGCGTGTGGTGGCTGATGGTGATGTTTTCCATGGTTGTGGCGGCGAGGTGATGCGCGTGGCCGACGGGAGTGGAGCCGGCGTCTCCGTCAATAAGCTTGTCTAGGTTCGGTGGATTTGGTGGCTGCAGGCGTGCGTCGGTTGCTCCTCCTTCAACTCGTCGTGGTGGCGAGGAAGTTGGGGGTTTCGCTGCGCTGGCTTGTGGCTCGCTAGATCTGCGCAAGGGGAGAGGTGAAGCTTCTCTCGGGTGTACATCCAAGGCGGCGCTGCGTTCGCTGTCGTCTCAAATGGTCGAAAGGCGGCCACTCCCACCTCCGTCGGCGGCTACGGTTTCTTTCGGCCGGCGACTGAAGGCGTTGACCAACCTCCAGGCTGCTATGCCAAGAAGGAGGCCTCTTTGCTCCAGTACGGCGTGCTCCCGCTGCACCATCCCAAGTGGTGAAGTCCCCGGCGACGATGTGGTCGGCCGTGCTGTGGTGCTTCGTCGCGGTGGTAAAGGAGCTGGACCCGATTGCGTTCTCCATGTTAGATTTGGGGTCCTTTGTGCAAAAAGGAGGGACCTGTGTGTCATTTCTTATTTTCTTTTGGTCCTTGATGTAATCTGTTGACTTTAAATGAATAGCGTCTCAGTCCTTCTGGACCGACCCCTTGTTAAAAAAAAACTAGCCGATGATAATCGGTTCAAAGAGATGCACAAGGTTCAGACCAGGCATACCTAAAAACCTGAATAGCTACTGGCTTAACACCAGGCAAAAGTTCAACATGCGGTCATGACCATGTACGCAACAAACCTGATGCAGAAACTATAGCTTTTCAAAATAGCTTAATACACTTGGATGGTCTTCACAATTGTCGGTACGGCTGGGTTCTTAGAGTTACTTGCAAAGTTTCTAAGTTGGGACCAAGGTCATCGGACGTGTCTATGGTGGTCTAATCTTTCTATGTCAACGATCGACGTTCGGTTCACCGGCAACCGCGTAAACTATAAAACTAGGACCAGAGACTATGTCTAGGAGGTAGGTCGCGTCTAGACTAACACGTGTGTGCAAGAATTTGTGCTAGATCTTACCGATTGCGACACACTCGTCCGCGGAAGGCGATGAACCGAGCTGGAACAGCGGCGAAGTACGTCGTACGTGATCCGCGGCTTGTCCTTCTAGTTCCACGAATCAGCCCTTCTCCTCCTCTTTCTCCTTGCGACGCAGCTCCTCTCGCGGCCGAAATCGGGAACGCGAGCGGCGTTCGGCGGCGGCCTCGCAGAGTTTCGCGAGATTAGATCTGTTTTTTTCAAGTTAGGGTTCTAGGTGGCGGCGGTGGGTTGAAAAGAAAAGAGGGTCAACGATCTGGGAGCTTTTAATGTGCCGAGGGGACACGATTTGCGGTTGCTAAAGAATCGGAGACGATCGCGAGCGTCCGCTGTATGTACATACTCCGCATGCAGGACGAGGGCAAGCGACTGTTTTGGTTGGGCCTCTACGGCTTGGGCCAAAGTTGTGCTGATAGTTTGCAACAAGAAAATAAAAAGGAAACCAGAACTGATAGGTACACATACAGGAAAAGAGAAGAGGAGCACGTCGGGTGCGCATGCACATATTAAGCCATGTACCATATTAAGCCATGTACGTACGATGTATGTGTATGCACATGGGAAAATCCAAATTCAAATAGAATTTCAAAAAACTACTTTAGAAATGAATTGGGAATCAAACCAGTTCCAAATATTCTCTTGATTAAATTAATTCCAAATAGTTTGGAATTGGTTTCTAGAAACTACGAATAAAATATTCCTTTATTTTATTAAACTGCAACATCCTTTGTTAAAAAAAATTGACCCGTAAAAATCAGGATATTACAATTCTACCCTCCCCCCTACAAGAAATCTCGACCCTGAGATTCGGCCTAAGAGAATAGATTTGGGAATTCCTCGTGGAGAGCATCTTTTCGTTCCCATGTCGCTTCCTCCTCGGTGTGATTACTCCACTGAACTTTGCAGAACTTGATCACATTCCTTCTAGTTGTCCTTAACTGCTCATCGAGAATTTTTACTAGATACTCTTCATAAGTCAAATCATCTTAAACATCTATGGCCTCTAAGGAGGTTTTCCGAACCTCTTCCTCCAGCTTAGCAAAACATTTCTTTAGACGGGATACATGGAATACGTTGTGCACCTTGGATAACTTCTCTGGTAAATCCAACTCATATGCGACCTCACCACGACAGGTTATGATTGTAAAGGGTCCAATATATCGTGGTGCCAATTTTCCCTTTAGTCCGAAACGGCGCATACCGCGAAGTGAGGATACCTTCAAGTACACCTCATCACCCTTCTTAAACGCCAAGTCATGACGATGTTTATCGGCATAAACTTTCTGTCTAGATTGGGTAGCTCGTAGCCTTTCCTGAATCATCTGTACTTGCTTATTTGCCTCCTCCAGGGTATCAGGTCCAAATACTTGGTTCTCTCCCACATCATGCTAATTGAGTGGAGTGCGGCACTTCTTCCATACAAAAATTCAAATGGTGACATTTCCAAGCTTGCCTGAAAGCTGTTGTTATAAGAGAATTCTGCATACGGTAAACTCTTGTCCCAAGTGCGTTGAAAAGTCAATGCGCATGCCCTAAGCATGTCTTCCAAGATCTGGTTCACACGTTCAGTCTGTCCATCCGTCTGTGGGTGATAAGCCATGCTAAAATTCAAATGTGTGTCTAAGACCTCATGTACCTTCTTCCAAAACCTGGAGGTAAATTGATTACCTCGATCAGACACTACCTTTTTAGGAACTCCGTGCAGGCAAACAATTCTGGCCATGTATAATTCAGCCAATTTCTCACCCTTATATGTAGTCTTCACTGGAATAAAATGAGCTGACTTGGTCAATCGATCTACGATTACCCAAATGGAATCATATCCTGACGATGTCCTAGGAAGTCCTGTAATGAAATCCATCCCGATTTCTTCCCATTTTGACTCAGGGACCTTGAGTGGTTGAAGTAATCCCGCAGGCTTCTGATGCTCAGCCTTGACTCTTTCGACATACATCACACTGAGACACATATTCCGCAATCTCCCTCTTCATGCTAGACCACCAGAAACTGTCTCGAAGATCATGGTACATCTTCGTACTCCCCGGGTGTATGGAGTATGCCGATTCATGTGCCTCCTTCATAATCGAATCCTTAAGCTCCTTTTGGTCCGGTACCAACAAACGATTTCAAAACCAAATGCTTCCTTTTTCATCCTCCTTGTACTCAGGTGTTTCCCCTAACTTGATCTTCGCTCGAATCTCTTCAATTGCCTTGTCATTTTTCTGAGCTTCTCTAACTTGATCTGCTAGAGTGAACTTCACTTCTAGCACCCCTTCATTCTCAGCGAGGCTAACATTCAGGTTCAACTTTCTGAATTCCTCATGCAACTTTGTTTGAGCTTTCTGAATCGTCAGGTTATTGTAATAAACCTTTCTGCTCAACGTATCCGCTACGACATTAGCTTTACCCGGGTGGTAATTCACGCCAATGTTATAGTCCTTGATTAATTCCAACCATCTCCTCTGTCTCAGATTCAAATCAGGCTGAGTGAAGATATACTTCAAGCTCTTGTGATCTGTATATATCTCGCAATGATTACCAATAAGGTAATTTCTCCAAATCTTCAGGTCATGCACTACGGCAGCCAATTCCAAATCATGGGTAGGATAGTTCACCTCATGCGGGCGTAATTGCCTCGATGCATAGGCCACCACTTTGCCCTGTTGCATGAGTACACAACCCAACCCTTGCTTGGAAGCATCACAATAAACTTCAAAATCCTTCCGGATATCAGGCAAGATCAGAACTGGAGCAGATGTCAATCTTCTCTTGAGTTCTTGGAAACTAGTCTCACAAGCTAGCATCCACTCAAAAAATTTCTCCTTCTTTATCAGCTATGTCATTGGTCTTGCAATCCTTGAGAAATCTTCTATGAATCGTCGATAGTATCCGGCAAGTCCGAGGAAACTATGTATCTCTAACACATTCTTTGGTTGCTCCCAATTAAGTACCGATTCCACTTTAGCTGGGTCAACCGCTACTCCTTCAGCTGATATGACATGACCAAGAAAGTCCACTTGCTTCAACCAAAACTCGCACTTGATAAACTTGGCATAAAGTTGATGTTCTATAAGCCTTTCGAGAACAATCCGAAGGTGTTTCTCATGCTCTTCTTAATTATGAGAGTAAATCAACACATCATCAATGAACACCACAACGAACTTATCCAAGAAGTCCATAAACACTTTATTCATCAGGTTCATGAAGTAAGTTGGTGCATTTGTGAGCCCAAATGACATCACTAGAAACTCATATAGACCAAACCGAGTAACAAAGGCTGTCTTAGGTATGTATTGTGGTCGGATCTTCAGTTGATGATATCCTGACCTGGGATCTATCTTCGAGAACACTTAAGCTCCCTTTAACTGATCGAATAGATCATCAATCCTTAGCAAAGGGTATTTATTTTTTATGGTTACTTCATTTAGGGCACGGTAATCCACACACATGCGCATGGTACCATCCTTCTTTTTCACAAACAACACCGGTGCTCCCCAAGGTGAGGTGCTCGGTCTAGCATATCCCTTCTCCACGAGCTCTTGAATTTGCTTCTTCATCTCAGCTAGCTCATTTGCTGGCATTCTATATGGTCTCTTTTCAATAGGTGCGGTTCCTGGAACTAACTCAATAGAAAACTCTACCTCATGGTCTGGTGGAAGACCTGGTAACTCCTCCGGAAAAACATCTGGGTATTCCCTAACCACTCTAACATCAGACACATCCATCTCCTTTAGGCTGTTTACAATATTATCCACTGCGGTTTGGGATGCTAACTCCGGTTTATAGTCCACCACAGTTCCATCAGGACTGGTCAATGTTACCGCTCTAAGGCCAGAATCTAGAATAGCCTTGTGTCTTGTTAACAAGTTCATGCCTAGGATGACATCTAACCCTTTAGAGTCTAACACTATGAGGTTTGCTAGAAACTCTACTCCTTCGATCGTTATGATCACTTTAGGACACCTTAAACCTGTCCTAAGAATTCCCCTAGGTGATTGTACTGCCATATCCTGACTCATACCCTCAGTTTTCAAATGATGTTTTTCAACAAATTGCTTGGAAACAAATGAAAGGGCATTTATTGTCATAATCACTTTTGGTGTTCGTTAACAACAAGTAGATCATTTTACAGTTTGTCACTGTCCACGGGTTGGTATTATGATAGATGAACAGCACCCTCAAACTTGGGAAAAGACCACATTCATATGCCACTGTTCTGGAAACTCCAGACCGGAGTCTCCGGTCTGCCAAGACCGGAGTCTCCGGTGTGGTCCGGAGTTTCCGATTCTGGCTCCGGAGGTGCCTCCTAGGATCTGGCTGGGACATTCTGTCTGGGGGTCCGGAGCCTGCACCGGAGGTTACTCCGGAGTCTCTGAACTTTGTTCAGTCCGGAGTCTCCGATGTTGGAAGACCGGAGTCTCCGGTGTTGCTGGGGCAAGATTGGCCTGGGTCAGTCAGATGGGCAGTCCGGAGGCTGGTCCGGAGATTGGCCAGAGTCTCCGGTGTAGAACGGAGTCTCTGGTCTGACTTTTCTACAATGGTCAGAAAATGGTTCGTGGAGGGGGCTGCCTATAAAAATGGACCCTTATCTTCTTCCTCCAGCTGCTCGAGCTGCTCAAGAACACCAACCCCATTAGAGCCACCAAATCTACAAGATCTCTTCATCCAACCATCCAAAGTCATTGATCTTTGGAGAATCGAAGGAGGAGGCCTTGATTTACATCTTCACCAAGAGAGATATTCATTTCCCTCTCATTCACTTGAGGGCCCCCAAGCTCTAGTGTTTCTTTGGAAACCCTAACTTTGATTTGGTTCTTACAAGCTTGTCTTTGATTTGTCTTGACAGCTTGCTTGTATTTGGGAGCCTCCAATTCAGTTGTGGATGTGTGCCCCGAACTTGTTGTAAAGGTGCCGGCTTCCACCTCGAAGGTTGCCGATATAGTGGAAGGTGAATCGAGCCCGTTGGGTGAGGTTCATCGGAGAACAAGGGAGGCCTCTCGTGGCGTTGGTGGTTTGAAACCACCCCCTCTCCAAACGTAGGCATACTTCCCCTCAAAAGGAAGGAACTACGGGAAACAAATCCTTGTGTCTCCGCGTCCACTCCCTTGGTTACATCTATCCTTTACCGCACTTTACTTACTTGTTCTTTCTTAGTGTTGTGTTAGTTTGTGCTTGATTGACATATAGGTAAATTCACCATAGTTTCATATTCTAGAGAATTTACCTTTCTTGTCAAACCCTAATTTGAAAAAGAGTAAAATTTGAAGTAGCACCTATTCACCCCCCCCCCTCTAGGTGCCCATACGATCCTTTCAATTGGTATCAGAGCCTCGGCTCTTTATTTGGGATTTACCGCCTAAGAGAATATGGGTAGCCAAGAAGGGGATGGTGGTAGTGAGCCGACCCCGGTGACCATGGAAGATCTCAGAAACTTGGAAACAAGATTGAGCTCTTCCTTGGTCAACGAAGTCAAGAAGATGCTTGAGCAACTTCTTAAATACAAAGATGGCTCATCACCCCCATCTCCTCAAGAGGATCTACCATCTGTTGTACCTAAAGGGAATACTTCGGTATCCCCCGAGGGTATGGTGGTAGGGGCAAACTAGACAACGCTAATTCCTCCACACAACTTGATGGGGGGAAGGGTGAGCACCGTGATTCTTGGTACTCTCCCGATCCTCCCGTCCCGCACCCTAATGTGTACAATATAGGTGACCCACCTAAGCTAGAAGAGTCTGCTACTTTTGCTCAATGGCAATCACTAATGAGAACTCATGTGCGCAGCTCTTGCATTGAACTATGGAACATCATCGAGCATGGACTCTTTATTGGGGATCCAAACAACTTGACAAGAAGAGAGGTTGTCAATAGTCAACTCAATGCCACTTCTTTGCATATGATTCAACAAGGATTGGGAACAAAGGATTACCTACACATTGAGCACTTTAGCATTGCCAAGTAAGCTTGGGATGCTCTCACTGTGTTGTTTGTTGGAAATGAGAGTATGAGGAGGAACCGATATGATGCTCTAAGCAATGAAGCCGAAGGCTTCTACATGAAAGAAGGTGAAGATCATGAATACATGTACCGAAGGCTCAAGACCACCGCCACCGCTTTTAGAAATGTGGGTGCCTCACATGTGGATGATGCATGGATAAAAAGGAAATATGTGAGTGCACTCATCCCTTTTGAGCCCACCGACTTGAAGAGTCTAAAAGGAAGACACAACTACCATCTCATGACCTCAAATGAAGTTATGCAAGAGATGGCCGCTTTCAAGGTTGCCGCCAAGAATGCCAAAGATTCCTGTGCTCGTGCCCTTGGAATGAGCAATGTTGTCAATGTTGCATTGAAGGCCAAAGTTGTGGACCATGGGGATGAAGATGATAGTGATGAAGGGCTTTCCATGGACCACCCCGATGAAGTCAAGATTGCTCATAGTCCATATATGGCCTTCTATGCAAAGAACTTTTGGAAGAACCCCGCCAAGGCCAAGATGGAAATGCAAAGAAAAAGCAACCCAAATGGGAAAAGATAAAATACAACGAGATTGAGAACTTGCTTCAATTGTGGTGACCGCTATCACTTTGTAGCAAGTTGTCCCTATGAAAAGAGAGAAGATCATGGGGGTAAGCTTGTGTTGAAGAAGACTCTCGAGGAACCTTACAAGAAACCTTTCATCAAGAAGAATCCCATCAACAAGAAGTCAGGAGAAATTGTCTTGATCACTCATGAAGAATACTCCTCCGACAATGAAGATGATGAAGATGAGGAAGATGAAACTTCGCATGGTGTGGCTGCTCTAGCCACCACCTCTACTCCGACATTCTCACTCTTTGATTCTCCAAATGAGAACTCTCCCACCAAGAACGTCACTTGCCTTATGGCAAGAGGAACGGAGGTATCCTCATCATCCCACTCTACTCCCTTAGATAATGATGAACTTGATGATGAGATGTCTCTTGATGTTAAAAAGGAATTAATTGCCTTTGATGAGTTTATGACTAACCTAGAAGGAGATGCTAAGTTACACTTTGAAAACATCCAAGATCAACTTTCACATACTCAAGAGCTTCTAGATGTAAGATGTAAACTTGGGCATGAACACATGATTGAGCTAGAGGCTTTAAACAATGCTCTAGAAGAAGAAAAAGAAACTAGGTTATCACTTGAATTAAAACTTGAAGGGCTTGATGAGGCCAATGACAATATTGTTAACAAACTCATCAAAGAGCGTGATCATGCTATTGCTAAATACAAAAGTGCTAAAAAGGACAAGATTGAGTTTGGTGTGGTTCATGAAAAACTTGCCGAGGACTTTAGGTTGCTTAACAAGGCCCACAAGGCTTTGGAGAGTGAACTCTTGTCACTCACAAAGTCCCATGAAACGCTTCAAACTCAATTGGCCAATATTCCTTCACCTAGTAACTTCATTCCATCTAGTAGTACAACTATTCTTGAAGAGAATGATAGGTTGAAGGGGGAGCTTGCTAAGGCCACATTTCCACAAGGCAACAAGTCCATTGATGATCTTTTGAGTAAGCAAAGTCCTAGTGGTGATAAAGGGGGCATTGGATTTGTCTCCAATTCTAAGAAGAAGAAGAACAACAAGAAGAAGAAGGCCAATCCCACACAAGAAACTAACAAGGCCATTGTGGGTAGTAAGACCACAAGTGGTAAAACTATGTCTCATGATGACTTTGCGGGTAGTGCTAACCCTCACTATGTTCTAATGCGTGATTATTATGGTGATGTGTATGCACAATATGTTGGCCCATTTGATGGTTATATTGCTTGGTCTATTTGGGTTCCCAAGACCCTTGTTGCTAACAAAAGAGGACCCATTGAAAAATGGGTACCTAAAAATTAGCTTGATCTTTTGTAGACTTATACTTCCGGAGGGTCAAAGTGGGTGATTGATAGTGGTTGCACAAGTCATATGACCGGAAGCTCATCTATTGTCAAGGACTTAAAGCCAAATGATGATCAAATCACCGTGACTTATGCCGACAAGTCAAAATCTAAGGTATTGGGTTTTGGCAAAGTTGTGGTTGCTCATGACTTTACACTCGTGAACGTCATGCTTGTTGAGACCCTTGGGTACAATTTACTTTCAGTCTGTGCTCTTGGAAAGATGGGTTTTTCCGTCTTTTTACATAATTATCTTGTGGTCCACATGTGGAGAAAGTCTCTCAAGGTCGCTTTCGTTGGGTATGTCGAACATGACTTGTATGTGGTGGACGGGGCAAGCCACTACAAGTGTGATGTGCTTATTCGGAAAGGCCGATGTGGGTTGGTTATGGCATCGCCGACTGGCCCATGTCAATATGAGAACTTTGCAAAGTCTCCACAAGGAGGGCCATATTGTTGGACTAAAAGAAAATGTTTCCTTTGCCAAAGGTCGTGTTTGCAGGGCATGTGTTCTATGTAAGATGCATGATGCTCCTCACAAGCCTAAGAACCGCATCAAGTCCACCAAGATCTTGGAGCTCCTCCACGTGGACCTCTTTGGTCCTCCATCTCATGCAAGTCTTGGTGGGAAGAAATATTGCTTGGTGATTGTTGATGACTTTTCAAGATACTCTTGGGTTTATTTCTTCAAATTGAAGAGTGAGACTCAAAAGACCTTCATCGACTTCATCAATTTGGTCCAAAGGCAATACAATGTTCCCGTGTTGATCATTAGAAGTGACAACGGCACCGAGTTCAAAGACTACACCTTGAATGATTTCCTTAGTGATGAGGGGATTAAACATCAATATTCCGATGCATACACCCCTCAACAAAATGGCGTGGCCGAAAGGAAGAACCGGACTCTTATTGAGATGGCTAGGACCATGTTGGCGGAGTTTAAATCTCCATACAACTTTTGGGCCGAAGCCATTTCCACTGCTTGCCATGCTTCAAACCAGCTCTACCTCCGCAAAGAAATCAACAAGACTCCACATGAAATTCTTACCGGTAACAAGCCCAACATATCTTACTTCCGGGTGTTCGGTTGTAAGTGTTTCTATCTCATAAAAGGTGTTCGTTTGTCTAAATTCGAGTCTAAAGCATTAGATGGTATTTTTGTTGGCTATGGTCTCGAATCTCACACTTATAGAATCTATGATAAGCTCTCCGGAGCCGTCATAGAATCTTGTAGTGTGACCTTCGAAGAATATGATGGTCCCCAAGGGGGGCGTGTTGATGCTTGTGATGCAGATGATGAAATGCCTCAGGATGCCATAGGAAGAATGGGTGTGGGATATATCCGCCCCCACTACTAGGAAATAGGCTGTTAGTGGCGCACCCGAAATGCCCATCCGTGGCGCACTAGCAGTGCGCCACGGGCCTTGCGCTACGGCTATCTCTCAGCCGTGGCGCACTGCCTAGTGTGCCACAGAAGTTTAGATACAGGCGTGGCGCACATGCCAGTGCGCCACAGAAGTTTGGGCAGGTGCGCCACGCGTATGAAACGATAACCGTGGCGCACTAGGTGCTGTGCGCCACGGATATAAATTTCAAAATTCAAAAAAAAAGCAGCAGATCTGGATCTCGTCGTCAGTGTTGTCGCGCGTCGGTGCAGGTCGCCGTCGTCGCCTCCTCGTCGTCACCTTGTTGTCGTCGTCGGAACTGCAAGGAGGAGGAGGAGAATAGGAGGAAGAGGAGGAGAAGAAGAAGAGGAGGCAAAGGAGGAAGAGGAGGAGAAGAAGAGGAGGGGAAGAAGAGGAGGAAGAGGAGGAGAAGAAGAAGAAGAGGGGGCAGAGGAGGAAGAGGAGGAGGAGAAGAAGAGGAGGCAGAGGAGGAAGAGGAGGAGAAGAAGAGGAGGCAGAGGAGGAAGAGGAGGAGAAGAAGAGGAAGAGGAGAAGAAGAGAGGGAGGTAGGAAGAGATGGAGGAAGAGAGGGAGAGGAGAAGAGATGGAGGAAGAGATGGAGGAAGAGAGGGAGGAAGAGATGGAGGAAGAGAGGAAGAGGAGAAGAAGATAGGTCGACGTCGCCCGTTGTCACTACGAGGAGGAGGAGAAGGAGGCCGACGTCGCGCCGTCACTGCAAGGAGAGGAGAAGGAGAAGGGAGAAGGGAGAAGGAAGAAGGAAGAAGGAAGAAGGAGAAGGGAAAGGGAGAGGAAGAGGGAAAAGGGGAAGGGAAAAGGGGAAAGGAAAAGGGAGGAGGGCGGGGTGGGGATTCAAATTTGAATCCCGCCCAAGCTTATCCGTGGCGCACTAGGTGTAGGTGCGCTACGGATAAGTCGCCCCTGTTTTTTTTCTGCAGGAAAAAACGGTTTTTTGACCGTAACTTTTTACTCTTTTCGAATTTTGAAAATCTAAAAAATCTCTAAACGACTGTGGCATGACTTTTTTTTACCGTGGCATGACTTTTTTTTGCAAATAAAGTCGAAACTCATTTTTGTTAATTTTACTAGAAGCTATACCACATTACCTACCTAAATATGAAAGGATTTAATTTTTTGAAGTGTTTATCATTTTCGTTTATTTTTTGCAAACCCTAAAAAGGCGATCCACGGGGGGGGTGGAGTTGGTGCATGCCACTTAGGCGTAGGGCACTAGGGCAGAGTGCCCTACGGCTAAGTTTATACATCTGTGGCGCACTATGCCATGTGCGCCATAGATGTTTGTGGCCGTTTCACAGCAGAGGGGGCGTGCGCTTAGGCGTAGCGCACCCACCCCATGTGCGCCACAGATGACACTAACAACTGTGGCGCACATGACTATAGTGCGCTACAGATGTTTGGCGAGCGTCCAAGAGGGCCCTGGACCACACACATCTGTGGCGCACTATAGTCATGTGCGCCATGGTTGTTCTAGTTACTAGTAGGGCACTGCCTACAGGTGAGCCACGCCTGTTTTAGCCGTGGGGCACTTCAACCATGTGAGCCACGGATGTGCTGATTACCTATAGCTGTTTTCCTAGTAGTGCCCGTTGAGGAACCCCGTATGGCGGATCGAGAAGAACTATGCTCCACTCAAGTGGAGCCCTCATCTTCACAACCTCAACATGCTCCATCCACCGAGGAGGACATTGACTCAAGCCAAAGACAAGATGTGGACCCTCAACATGGTGATCAAAGTGACAACTCTAGTCAAAGGGAGCTTGTTCCATTCGACGGATTGTCAAGTGGTGCCAAGTCAATTTCTCAAGGAAGATCCGTACAAGCTTCTTTGAGACAAGCTCAAATTGACGCTAGAAGAGCACTTGATCAAGACCAAGGTCAATCTTTGCCTCCCAATGTAGAGGATGATTCCAATGATGATCAAGGTAAAGATGATGGTCAAGACGAGGATCAAAATGATGAAGAGGGTCCCCCAAGAAACAACACGGAGATCCACGCTCGTCGCGAAGCTAGAAAGGAAAGAATGTTGGAATTAAGAGATCACACTCTACAAAATGTAGTTGGTGATCTAAGGAAAGGTATTTCCACAAGAGCACAGTTGAAGAGGTTCAGTGAACACCAAGCACACATCTCCATGATTGAACCAAAGAAAGTGTGGGAAGAACTTGAAGATTAGAAGCTATGCACAAAGAACTCAACAACTTTGAGAGAAACAAAGTATGGAAGTTAGTAGAGAAGCCAAAGGACTGCCGCAATGTTATTGGAACAAAGTGGATATTCAAGAACAAGCAAGATGAGCATGGAATCATAGTAAGGAACAAGGCTAGATTGGTTGCACAAGGGTTCTCTCAAATTGAAGGCATTGACTATGGAGAGACATATGCACCCGTGGCTCGCCTTGAGTCCATTCGTATCCTTCTTGCTTATGCGGCACATCATAACTTCAAGTTGCAACAAATGGATGTAGAAAGTGCATTTCTTTATGGTCCACTAAATGAATTGGTATATGTTAAGCAACCCCCGGGATTTGAGGACCCCAACTTCCCAAACCATGTCTACAAACTTGATAAGGCGCTCTATGGGCTCAAGCAAGCCCCACACACGTGGTATGAGCACCTTAGAGAGCTCTTGTTTGACTATGGATTTGAGGTTGGGAAAATCGATCCCACTCTTTTTACTAAGAAAGTCAATGGGGAGCTTTTTGTATTCCAAATATATGTTGATGATATTATCTTTGGCTCTTCTAACAAATCTTTTAATGATGAATTCTCAAAGCTTGTGACCAGTAGGTTCCGGATGTCTTTGATGGGGGAGTTGAGAGTATTTCTTGGTTTTGAGATCAAGCAAGTTAGAGGAGGGACATTCTTCAATCAAGCCAAGTATACTCAAGATATGCTCAAGAGATTCAAAATGCAAGACTTAAATGGAGCTCCTAGTCCCATGGCTACAAAGACTCATCTAGAACAAAATCCAAATGGTAAAGTTGTGGATCAAAAGGTATACCGGTCTATGATTGGTTCTTTCCTTTACCTTTGTGCATCTAGACCCGATATTGTGTTGAGTGTAGGTGTGTGTGCAAGATATCAAGCGGCTCCTAAAGAAAGCCATTTAATAGCGGTCAAGAGAATCTTTCGATATTTGGTTCATACCCCATTTTATGGTATTTGGTATCCTCGAGGGTCAACATTTGCTCTTTCTGGATACACAGATTCGGATTGGGCGGGTGACAAGGATGATAGAAAATCAACATCCGGGGCTTGCCAATTCCTTGGTAGGTCCTTGGTATGTTGGTCTTCCAAGAAGCAAAATTGTATATCTCTCTCCACCGCCGAAGTCGAGTATGTGGTAGCTGCTAGTGCTTGCACCCAATTGCTATGGATGAGGCAAACTTTAAAGGAATATGGTGTCCATTATGACAAATTGCCTCTTCTATGTGACAATGAAAGTGCCATCAAGATTGCCTACAACCCGGTGGATCACACAAGGACAAAGCATATTGAGATTCGACATCACTTCATTAGAGACCATGTTGCTCGAGGTGATATTGATCTATCATATGTATCAACCAAAGATAAAATTGCCGATATCTTCACGAAGCCACTTGATGAAGCAAGGTTTTGCTACTTGAGGAATGAACTAATTGTCGTAGATTCAAGGAGCTTGACTTGATATTCTTATACTCTCACCTATGTTTCATCTCATATTTGGTTTAGGTGTAGGCATGGAAATAGGGGGAGTGCGATCCTAATTGATTGGACCATCCCTCCCCCCATTATGCCCAAAGCAATCAAAATCATTCCTCTTAATATCATTTAGTGATATGTGAGCTTAATGATGAGTTTTGGTAATGGACCCAAGATATATCTTCGTGGTGCCAAGCCAAGTATACTCAAATATGGTGGCCTAGGCCACCGCCCTCTCTCATTTGAGAGGTTGGAACTTACTCATGTTTTTCATTTGCTTGATTCTAGTCTCTTGGAGCTTTTCTGAACATTTTTTGAAACCCTATGGCTCTTGTTGGTTCTTCACAGTTTGATGTCTCAACCCAAGCCCTATACCTATCTTAAAAACCATCTATCTCTCATATATGTCCCCAAACACTTTTCCTGGAACTTTTGGTCGAGGAGGACCGGAGTCTCTGGTGTACAAACACCGGAGTCTCCGGTGTAGGCCGGAGTCTCCGGTTTAGACCGGAGTTTCCAGTCCGGACGGTTTCTGACACTTAAAGAAGGGGGCACGAGGTGAACTGGGACAACAGTTCACCATTCTTCACCCCGTCCCCTACCTTCAACCCCGTCGCCCCCTCTTCCAAAAATCCTCCCCGGAGGTCAAGAAGCCCCCGGGATCCGCCGTGCCACCGGCCAACCTTCCCATGTCCTCCATTGGGTCATTCCCACCGGAGGAATTGATTCCATGGACAGATCTGGTACCTCTCCCCTATTTTTCTCCTAGGGTTCATCTCTAGATGTGTTTTTTGAGGATTGTTGCTGATTTGTCCATTGGAATCACTTGTTTGCATGCACTCTAATACTTTAGTCTTGTTGCATTTCCCGATCTACTAGATTCACCCTCACCAGCATCTTCTCACCTCATACCCGAGCCTCCCGACCGGAGATTCCGGACTTAGGTCCGTAGACTCCGGTCCAGGCCGGAGACTCCGGTCCCCAGGACCGGAGACTCCGGCCTGAGCCGGAGACTCCGGTGTGAGGTGCGGAGACTCCGGGGTTGGGTGAATCAAAATAGTCCAGAAATGCATCAGACCTCTTGTACTGCATCTTTGGGACATATATACTCATCTCCATGCTATCTCCCTCACTGCTATTCACAGGTGATGGTTCTAGTCGTCCTCGTCGTACCAAGGCCAAGTCCCAAAGGGGCAATCCTCGCTATGATGAAGCTCAGGGTCAGTTTATCGTGCCTCCGTCCAACCGGAAACAACGGGCAAGTGATGCAGCTTACATGAAGAGGGATCAGGAGAGGGCTGAACGGGAGGACCGTGCCAAGAGGGCCAAGTATGACAACCTGCGGACCTTAGCCAAAATGTCCAAAGAGGAGTACCGTGAGCTGAGAAAGACAAATTTCTATGCGCTGCCTCGTACCAGTGAGGACCTCGCTACTGGAGGAAAGAACAGGCTGTGTTCATGAAGGATGTGTATGGTGTACTCACTAGATCACCTGTCTGCCCTCAGAAGTTCGTGAGTGTTGAGCAAATGCGTCAGAGCCCTTACTTCAATGATGCCCTATGGATCTGTGAGAAGCTGGGTCTCTACAACTTGATGGAGCTGCGTGAAGACTACAGTGTCCATCTTGTCCAGAAGTTCTATGCCACAGTTGTGTTTGGGACTAACCTTGATAGGACCATGGTGTGGATGACTGGCACCACTCGCTGCACGGCTACATTTTAGGACTTTGCCAATGTCATCTTTGAGACCTTTCATGGAGTATCTACTCCTGTGGCTGCGCATGCACTCAGCAGCCTTGGGTGAGAACAAGTTGAAGCTGGCACCTCTGTATGATGGTGGTGTTGTGGGGGTTCCAAGGGACTCAAGACCCTCTACATCCTTATGCTGAGGATTTTTCGTCACACTATTGCTCCAAGTGCTGGAAATGATGATGCTATTAGGGGTGGGCTTGTCAACCTCCTGTACCATACTCACCGGATCTTCAATGCTGGACCTGAGGCTGATGATGCACCTATTGATGTGATGGACTTCATTTTCGAGGAGACGTTCCATGCCATCCTTTACAAGAAATATCCTCCATATGCACCCTTGGTGATGAGGCTCATCAACTCCTAGGAGCATGATTCTCCACATGGCATACCACCACACCTCACTGAGCACACTCTGGTCTCTCTGCAGCAGAAGGGGCGCATGGGGCCTACTCCAAGGCGTCGCTATGGGGATGATGATGAGGAGGAGATTGAGACGGAAAGGGCTCCCTCCCCACCTAGAGTTCAGAGGAAGAATGCCTCCAATGCCCCTATGCCTACTATGACTCGAGACTATGTGCATGAGCGGGTCAAGAAGGCCAGCTTTTGGGAGAGGACCCTTTGTTGCATGAACGTCGACATTCGCAAGCAGCAGCATGCATCCTACCAAAGCAACCACCGCATTGAGAAGCTTCTCAAAGAGATCAAGGAACAGGGTGCTGAGGATAATGAGGAAGGGGAAGATGAATACAATGATGAGCATGGAGCTCAGCAGTCCACAGAGTCTAATCATACACTCTCATTTGGGGCATGGAATGCTCAATAGGATAGTCTGGTGGATTGGAAGACGTTTGTTGATGTCACCTCAGGGTTTGGGTACCAGGGTACTTCTTCTTCTCGCCCTCACGGCAAAGGGCCTGCTGTCCCTGAGGATGATGATGATGACTATGATCAGGATGATGGTGACCAGGAGGAGGATGAGGATGCCGAGGATGACGAGCATGACGATGACTACTGAGCGGTTGGGGGAGCTAGTGTAGGTCTTTTCCCTTTTTTGGTGTTTCGATGCCAAAGAGGGAGAAGACATTCTCATCGGTTTGCATAGACTTGGGATTTGGGATTTGCGACTATCTGCCCTTATTTTCCTTATTTGCCTTATTTGCCTTCTATTTGCCATTTTCGAACTTAAACTTTATGTGTGTCTATGACTATGTGCTTGTGTGCACCATCTATTGTAACTCATGTGAGACTTATATGTGCTATCGTTGATACTATCCACCTTACATGTTTTACTTAATTATCTTGCTGCACATAGTCAGGGGGAGCCACATTTATATGTTATTCCATGCAAATCACTTGTTGTCATCGAACACCAAAAAGGGGGAGATTGAAAGGGCATTTATTGTCATAATCACTTTTGGTGTTCATTAACAAGTAGATCATTTTATAGTTTGTCACTGTCCACAGGTTGGTATTATGATAGATGAACAGCACCCTCAAACTTGGGAAAAGACCACATTAATATGCCACTGTTCTGGAAACTCCAGACCGGAGTCTCCGGTCTGCCAAGACCGGAGTCTCCGGTGTGGTCCGGAGTTTCTAGTTCTGGCTCCGGAGGTGCCTCCCAGGATCTGGCTGGGACATTCTGTTTGGGGTCCGGAGCCTGCACCGAAGGTTACTCCGGAGTCTTCGGACTTTGTTCAGTCCGGAGTCTCCGGTGTTGGAAGACCGGAGTCTCCGGTGTTGCTGGGGCAAGATTGGCCTAGGTCAGTCAGATGGGCAGTCCGGAGGCTGGTCCGGAGATTGGCCAGAGTCTCCGGTGTAGAACGGAGTCTCTGGTCTGACTTTTCTACAATGGTCAGAAAATGGTTCGTGGAGGGGGCTGCCTATAAAAATGTACCCTTATCTTCTTCCTCCAGCTGCTCGAGCTGCTCAAGAACACCAACCCCATTAGAGCCACCAAATCTACAAGATCTCTTCATCCAACCATCCAAAGTCATTGATCTTTGGAGAATCGAAGGAGGAGGCCTTGATTTACATCTTCACCAAGAGAGATATTCATTTCCCTCTCATTCACTTGAGGGCCCCCAAGCTCTAGTGTTTCTTTGGAAACCCTAACTTTGATTTGGTTCTTACAAGCTTGTCTTTGATTTGTCTTGACAGCTTGCTTGTATTTGGGAGCCTCCAATTCAGTTGTGGATGTGTGCCCCGAACTTGTTGTAAAGGTGCCGGCTTCCACCTCGAAGGTTGCCGATATAATGGAAGGTGAATCGAGCCCGTTGGGGTGAGGTTCATCAGAGAACAAGGGAGGCCTCTCATGGCGTTGGTGGTTTGAAACCACCCCCTCTCCAAACGTAGACGTACTTCCCCTCAAAAGGAAGGAACTACGGGAAACAAATCCTTGTGTCTCCGCGTCCACTCCCTTGTTACTTCTATCCTTTAACGCACTTTACTTAGTTGTTCTTGCTTAGTGTTGTGTTAGTTTGTGCTTGATTGACATATAGGTAAATTCACCATAGTTGCATATTCTAGAGAATTTACCTTTCTTGTCAAACCCTAATTTGAAAAAGAGTAAAATTTGAAGTAGCACCTATTCACCCCCCCCCCTCTAGGTTCCCATACGATCCTTTCAAAAATGAATGGGAAGCTCCAAAATCAAAAAGTAATGAACCATAGCATGAGTTGATTGGGAACATACCAAGAACAACATCTGAGGCTTCATGAGCTTGTTCGGCCATGACATGGTTGACATGACCATGCCCTGGCTGTCCTAACGCGTGAGCTGCGCCTCCTAGGGTAGGCAGTATGCCTCGTCCATGTCCCGCTGCTGGTGTCTTGGCTGCAGACCCCAAATTGAACTTCACTGGTGTTGGCCCCGTTTTCTTCTTGCTCGAGCATGCTGCAGCAAAGTGTCCCTCTACGCCATAGTTGTAGCATGCTTTCCCAACATTGTTGGCATGGTTTCCTCCGATTTCGGCTCTCGGAGTACAATATGCATTGTGCGAATAGTTGTGATTAGTATTCGCCGGCTTGGGAGCTGGTGCACGATAACCTGGGGTGTTATTGTTCTTCTGGCGCGAGCTCCCGGCCCCATGACCCTGTGGTGCCTTGCGCTTGTGGTGTTCCTCCAGTTCCCTCTTGTAGTTCTCTTGCAGAATTGCCTTGTTGACCAAACTCTGGAAGTTGGGGAAATCATGAGACACGAACCTATCCTTCAGACCTGGGTTCAGTCCCCTTAGAAACCTTGCAGTCTTGTCTGCTTCAGTAGGGATATCTGCCTAACCATAGCGAGATAACTGTGTGAACCTGTCCCAGTATTTAGAGACTAACATCTTCCCCTGAACTAGAGCTCGAAATTCATCCTGCTTCAGTTCCATGAGACCACAGGAATGTGTGTAGTGCGGAAAACCTCTGCAAACTCATTCCAGGTAATCCCCTCAGCATCATCATGTGCATCATAATAGTTCTCCCACCAATCCGCAGCCACTCCCTTGAGTTGGTGCGCAGCAAACCTCACATGGTCCTGAGCATTGACATTCACTAGATTGAGCTTCCGACGAATGTCCTTCAGCCAATCATCAGCCTCAATAGGGTCAGCCGACCCCCCAAAAGTAGGTGGCTTTGTCCTCATGAACTCAGCTAGCTTGGACTGTGGTGGTGGCTGGTTCTGGTTCTGATTCTGGTTGAAGTTCTGATTCTGGTTCTGGTTCGCCAGATTAGCGGCCATCTACTGCAACAATTGGGTCTGCATCAGCATCACTTGTGCCATGTCCGGTGGTGGCAGTGGTGGTGGCGGCTGGTTTCCCTCATTCTCGGTGTCCGTATCAGTGTCATGGACTTCACCTTCGGGGAAGTTCCCCTAGAAAGCTGGTCCACGACCGCGTCCACGTCCACGTCCTGCGCGACCACGTCCTCTGTTGGCATTCATCATGTTGCCGTTCACATTAGAATTAGATAATAGGTAATATTGACTAACCCAACACCAATTATTTTCAAACACGGCAGAGAGACAAATAGAATAACAAAAGTTTCCAATCCAAAAGCAATAGTTTCCAAAGCTCACACACGAAGATTCAAAATAGTATTAGCTATACCATATATATGGATTGGTATAGTCTACTAAACACACACCCAATATAGAAAATAGCTAACGTCTACTCACATAATATTAAATAAAGGGCTCTCTCATGGTCTTCTATAGAATACTCGCCAGGTAGCCATACTACTATGGTGATGCATAAGGTGTTCAGGTGGTATGAAGAGCAGCTACTAGAGGCTTAGCTACATTAGCTCCTAGTGTAGTAGGGATCCTCTCATCTGCCTCGGGTTCCTCCGGTGATTGATTGGTTTGCTCCTCTTGTGTTGATGGTGGGGTTGTACTACCGAGTAGTGGTGGAGAGATGGCTCTAGGTGTAAGGCAAGACTTCTTCACGTGGTGGCGCGTCTTCTCTGCTGCAACTCACATGCGTCCAAAGTACATGATCATCCGTAGCGGTGCACGTGGTGCAGGGTCTTGCGATGACTCCTCTATTGCTTCACCCGTGGACATGGTCTCCATTGGGACGTCTGCCACATGTGATGCAGCGTCGACCTCTTGTACCATGACCTCTAGCTGACGAGTCAAAGGTACTGCCATCTACGCATATTTGAATAAGACAAGTATGATCACTATTAAAATTTGAAAGAGCCAAAATAAGAGAGACAAGTTAAAGCAATGAAACATATATTTATTTGTAACATATAGCTTTAGTATAAAGTATGATACTAGGTCTTTCCATTATAACTAAGGCCACGTGACTAGGTCAACGTCGGCTCTGATACCACTTCTATGAGGACCGGAATTTAACCTCTAGACCTCCTGTGCATATCGTCAATCCCAAGATCAAGTTGACGATATAGCAAAATAAATACCATTGCATAACATTCAAAAAAGTAATTATTACAAAGTTTGAATAGTAATAGCCACATAGTATAATATCTTGTGACATTTATTACAACCATAAACACAACGGAAATAAAATGCATAGTGACTCCATCTCAGCCACATAGTAGTCCAAGAGGCCTCACTCATCAGCGTCATCATAGTAGTCGTAGTCCTCCCCTTCATAGTATTCTGAATTTCAACAAAAGTATTGCCATGAGTACATACAGTACTCAACATACCCCTTAAGCAAAACCTGATATAACTACATGTGGCTTTATGTGGAGGTAATATGGTTCTTTTGCATAAAATCCAATTTTATTTGCAAATCATAGTAGTTTTGATAAAAGCAGGTTTTGACAAAAGCATGTTTTATCATCAATGTGGTGTTTCTCATCATTATGGTTGTCCTCGACAACTCACCTACTTCATCAGATTCCAAGAAAAGGATAGAGGCAAAGAGGGAAGTAGCAAGACAGGTTCATGTATGTCAAGAAGGATTCATGTGTCGTCCATGACCGTGGACACGGCTATTCGAATAGTTTTAACTCCGCAGAGGTTGTACACTTTTTTCACACGACACAACCCCGTCTTGTCGCCCACCAGTGGACACTGGCTTAGTACACACCATTTGGTGTACCGGCAGATTGGGATCGTGACAAGGTCTTTTACCTAGATCCCCCAAAGATGTGACGAGCCCACCGGGTCTAGCGCACGGAATTGAGAGTATGTCCCCAAATCGGTCCACCCTCTGTGCCGAAGGCTCCCCCGTAAGCAGACACCCTCATCAGCGCTACGGCGACATCGACACCTAAGGCTGACTTACCTACTTAACCAAGCTAGTGCTCATTATAGCATGTGGTTGTACGGTGGTCACAATCTTCAAATCCAAGACTTATTAGGCCCTCATGTGGCACGGACGACAGATTTCTCCCTCCATCTAGTGAAGGGCAGCCAATCGCTCCTTCCTTTGATCCAGCTGTCGCACGTGCCAGTGTTTAGATGGTAAGTTTCACCCAGAGTAGAATAGAGTAGAAGCCCGCTCCAGTGTTTAGATGGTAAGTTTCACCCAGAGTAAAATAGAGTAGAAGGAAGCAACATCGGCTAGCTCAGCGAGCTCAACTAGTTTCAAAAGTGTATATGTGACCCGAGGGTCATCCAATTCCTCCGAAGAGGGAATATCAAGGTCCTAAATATTATTGAGCATGGCTAAGCAATCTACTCTAACAAGATTACTACATAATCTCTACTCAAGGTAGTATATGGCGACAGGTGTATCAAGGTATGTGTGTAACCAAAATAGCAGTAATATTTGTAAAACATAAATACGATGCACTTGTAAAACATGGGATAGTTATGAAAGGGGCATTGCCTTCGTTGTTGTTTTTCTGCTCTTCCTCGTAGTCTTGATTCTGGTCAAACTCGTCACTCCCTACTCGTCATAACGATGAACCACTCATAAATACAATTCCAATAACCGGAAATAAAAGCCAAATAGAAAATCCAAAAAGAAAGAAAAATGTGCGTCGGTGGTTCGTCAAACATGGAGCACAAGAAAAAGGGCCGAGGTAACTCGCATGGGGTTTGGGTCAACTAATACATACGGCAAGCTTAATCATTCTATTTTGACTAACACAAATTTTGCAAAAAACATAAATGGTTGGACTATACAAATGGCACATAGATACACAGATATATAACGTCCATAACCTAGGACAAGCACATGCGATGACAAGCAGCATCTATTATTTCATGTACAGTTAGCAAGCAGCAATACTAGTAGCAATGCTCGTACATTAGGGATATGCTACTAAAGAATTACATAATAAATTAGTAACTGGACTGATAAATGACATGCAGCCAAAATAAAACTCATACTGACCCTAGCCTACAAACATGACCAACAAGTAGCACCGGTGACGATGATGCAAGTATACTGACAAGATCCAATGATATAATTCTGAACTATCTAATTTACCTAGTATAAAAGGATACACATGATAATCTAGCAAGTACGTATATATAATCGGTATGCAACAGCTACCACGTAACTCATAGCGCAACTAGCCGATGGTAATCGGTTCAAAGAGATGCACAAGATTCAGACTAGGCATACCTGAAAACCTGAATAGCTACCGGCTTAACACCAGACAAAAGTTCAACATGCGGTCGTGACCATGTACGCAATGAACCTGATGCAGAAACTATAGCTTTTCAAAATAGCTTAATACACTTGGATGGTCTTCACAATTGTTGGTATGGCTGGGTTCTTAGAGTTACTTGGCATAGTTTCTAAGTTGGGACCAAGGTCATCGGACGTGTCTATGGTGGTCTAATCTGTCTATGCCAACGATCGATGTTCGGTTCACCGGCAACCGCGCAAACTATAAAACTAGGACCAGAAACTATGTTTAGAAGGTAGGTCGCATCTAGACTAACACGTGTGTGCAAGGATTTGTTCTAGATCTTGCCGATTGCGACACACTCGTTCGCCGAAGGAGATGAACCGAGCTGGAACGACGGCGAAGTACGTCATACGTGATCCACGGCTTGTCCTTCTAGTTCCACGAATCAGCCCTCCTCCTCTCGCTCCTTGCGGCGCAGCAGCTCCTCCTCTCGTGGCCGAAATCGTAGGGAACACGAGCGGTATTCGGCGGCGGCCTCGCGGAGCTTCGCGAGATTAGATCCTTTTTTTCGAGTTAGGGTTCTAGGTGGCGGCGGTAGGTTGAAAAGAAAAGAGGGTCGACGACCTGGGAGTTTTTTATGTGCCGAGGGGGCACGATTGGCGGCTGCTGAAGAATTGGAGTCGATCGCGAGCGATCCGCTGTACCTACATACTCCGCCTGGAGGACGAGGGCAAGCGACTGTTTTGGCTGGGCCTCTACGGCTGCTCAGTTGGTCCAAAGTTGGTCTGATAGTTTGCAACAAGAAAATAAAAAGAAAACCAGAACCGATAGATACACGTACAGGAAAAGAGAAAAGGAGCACGTCGGGTGCGCATGCACATATTAAGCCATGTACGAGTACGATGTATGTGTATGCACGTGAGATAATCCAAATTCAAATAGAATTTCAAAGAACTTCTTTAGAAATGAATTGGGAATCAAACCAGATCCAAATATTCTTTTGATTAAATTAATTCCAAATAGTTTGGAATTAGTTTCTAAAAACTACGAATAAAATATTCCTTTATTTTATTAAACTGCAACATCCTTTGTTAAAAAAAATTGACCCGTAAATTTTAGATGTTACAAAGCACTAACCAAATGATAGTACTAATTCAAATCAAATAAAAAGCCTGCCGCAAAATAAATACTACTGCATACTGTCAAAACACAAACACCAACTAAACGAGTATATGGTTTCATCAGCATACAGTACTATATAGAAAGAAACAATGTTTCATCAGACATGCATAGAACCCCAAAATGAATAGACAGCTCTAACATTCCAGCCCATGTAGCATTGGTACTAGGGAGGCTACGGTTGCTTAACTTCTCTTTTCTTTTCAGGTTCAGGTGGTAGATCCAACTTGACCGGACCCACCTTTGAAGCTTCGATGTGTTCTGTAAAAGCTTTAACAACTTGCAATACAAGATCTGAATCTAAATAAAGCTCTTTAGATAATTCATTAACATGGTCTTTTTTATTATATTCGTGAATACATTTATTATCTATTTTCGTGCCTCCTTCACTTCCTAGACCAAAATTCCATGAAACTCTATGATCGCAAATTCTATTAAGTAAAGCCCAAGCTTTAGTTATAGGTAAATCCATAAAAGCTCCTCTCATGCAAGAGTCTAGTTCAATTCTATTAGATTCAATTAAACCGCCATAAATGATATGCAATAAATATCATTCATGTAAATCATGATGAGGACATTGTCTAAGCAAATCATTAAATCTTATATAAGCTCTTACTAGTCCTTCATTGGGACAATTCTTCCAACTCATTATAAGACACCTGATTCCAAAAGATTTTGATAATGGGTAATATTTAGATAGAAATTCGCAAGCTAAATCATCCCAAGTAGTAATGGCTTCTGAGGGTAAAGATCTATACCATGAGAGAGTTGTACTTGTCAAAGTTTGACTAAAAAGTTTAACTCTTACCGCATCGACAGTATACCCTGTTAATTGGAACCTGCCACATATATCTTTGAAACATGCAATATGCTCATATGGATCAGGATATTCTTCATCTCCAGTAAATTGCTTCTTGTGTAGAATACCAAGTAGAAGAGGATTTATTTCAAACTCTCTTGTCTTATCATTGGAGTTGTCTCTTTTATAAATATCATAAGGCTTCCCGATACGGTTGAGTGGGTTAACACTAGTCATATGCTCAAACTCCATCATGTTGATGGAAACCTGTAACTCAAAACAAAACTTAACAAAATTAAAGTAAATAAGCAAAAACTAAAAGACCTACAACGCTTAGCTCCCTGGAAACGGCGACAGAAAATAGCTTGATGACTGCCAATGCACATATCGGAAGTAGCTAGTTTCGAAATAAATATATCGATCCCACAGGGAGCAGGAGTCCGAAGTCTAAGAATCCTTGAAGGAAATACTGAAAATAGAAATGCTAAGCAAAGTTCTAAGTGACAAGATAAAATGCGAGTAATTTGTAAGAAGGTGTTTTTGGGTTTTTGGTATAAGAGAACAATACGTAAAGTAACTAAAACTGAATACAGAAAGTAAGTATCGCATATGTAAAAGAGATTTGAAACTTCAGTGGGAGAAAGCATTCTCAGGGATTGGTGGATACACCACTAGCATTATAAAGGGCCAAGGTAAAGATTATCATCATGAATATTCTCAACTATGTATGTGTGGGAGAAACTTCGTATTTGGACAAAGAGGCAGCAACCACTGCTCAAATCATCCTCATAACCATAGCAGACAGCAATCAACATCAATTGAATTACCGCGCTATTAAGGGACATAATCCCGCAGAACGTATCCCATGGTATGGACAGTGTTTTGTGATTTTTCTCGATTCCCAAGTTGATACGTAAGGGGTGCCAACAGCTTTATCGTCATTGTAAGTTCTAACATCCCTCCATCTACCAACAAGTAGTTCCCTACATTAAGTCCCCACAAAAGGCAAATATTGGAGAGGTCGACTTCTCCCAACATCAAGATGTAGACAATCTAACACATGGTTATAGCGATGAATATCATAATAAACTTTATCTTATTCCAATCTCATACTAGGGTTTATCCATCTCCCCCAGAACTAATGATCTACTCAGACATGGAGGCAGACAGCATCATCATAATGGTAATGGAAGCGATCATTGATAAATAGTACTTGTATAAATCCACAACTAATGCAAGAATTACAACAAGATCTAGATGGGATGGCTGGAGATGATGGTGGTGATGAAGATGTAGTGGTTTATGAGGATGGAGATCGATGCCTTGGCCTCCCAGATCTGCGTAGGGTGAAGATGTATACCTAGGGCAAGTTCCCCCTCCAGATGCCTTCAGGAGGTTAGGTTTCGGTGATTTCTGGGTATTCTATATGTCGTCTCTCCGAACCAGTTGCACGGAGTGATACTATTTGAGGAGGCGGAGGCGGCGCCAACTATATGGCGGGAACTATACGGCGGCCCACTGTATAGTTGGTCGTCAACTCTTCTGCCTCTGCTTCTCACTTCGGGTTTTCTTCTGGTATTATTAATATTCCCCAAATAAGCGATTTACGTAATTTTTGGCTCCTTTTCTCTCCAATACAATTGCTCCAAAAATTGTGTCCTTTGGATCCATTATCTAATCTGATCCTGGTGAAAATAAACATAAAAAGTGCACGCGAACATCATATAATAAACAAATCCTACATCTATAATCCAAAATAACAATGTAAAACATGATGCAAATATGCACTCATCACTCACTTAGGCCATATGAGTGAAACACCCACTCCAGAATAGTTGGCCTTCATAGTGATGGCCTCCTTCTCATCATGTTTGGATTTCTTCTTCCAGGGAAAATAAATAACAAAAGGATCCCGTGAAGGCAATTGAAGCCTCACGTTCCCTTCATGTAGATTAATCAAAGCCTTAATAGTTCTTAAGAATAGACGGCCTAATATGATAGGAGAAGTAGCATCTTCAGGCATGTCAACAATAACAAAATCAATAAGAGCAGGACAACTTTTAATATAAACTGAAGTATTTTCTTTAATCACTACAGTTTGTTTGTAGGTAGAATCTGTTAGATCTAATTTTAACTCAGTGATTTCAAAAGAGCCAAGATTCAACTTATTAAAAAGACTTTTTGGAATCGTTGAAACACTTGCACCTAAATCACAAAGTGCAGCTATCTCATTAGTCCCAATTTTAATTTTAATAGTAGGCTCAAATATATCATCAAGCTTAACAGGTAGTTTTTCAACAATTTTCTTATAGTCTTCCTCAAGCTCACGTAACTTTATTGCTACCTAGTTAACAAAGTGTTGATATATAGCTTCCTCATTTCCTTCACTTACAGGAATTTTGATATTCATCCTTCTCACAAGATCTTCAATCGTGTAATTTGGTGAAGGGGCATTGCTATAGTCAAGTTCTTTAGGCTCCTCCCTTTGGATTCTTATCATCTTGAGGTCTTCAACCGGATTGGGCTCAGCTTTACCTGCAAAATTAGCTAGAATGAGAGTTTGAATCTCGGTTATCTTATCTAGATGTGCCTCAACAATCCTTGTTCTTTCTTGGAGGGCCTGCAAATCATTCCTCAAACTCACAGCTTGGTTAGACAATTTCCCAAGCATATTATCATGGTTCTCCGTTATCTTAACTAGGATATTGTTTTGCTCATTTTGCGAGTCCATAAAGGACTTAACAGTTTCTTGGAGACTACCATTACTTGATCTCATATTATTATTAGAGTTACCTCCAGGGCTAGAATAATGTTTTTTGGAAATTTGGATTATAGTTCTTCTTCCAAGCAGGGTTATAATCATTATGAGCTATGAAGTCTATTTCTTCAATAATTGATTCTGGGATACCTTTTACCTGGGTTTCCTTACCTTGACGGCTAATATGAGCTCATCCAGCTTAGCATTGAGTTCTTCATTTTCTTGGGGTGTGATGGAATTTACCTTCTTTGTGTTTGATCTTTCCACATACCATTGGGCATGGTTGTCTTGCATATTGTCTAGCAGCTGTTTTGCTTTGGTTATTTTTTTGCCCATAAATGTTCCTCCAGCTGCAGTATCAAGCACAGACTTAGACACAGGGTTAAGAGCATTATAAACTAAATGGAGAATTAACCAATCTTACATCCCATGGCTGGGACAATTTCTCATGCATTCTTTCATCCTCTCTCATGCAAGCGCTAGTGGCTCATGCTCTTTCTATCTAAAACCAGTAATATTAGATCTTAGTTGCATAGTGTTCATAGGTGGAAAAAATTTAGTCATAAATAAAGTACATTCCACCCATGATGCAATAGTATTTCTAGACAAAGATAGAAACCATTCTTTTGCTCTTCCTCTAAGAGAGAAATGAAATAAACGCAACTTGACCGCATCAGGGTCAACATCTTTAATGTGCATCATATCACATATTTTAGTGAAAGTGTTCAAGTGCATACCTGCGTCCTCAATAACAGAGCCTCCAAATTTATTCTGTTGAACCAAACTTAAATAGTGGGGCTTAATTTCATAGTCCTCAGCAGTAATTGTTGGCTGGGTAATAGGAGTACGCAAATAATCATTGTTGGGAGTTGCAAACTCCCCAAGCTTCTTTTCAGCCATATTTCCTATGTTTTTATGTTTTCTTAAACAAAACTTATGATAGTAAAAATATAATTTAAAGACTAACTATTTTTTTGGTTTTTTAAATAAAGATTGAAAGCAAACTAACAATATTAAAAAAAAGAATTAAAACTAGCAAGGTTCCTAATAAACTTATCAGGGTAGCAATTACTTCCCCGACAATGGTGCCATAAAAAGGGTTGATACCTTCGATCCGGATTACGGATGTTGTATATCTCTTTTTCCCTAGTAGATCTAGGTTATCGAATCCTCGGGAAGAAGAAAGCATAGTAAAGTTACTTTAACGGACCTTCAGGAGTTTTAGAATTCTTTTTGTGTTTTACTGGACCAGGAGTTTGCGATCTTTTGTTGTTGTCGATGATGGAGAGAGAGGGATTGGGGCTTTCGGTTTCACCTGTAGCTGTGCAAAGCATCTGATGAGAATAAAAGGTACTAATAAAGTATGCATGTAATTATTAGAGAAAGATAATTATATGTGGCCGGGGATCCATAATTGCTATTGCCTCTGCAACCTCTTATAGAAATAACCAATTAGTCTCATCCATAAAAGAAAGAGAACTAATGATATGCATAGTGATATCACCATTAATCCCAAGTAATCCATCACATACAGCCGTACTACCCTTTCTGTCACTGGGGTTCCCATCCTGCAGATTAGTCATTACTCACACTCCCTATACCTGGATCAATCCTTGGGGTCTTGGGTACCTGACAAGTCCTTAGATTGAGGCAAGAGAGGATACAATAATCATCATGTCATACAAACTAATACATGATCCCATCTATGATAAATAACATGCACAAACTACATGGCTACGCCGAAGCCCTTAACCCAAGGAGAATTACTCACACATAGAGATGAGATCAACAATCATAAACATTGTAATGGAAATCATGAGATTGATAGTAATAGTATTACAATATCGCCAATTGGAGATGAGATCTACTATTACAAGTGGTGGAATATGGCTATGGTGGTAGAGAAGGGTTTTGAGATTGGATCTAGATCTATTCCTTCGGCGGTTCTTCGGTGTTCTGTGGGATGCGTGTAGGGGTTTGTAGCATGGAAAAAATTCTACAACATGCATACAAACAAGCCAAGATCTATCTACTAGATTGAAGCAACGAGTTGGTTAGAGTACTCACCCTCGAAGATTCCAAAGTGGTTAACGAGAGCAGCTTATCATGGATGATGTAGTCGTACACTTGCCGATCTCAAGATCCCGTAGATGATCCTTCCGGCGCTGCGTTCCGGCAGCGCTTCCGCAGTCGGTCACACATTCGGTACTTGATGAAGACCTTCCTCTCCCTTGTTCCAGCAGGCAGCAGAGATTGTAGTTCTCCCCTCGCGATTCCGGCAGCACGACGGCGTGGTGTCGGAAGTAGAGAGAAGATCCCGCAGGGATTCGCCTAAGCCAGATGGTGGATCTAGGGTTTTCCGGCGAACTAGGTTTAGAAGGCCGGAGAGGAGGAGGTGGTGTCGGCGGCGGCTAGGGCGACGGCGATGGGCCGGCGGCGATGGTGGCGACTTGGGCGGCGCCAGCGGCGACACACGATGGGGAGGGCTAGGTTGTGTGGTCTTTGGGGTAGCCCTCCCTCTCTATTTATGAGAGGGGGCAGCCTTGGGAGAGGGGAGTTTGAATCCATACCCAAACCCAAGTTGGATAGAAGTAATGACTCTTTCCTTCTTCCACTAGGAAACTATTGTTCCAATTTGACTTTTCAAACCTCCCTTTTGACTTTCAATTTAGAGCTTTATTTCTCTCTCGCAAATGCCCAACCAAAGTGACCTAGAATATGATCCAATCATTCCACTTAACCATGACACATTCATGGACCATTCCCCTTCCGGTCCGGTGAACCTTCTAGACCCTTCTAGAACCTCTCCGATGAAAACATCGAAATCATTCCCGAACTCTGGAATCGGATTTTCCTTAAATGTATCTTATTCTCCGAACCATTCCAGATCTCCTCGTAATATCCCGGATCCCATCCGAGACTCCGAACAACATTCAGTTTCCCTACTTACATTCCATATCTACTAAACAACATCAAATCCTTAAGTGTGTCTCCCTATAGTTCGTGAATTATGCGGACATGACCGAGATACTTCTCCGATCAATAACCAATAGAGGAATCTGGAAATTCATATGGCTCCCACATCTTTCTACGATTATTTTGCGATCAAATGAACCACTTACATACGATACCAATTTCCCTTTGTCTCACGATAGTTTACTTATCCGAGGTTTGATCGTCGGTATCTCTTCATACCTAGTTCAAACTCATTACCGATAAGTACTCTTTTCTCATTCCCGTGATATGTGATCCCTTGTGATCCAGTCACATGCTTGCAAGCTAATTGGATGACATTCCACCGAGAGGGCCCAGAGTATATCTATCCGTCATATGGATGTACAAATCCCACTCTTGATCCATGTGCCTCAACACATACTTTCCGAACACTCAATGCCACCTTTATAGCCACCCAGTTACGGTGTGGTGTTTGATGTCATCAAAGCATCCTTTTGGTGATGATGATTAGCATGATCTCATGGTCGAAGGAATTAGGTTACTATGTATCAAAAAGCTTATAGCAAACGAACTATTGAAATGACTTGATCTTACTGCTATGCTTATCTATAGGAGTATGCCCATCACACCATTCTCGTAATGATATGATCTTGTTGTTAATAACTTCCCAATGTTCATGATCGAGAAACTACGATCATCTATTAACCAACAAGCTAGTATTATAAAGAGGCTTTACCAGGGACTCTAATTTAGTTTACAAATCACACAAGTATTAATGTTTCCTGTTAATACTATTATAGCATGAATGTAAACATTTATCATAAACACAAAGATATAATAATAACCACTTTTATTATTGCCTCTAGGGCATATCTCCAACAGTCTCCCACTTGCACTAGAGTCAACTAATCTAGATAACATGGTAATATACCGAACACCCATGGCGGTTTGGTGCTGGTCATGTTTTTCCCTCGGGAGAGGATTAGTCAACGGATCCGCCACATTCAGATCTGTGTGCACTTTGCAAATCTTTATGTCACCATCTTGGACATGCTCTCGAATAGCGTGAAAACGTAGCTTGATGTGCTTCAGCTTCTTATGTGACCTTGGTTCTTGCGCATTGGCTATGGCGCCCATGTTATCACAATAGATAGACATTGGGTCCAGCGCACTTGGAACCACACCGAGCTCTGTAATGAACTCCTTCATCCATATTGCCTCTTTTGAAGCCTCCGAAGCAGCTATGTATTCCGATTCAGTTGAAGATCTCGCCACAATGCTTGCTTTGCACTCCTCCAGCTAACTGCTGGACCATTCAAAGTAAATACGTATCCAGATTGAGATTTAGAATCATCCGGATCGGTGTTCCAACTAGCATCGGTGTAACCATTAACAACGAGATGTTCATCACCTCCATAAGAAATAACCATATCCTTAGTTCTTCTCAAGTACTTAAGGATGTTTTTGACCGATGTCCAATGATCCACTCCTGGATCACTTTGATATCTGCTAGTCAAACTAACATCATATGCAATGTCGGGTCTAGTACATAGCATGGCATACGTAAGAGATCCTATGGCTAAGGCATAGGGAGTCTTACTCATCCTTTCTCTATCTTCTGTTGTTGCAGGACTTTGAGTTTTACTCAAGGTCGTATTGGGAAACATGGGCAAGAACCCTTTCTTGATATCTTCCATTCCAAAACTCTTTAGAACTTTGTCCAAATATGTACTTTGTGACAATGATATTAGGCGTCTCGATCTATCTCTATGAATGTTTATGCCTAATATGTAAGCTGCTTCGCCAAGATCTTTCATTGAAAAACTATTATTCAAATAATCCTTGACACTATTAAGAAGGTCTACATCATTCCCAATCAACAATATGTCATCTACATATAGTATTAAGAATGCTACAGAGCTCCCACTCACTTTCTTGTAAATACAAGCTTCTCCATAAGTTTGTATAAAACCAAAGCTTTTGATTACCTTATCAAAACGTTGATTCCAACTTCGGGATGCTTGCTTCAATCCATAAATGGACCGTTGAAGTTTGCATACCTTGTTAGCATCTTTAGGATCGATAAAACCTTTGGGTTGTACCATATACAACTCTTCATCAATGTCTACATTGAGGAATGCCGTTTTGACATCCATCTGCCATATCTCATAATCATAATATGCAGCAATTTCTAACAAAATCCTCACAGACTTTAGCTTCGCTACTGGTAAGAAAGTCTCATCGTAGTCAACTCCTTAAATTTGTCGAAACCCTTTTGCGACAATTTGAGCTTTATAGACAGTAACATTACCATCAGCATCTGTTTTCTTCTTGAAAATACATTTGTTCTTGACAGCCTTCCGGCCATCCGATAAGTCCACCAAAGTCCATACTTGGTTTTCGTACATGGATCCAATATCGGATTTTATGGCTTCTTGCCATTTATTGGAATCTGGGCTCATCATCGCTTCCTCATATGTCGCAGGGTCATCGGTGTTGTCTACCAACATGACACTCATAACGGGATCATACCAATCAGGAGTGGTACGAGTTCTCGTTGACCTCCGAGGTTCCGTAGTAACTTCAACCGAAGTTTCATGATCAACATCATTAGCTTCCTCTCTTATTGGTGTAGGCACCATAGGAACTACTTCCGGTGATGCGCTACTCGCAAGTTCGAGAGAAGGTTCAACAACCTCGTCGAGTTCTACTTTCCTTCCAGTCACTTCTTTCAAGAGAAACTCCTTCTCTAGAAAGGATCCATTCTTGGCAAAGAAGATTTTTCCCTCGGATCTATGATAGAAGGTATACCCAATAGTTTCCTTCTGGTATCCTATGAAGATGCATTTTTCCGCTTTGGGTTCAAGCTTGTCGGCCTGTAACTTCTTTACATAAGCTTCGCAACCCCAAACTTTAAGGAACGATAATTTAGGTTTCTTCCCAAACCATAATTCATACGGTGTCGTTTCAACGGATTTAGATGGTGCCCTATTTAAAGTGAATGCGCCTGTTTCTAATGCATAACCCCAAAATGATAGCGGTAAATCTGTAAGTGACATCATAGAATGAACCATATCTAAAAGAGTTCGATTACGATGTTCGGACACACCATTACGTTGTGGTATTCCCGGCGGTGTCAATTGTGAAAGTATTCCGCATTTCTTCAAATGCTCGCCAAACTCGTAACTTAGATATTCACCTCCACGATCAGATCGTAGAAATTTAATCTTCTTGTTACGTTGATTCTCTACCTCAATTTGAAATTGTTGGAGATATGCCCTAGTGGCAATAATAAATATAGTTATTATTATATCTTTGTGTTTATGATAAATGTTTACATTCATGCTATAATAGTATTAACAAGGAAACATTAATACTTGTGTGATTTGTAAACTTAATTTGAAGTCCCTAGTATAGCCTCTATACTTCACTAGCTTGTTGGTTGATAAATGATTGTGGTTTCCCTATCATGAACATTGAGATGTTATCAACAACAAGATCATATCGTTAGGAGAATGATATGGTGGACATACTCCTATAGATAAGCGTAGCATAAAGATCAAGTCATTTCAATAGTTCAATTGCTATATGCTTTCTGATACATAGTAACCTAATTCCTTCGACCATGAGATCATGCATATCACCTTTACCGGATGGATGCTTTGATGACATCAAACACCACACCGTAACTGGGTGGCTATAAAGGTGGCATTGAGTGTTCGGAAAGTATTGGTTGAGACACATGGATCAAGAGTGGGATTTGTCCATCCATATGACGGATAGATATACTCTGGGCCCTCTCGGTGGAATGTCATCCAATTAGCTTGCAAGCATGTGAATGGATCACAAGGGATCACATATCACGGGAATGAGAAAAGAGTACTTATCGGTAACGAGGTTGAACTAGGTATGCAGAGATACCGACGATCATAACCTCGGATAAGTAACATATCGTGAGACAAAGGGAAATTGGTATCGTATGTAAGTGGTTCATTCGATCGCAAAGTAATCGTAGAAATATGTGGGAGCCATATGAATTTCCAGATTCCTCTATTGGTTATTGTTCGGAGAAGTGTCTCGATCATGTCCGCATAATTCACGAACCGTAGGGAGACACACTTAAGGATTCGACGTTGTTTTGAGTAGTTATGGTATTATGAGAAAGAGACCGAATGTTGTTCGGAGTCTCGGATGGGATCCGGGATATCACGAGGTGATCCGGAATGGTCCGGAGAATAATATTCATATAAGGAAAGTCCCGTTTCGGAGTTCGGAAATGATTCCGGTGTTTTCATCGGGAATGTTCTAGAAGGTTCCGGAATGTCCGGCACTCCGGGGGGGAAGGGGTACATGAATGTGTCATTACATATTGGAATGATTGCATCATGTACTAAGTGTTCTTGCTGTTCCAAATAAAGGATTAAATTGAATCCAAAAACAGAAAAGTCAAATGTCCAGTTTGAAAGTCAAACGGCTAAAACAGGAAACTGTGGGAAACAAGCAAGAGGAGGCAAAACCGACTTGGGGGAGGAGTCCCTCCTCTCCAAGCCGGCGCGCCACCCAAGGCCGACTTGGGGAGGGACTCCCCTCCCCTTGGCCGCGCCTCCCACCTATAAGAGGAGGGGCAGAGCCTCCTCCTCTAGACACACAAGTTCCTATCCTCTAATCTCCGGTTTAGAGCCGTTTTGGTTTAGAGCTTCTAATTGCCCTAGCCTTCGGTTTAGAGCCTTCTAATTGGGTGTCTAATCCCTAGACCACTAATAGCCCTCTCTCATACTCCACCATACTCGCTCCGGCTTAAGGCGAAGCCCTGCGGGATCTCCCCTCTACTTCCGGTACCACGCCGTTGTGCTGCCGAAATCGCGAGGAGAGTGCTACAACCTCCGCTGCCTGCTAGAACAAGGGAGAGGAAGGTCTTCGTCGAGTACCGAACATGTGACCGACTGCGGGAGCGCTGCCGGAACGCAGCGCCGGAAGGATCGTCTACGCGATCTTGAGATCGGGAAGAGTACGACTACATCACCCACGAGAATCCGCTCTCGTTAAACGCTTTGGAATCTTCGAGGGTAAGTTATTCCATCGACTCGTTTCTACAATCTAGTAGATAGATCTTGGCTTGTTTGTTTGTATGCGATAGAATTTTTTTTTCCATGCTACGAACCCCTACAGTGGTATCAGAGCCGTGTCTATATGTAGATCTGTTGCACGAGTAGAACACAATGGTCATTGTGGGCGTTGATGCTTTTATTGTCGATTGCTTCTTGTGTACTTTGCATCTTGCGGTATGTTGGGATGAAGCGGCCCGGGCTAACCTTACATGACATCGTTCATGAGACTTGCTCCACGATTGACATGCAACTTGTATTGCATAAGTGGCTTTGCGGGTGCCTGTTTCTCCTAGCATAGTTAAGATCCAATTTACAACGGGTGATCAACAATGCTAGTATCAATGTTGTGGTTCTTGTTCGTAAGTTAGAATGACACTTATTGAAAGCCCCAAACCACGTAAAATATGCAAAGAAAGTAGAGGCGTCTAACTTTGTTTTGCAGGGGTGTGCAGTGATGTGATATGGCCATGATTGTGATTATATTTGATGTATGCAATGTTCCTTATTGTAAGTTGGCAACCGGCAGGAGCCATATGGTTGTCTTTAATTTATGTTAAGACCCGCGTGTCTATTCAAAGTAGTTGTGATAGTTGAAGCCGGTGGACGACAACCATGGAGAAGCGTCATTGACCTTGATGCGATGCCGGTGATGATGGAGATCATGTTCGTGCTTGAAGATGGAGATCGGAAGCACAAAGAAGAAAGGCCATATCATATCACATATTATGAATTGCATGTGATGTTAATCCTTTATGCATCTTGTATTGCTTAGTAGACGACGGTAGCATTATAAGATGATCCCTCATGCACATCAATTTCAAGTCATAAAGTGTTCACCCTTAGTTAGCACCGTTGCTAAAGCTTGTTGTTTCGAAGCACCACGTGATGATCGGGTGTGTTAGATTCTGCAAGTGTATACAACGTGAGCAAGCCAGATTTGATCATGCGGAAACTAAGGTTTGATCTTGACGAGCCTAGCATGTACAGACATGGTCTCGGAACACGGATCACCGAAAGGTAAAGCATGAATCATATAGTAGATATGATGAACATGATGATTGTTCGCCATTGAAACTATATCAACTCTCGTGATGATCGGTGTTGATGTAGTGGATTTGGTTCGTGTGATCACGAAAACAATGTGAGGGATATTGTTTTGAGTGGGAGTTCACCTAGTTTAATTTCATTATTAATTTGAACTCAATTTGTCATAAGCTTAGTCTAAACTATTGCAAATATGTTGTAGATCAATGGCAGCCCCTACCATCAATTTTAATGCGTTCCTAGAGAAAGAAAAGTTGAAAAACAATGGAAGCAACTTCGCGGATTGGTTCCGCAATTTGAGGATTGTCCTCACAGCTGGTAATTTGACCTATGTGCTGGATGCACCGCTGGGTGACCCACCTGCAGATGATGCTCCCGATGAAGTAAAGAATGTTTACCTCGCTCGGAAGAATCAGTACTCCATAGTTCAGTGTGCTATCTTGTATGGTTTGGAATCGGAGCTTCAGAAAAGGTTTGAGGATTCAGACCCATATGATATTGTCGAGGATCTCAAATTGATTTTTGAGACTCATGCGGCAATTGAAAGCTATGAGGCTTCTGAAAAGTTCTTTAACTGCAAGATGGAAGAGGGCAGCTCCGTCAGTGAGCATGTGCTTAAGATGTATGGGCACGCAAACAAACTTCAAAGCTTGGGTATAGTGATTCCTAATGCTTTGGGGATTTACCGTGTCCTCCAATCACTACCACCAAGTTACAAGAACTTTGTGATGAACTACAACATGCAGAACATGAACAAGACGTTGCCAGAACTCTTTGCCATGTTGAAATCTGCAGAAGTGGAGATCAAGAAAGAGCACCAAGTGTTGTTGGTCAATAAGACCACCAAATTCAAGAAAGGCAAGTCTAAGCAAAAGGGACACTTCAAGAAGGGTGGTAAGAAAGTTACCACGCCGGCGAAGAAGACCAAGGCTGGACCTAAGCCTGATACTGAGTGCTTTTACTGCAAGGGAGAAGGTCACTGGAAGCGGAATTTCCCAAAGTACTTGGCGGATTTGAAGAATGGCAACATCAAGAATAAAGGTATATCTGATATACATGTTATTGATGTGTATCTCACTAGTACTCGTAGTAGTGCCTGGGTATTTGATACTGGTTCGGTTGCTCATATTTGTAACTCGAAACAGGTGCTGCAGAATAAACGGAAGCTAGCGAAGAACGAGGTGACGATGCGCGTGGGAAACGGATCAAAGGTTGATGTGATCGCGGTCGGCACGCTACCCCTTCATCTACCATCGGGATTAGTTTTATACTTAAATAATTGTTATTTGGTGCCTGCGTTGAGCATGAACATTATATCGGGATCTTGTTTATTGCGAGACGGTTACTTGTTTAAGTCAGAGAATAATGGTTGTTCGATTTATATGAGTAATATGTTTTATGCACATGCACCTTTGATAGATGGTCTATTCTTATTGAATCTCGATAGTGGAAATACACATATCAACAACATTGAGGCTAAACGTTTGAAATCAAGCGATAGTTCGACCTATATGTGGCATTGTCGTCTTGGTCACATTGGAGTGAAGCGTATGAAGAAACTCCATTCCGATGGACTTCTTGAATCACTTGATTTTGAATCACTTGAAAGATGCGAAGCATGTCTGATGGGAAAAATGACTAAGACTCCATTTTCTGGTATGATGGAGCGAGCTACGGACTTATTGGAAATCCTACATACCGATGTGTGTGGTCCAATGAGTGTAGCATCGCGCGGTGGTTATCGTTATGTTCTTACCTTCACGGATGACTTGAGTAGATATGGGTATATCTATTTCATGAAACATAAGTCCGAAACTTTCGAGAAGTTTAAGGAGTTTCAAAGTGAGGTAGAGAATCAACGTAACAAGAAGATTAAATTTCTACGTTCTGATCGTGGAGGTGAATATCTAAGTTACGAGTTTGGCGAGCATTTGAAGAAATGCGGAATACTTTCACAATTGACACCGCCGGGAACACCACAGCGTAATGGTGTGTCCGAACGTCGTAATTGAACTCTCTTAGATATGGTTCGTTCTATGATGTCACTTACAGATTTACCGCTATCATTTTGGGGTTATGCATTAGAAACAGCCGCATTCACTTTAAATAGGGCACCATCTAAATCCGTTGAAACGACACCGTATGAATTATGGTTTGGGAAGAAACCTAAATTGTCGTTCCTTAAAGTTTGGGGATGCGAAGCCTATGTAAAGAAGTTACAGCCGGACAAGCTTGAACCCAAAGCGGAAAAATGCGTCTTCATAGGATACCCGAAGGAAACTATTGGGTATACCTTCTATCATATATCCGAAGGCAAAGTCTTCGTTGCCAAGAATGGATCCTTTCTAGAGAAGGAATTTCTCTCGAAAGAAGTGACTGGAAGGAAAGTAGAACTCGACGAGGTTGTCGAACCTTCTCTCGAAATTGCGAGTAGCGCAGCACCGGAAGAAGTTCCTATGGTGCCTGCACCAATTAGAGAGGGAGCTAATGATGGTGATCATGAAACTTCAGTTGAAGTTGCTACAGAGCCTCGGAGGTCAACGAGAACTCGTACCACTCCAGATTGGTATGATCCCGTTATGAGTGTCATGTTGGTGGACAACACCGATGACCCCGAGACATATGAGGAAGCGATCATGAGCCCAGATTCCAATAAATGGCAAGAAGCCATGAAATCCGAGATTGGATCCATGTACGAAAACCAAGTATGGACTTTGGTGGACTTACCGGATGGCCGAAAGGCTGTCGAGAACAAATGGATTTTCAAGAAGAAAACAGATGCTGATGGTAATGTTACTGTCTATAAAGCTCGACTTGTCGCAAAAGGGTTTCGACAAATTCAAGGAGTTGACTACGATGAGACTTTCTCACCAGTAGCGAAGCTAAAGTCTGTGAGGATTATGTTAGCAATCGCTGCATATTATGATTATGAGATATGGAAGATGGATGTCAAAACAGCATTCCTCAATGGAGATATTGATGAAGAGTTGTATATGATGCAACCCAAAGGTTTTGTCGATCCTAAAGATGCTAACAAGGTATGCAAACTTCAACGGTCCATTTATGGATTGAAGCAAGCATCCCGAAGTTGGAATCAACGTTTTGATAAGGTAATCAAAAGTTTTGGTTTTATACAAACTTATGGAGAAGCTTGTATTTACAAGAAAGTGAGTGGGAGCTCTGTAGCATTCTTAATACTATATGTGGATGACATATTGTTGATTGGGAATGATGTAGACCTTCTTAATAGTGTCAAAGAATATTTGAATAATAGTTTTTCAATGAAGGATCTTGGCGAAGCAGCTTACATATTAGGCATAAAGATTTACAGAGATAGATCGAAACGCCAAATATCATTGTCACAGAGTACATATTTGGACAAAGTTCTAAAGAGGTTTGGAATGGAAGAAAGCAAGAAAGGGTTCTTGCCCATGTTGCCCAATACGACCTTGAGTAAAACTCAAAGTCCGACATCGGCAGAAGATAGAGAGAGGATGAGTAAGACTCCCTATGCATCAGCCATAGGATCTCTAATGTATGCCATGCTATGTACTAGACCCGACATTGCATATGCTGTTAGTTTAACTAGCAGATATCAAAGTGATCCAGGAGTGGATCATTGGACAGCGGTCAAAAACATCCTTAAGTACTTGAGAAGAACTAAGGATATGGTTCTTTCTTATGGAGGTGATGAACAGCTCGTTGTTAATGGTTACACCGATGCTAGTTGGAACACCGATCCGGATGATTCTAAATCACAATCTGGATACGTATTTATTTTGAATGGTGCAGCAGTTAGCTGGAGGAGTGCAAAGCAAAGCGTTGTGGCGAGATCTTCAACTGAATCGGAATACATGGCTGCTTTGGAGGCTTCACAAGAAGCGATATGGATGAAAGAGTTCATTACAGAGCTGGGTGTGGTTCCTGGTGCGCTAGACCCAATGTCTATCTACTGTGATAACATGGGCGCCATAGCCAATGCGCAAGAACCAAGGTCACACAAGAAGCTGAAGCATATCAAGCTACGTTTTCATGCTATTCGAGAACATATCCAGGATGGGGATATAAAGATTTGCAAAGTACACACAGATCTGAATGTGGCGGATCCGTTGACTAAACCTCTCCCGAGGGCAAAACATGACCAACACCAAACTGCCATGGGTGTTCGGTATATTACCATGTAATCTAGATTAGATGACTCTAGTGCAAGTGGGAGACTGTTGGAGATATGCCCTAGAGGCAATAATAAATATAGTTATTATTATATCTTTGTGTTTATGATAAATGTTTACATTCATGCTATAATAGTATTAACAAGGAAACATTAATACTTGTGTGATTTGTAAACTTAATTTGAAGTCCCTAGTATAGCCTCTATACTTCACTAGCTTGTTGGTTGATAAATGATTGTGGTTTCCCTATCATGAACATTGAGATGTTATCAACAACAAGATCATATCGTTAGGAGAATGATATGGTGGACATACTCCTATAGATAAGCGTAGCATAAAGATCAAGTCATTTCAATAGTTCAATTGCTATATGCTTTCTGATACATAGTAACCTAATTCCTTCGACCATGAGATCATGCATATCACCTTTACCGGATGGATGCTTTGATGACATCAAACACCACACCGTAACTGGGTGGCTATAAAGGTGGCATTGAGTGTTCGGAAAGTATTGGTTGAGACACATGGATCAAGAGTGGGATTTGTCCATCCATATGACGGATAGATATACTCTGGGCCCTCTCGGTGGAATGTCATCCAATTAGCTTGCAAGCATGTGAATGGATCACAAGGGATCACATATCACGGGAACGAGAAAAGAGTACTTATCGGTAACGAGGTTGAACTAGGTATGCAGAGATACCGACGATCATAACCTCGGATAAGTAACATATCGTGAGACAAAGGGAAATTGGTATCGTATGTAAGTGGTTCATTCGATCGCAAAGTAATCGTAGAAATATGTGGGAGCCATATGAATTTCTAGATTCCTCTATTGGTTATTGTTCGGAGAAGTGTCTCGATCATGTCTGCATAATTCACGAACCGTAGGGAGACACACTTAAGGATTCGACGTTGTTTTGAGTAGTTATGGTATTATGAGAAAGAGACCGAATGTTGTTCGGAGTCTCGGATGGGATCCGGGATATCACGAGGTGATCCGGAATGGTCCGGAGAATAAGATTCATATAAGGAAAGTCCCGTTTCGGAGTTCGGAAATGATTCCGGTGTTTTCATCGGGAATGTTCTAGAAGGTTCTGGAATGTCCGGCACTCCGGGGGGGAAGGGGTACATGAATGTGTCATTACATATTGGAATGATTGCATCATGTACTAAGTGTTCTTGCTGTTCCAAATAAAGGATTAAATTGAATCCAAAAACAGAAAAGTCAAATGTCCAGTTTGAAAGTCAAACGGCTAAAACAGGAAACTGTGGGAAACAAGCAAGAGGAGGCAAAACCGACTTGGGGGAGGAGTCCCTCCTCTCCAAGCCGGCGCGCCACCCAAGGCCGACTTGGGGAGGGACTCCCCTCCCCTTGGCCGCGCCTCCCACCTATCAGAGGAGGGGCAGGGCCTCCTCCTCTAGACACACAAGTTCCTATCCTCTAATCTCCGGTTTAGAGCCGTTTTGGTTTAGAGCTTCTAATTGCCCTAGCCTTCGGTTTAGAGCCTTCTAATTGGTGTGTCTAATCCCTAGACCACTAATAGCCCTCTCTCATACTCCACCATACTCGCTCCGGCTTAAGGCGAAGCCCTGCGGGATCTCCCCTCTACTTCCGGTACCACGCCGTTGTGCTGCCGGAATCGCGAGGAGAGTGCTACAACCTCCGCTGCCTGCTGGAACAAGGGAGAGGAAGGTCTTCGTCGAGTACCGAACGTGTGACCGACTGCGGGAGCGCTGCCGGAACGCAGCGCCGGAAGGATCGTCTACGCGATCTGGAGATCGGGAAGAGTACGACTACATCACCCACGAGAATCCGCTCTCGTTAAACGCTTTGGAATCTTCAAGGGTAAGTTATTCCATCGACTCGTTGCTACAATCTAGTAGATAGATCTTGGCTTGTTTGTTTGTATGCGATAGAAAATTTTTGTTTTCCATGCTACGAACCCCTACAGAAATTCCTTAAACTTCTCGAAAGTTTCGAACTTATGTTTCATGAAATAGATATACCCATATCTACTCAAATCATCCGTGAAGGTAAGAACATAAAGATAACTACCGCGCGATGCTACCCTCATTGGGCCACACACATCAGTATGTATGATTTCCAATAAGTCCGTAGCTCGCTCCATCATACCAGAAAATGGAGTCTTAGTCATTTTACCCATCAGACATGCTTCGCATCTTTCAAGTGATTCGAAATCAAGTGATTCAAGAAGTCCATCGGAATCGAGTTTCTTCATACGCTTCACTCCAATATGACCAAGACGACAGTGCCACATATAGGTTGAGTTATCGCTCAATTTTAAACGTTTAGTTTCAATGTTATTAATGTGTGTATTTCTATAATCGAGATTCAATAAGAATAGACCATCTATCAAAGGTGCATGTGCATAAAATATATTACTCGTATAAATCGAACAACCTTTATTCTCGGATTTAAACAAGTAACCGTCTTACAATAAACATGATCCGGATATAATGTTCATGCTCAACGCAGGCACCAAATAACAATTATTTAATTATAAAACTAATCCCGATGGTAGATGAAGAGGTAGCGTGCCAACCGCGATCACATCAACCTTTTATCCATTTCCAACACGCATCGTCACCTCGTTCTTCGCAAATTTGCGTCTATTCTGCAGCACCTGTTTTGAGTTACAAATATGAGCAACCGAACCAGTATCAAATACCCAGGCACTACTACGAGTACTAGTGAGATACACATCAATAACATGTATATCCGATATACCTTTCTTCTTGATGTTGCCGTTTTTCAAATCTGCTAAGTACTTAGGGCAATTCCGCTTCCAGTGACCTTCTCCCTTGCAGTAAAAGCACTCAGTATCAGGCTTAGGCCCAGCCTTGGTCTTCTTCGCCGGCACGGTAACTTTCTTACCGCCCTTCTTGAAGTTTCCCTTTTTCTTAGACTTGCCTTGCTTCTTGAATTTGGTGGTCTTATTGACCAACAACACTTGGTTCTCTTTCTTGATCTCCACTTCTGTAGACTTTAACATGGAGAAGAGTTCGGCAACAACTTGTCCATGTTTTGCGTATTGTAGTTCATCACAAAGTTCTTGTAACTTGGTGCTAGTGATTGGAGGACACTGTGAATCCCCAAAGCATTAGGAATCACTATACCCAAGCTTTGAAGCTTGCTTGCGTGCCCACACATCTTAAGAACGTGCTCACTAACAGAGCTGCCCTCTTCCATCTTGTAGTTAAAGAACTTTTCAGAAGCCTCATAACTCTCAACTGCCGCGTGAGCCTCAAATATCGTTTTGAGTTCACGGACAATATCATGTGGGTCATGGTTCTCAAACATTTTATGAAGCTCCGATTCCAAACCATACAATATAGCATACTAAACTGTGGAGTACTGATTCTTCTGAGCGAGGAAAACATTCTTTACCTCATCGGTAGCATCAGCTACAGGTGGGTCACCCAGCGGTGCATCCAGCGCATAGGTCAAATTACCAGCATTGAGGAAAATCCTCAAGTTGCGGAACCAATCCGCGAAGTTGCTTCCATTGTTTTTCAACTTTTCTTTCTCTAGGAACGCATTAAAATTGATGGTAGGGGACGTCATTGATCTACAACATATTTGCACTAGTTTAGACTAAGTTTATGACAAATTGAGTTCTAATTAATAGTTAAATTAATCTAGGTGAACTCCCACTCAAAACAATATCCCTCACATTGTTTTAGTGATCACACGAACCAAATCCACCACATCAAAACCGATCATCACGAGAGTTAATGTAGCTTTAATGGCGAACAATCAACATGTTCATCATATCTACTATATGACTCATGCTTTACCTTTCGGTGATCCGTGTTCCGAGACCATGTCTGTACATGCTAGGCTCGTCAAGATCAAACCTTAGCTTCCGCATGAGCAAATCTGGCTTGCTCCCGTTGTATACACTTGCAGAATCTAACACACCCGATCATCACGTGGTGATTCGAAACAACAAGCTTTAGCAACGGTGCTTACTAAGGATGAACACTTTATAACTTGAAATTTTGTGAGAGGGATCATCTTATAATGCTACCATCGCGAACTAAGCAATACAAGATGCATAAAAGGATTAACATCACCTGCAATTCGTAATATGTGATATGATATGGCCTTTCTTCTTGTGCTTCCAATCTCCATCTTCAAGAACGAACATGATCTCCATCATCACCGGCATGGCGTCAAGGTCAATGGCGCCGCTTCATGGTTGTCATCCACCAGCATCAACTATTACAACTACTTTGAATAATAGACACGCAGGTCTTAACGGAATTAAAAGATAACCATATGGCTCCTTCCGGTTGCCGACTTACAATAAGGAACATTGCATACATCATATATAATCACAATCATGGCCATATCACATCACAGCACACCCCTGCAAAACAAAGTTAGACGCCTCGAATTTTCTTTGCAAATTTTACGTGATTTGGGGCTTTCAATAAGTGTCGTTCTAACTTACGAACAAGAACCACAACATTGATACTATTATTGTCAATTACCCGTTTTAAATTGAATCTTCACTATGTTGGGAGAAACAGGCACCCGCAAAGCCACTTATGCAATACAAATTGCATGTCAAGCGTGGAGCAAGTCTCATGAACGATGTCATGTAAGGTTAGCCCAGGCCGCTTCGTCCCACCATCTCGCAAGATGCAAAGTACACAAGAAGCAATCGACAACAAAAGCATCAATGCCCACAATGACCATTATGTTCTACTCGTGCAACAGATCTACATATAGACACGGCTCTGATACCACTGTAGGGGTTCGTAGCATGGAAAACAAAAAAATTCTACCGCATGCATGAAACAAGCCAAGATCTATCTACTAGATTGAAGCAACGAGTCAATTAGAGTACTCACCCTCGAAGATTCCAAAGTGGTTAACGAGAGCAGATTCTCGTGGATGATGTAGTCGTAGACTTGCCGATATCAAGATCGCGTAGACGATCCTTCCGGCGTTGCGTTCCGGCAGCGCTTCCGCATTCGGTCACACGTTCGGTACTCGATGAAGACCTTCCTCTCCATTGTTCCAGCAGGCAGTGGAGGTTGTAGTTCTCCCCTCACGATTTCGGCAGCACGACGGCGTGGTGTCGGAAGTAGAGATAAGATCCCGCAGGGCTTCGCCTAAGCCGGTGCGAGTTATGGTGGATCTAGGGTTTTCCGGCACTCTAGGTTTAGAAGGTCGGAGAGGAGGAGGTGGTGTCGGCGGCGGCTAGGGCGACGACGACGGGCCGGCGGTGGTACGAGGTGGCGGCGGCGCTAGGCGGCGACGACTTGGGTGGCGGCGGCGCACGGTGGGGAGGGCTAGGTTGTGTGGTCTTCGGGGCAGCCCTCCCCCTCTATTTATGAGAGGGGGGCAGCCTTGCGAGAGGCGAGTTTGAATCCATACCCAAACCCAAGTTGGATAGAAGGAAGGACTCTTTCCTTCTTCCACTAGGAAACTATTGTTTTAGTTTGACTTTTCAAACCTCCCTTTTGACTTTCAATTTAGAGCTTTATTTCTCTCTCACAAATTCCCAACCAAAGTGACCTAGGATATGATCCAATCATTCCACTTAACCATGACACATTCATGGATCAATCCCCTTCCGGTCCGGTGAACCTTCTAGACCCTTCTAGAACCTCTCCGATGAAAACATCGAAATCATTACCGAACTCCAGAATCGGACTTTCCTTATATGAATCTTATTATCCGGAACATTCCAGATCTCCTCGTGATATCCCAGATCCCATCCGAGACTCCGAACAACATTCGGTTTCCCTACTTACATTCCATATCTACTAAACAACATCGAATCCTTAAGTGTGTCTCCCTATGATTCGTGAATTATGCGGACATGATCGAGACACTTCTCCGATCAATAACCAATAGAGGAATCTGGAAATTCATATGGCTCCGACATATTTCTATGATTATTTTGCGATCGAATGGACCACTTACATACGATACCAATTTACCTTTGTCTCACAATAGTTTACTTATCCGAGGTTTGATCGTCGGTATCTCTGCATACCTAGTTCAACCTCGTTATCGATAAGTACTCTTTTCTCATTCCCGTGATATGTGATCCCTTGTGAGCCAGTCACATGCTTGCAAGCTAATTGGATGACATTCCACCGAGAGGGCCCAGAGTATATATATCCGTCATATGGATGGACAAATCCCACTCTTGATCCATGTGCCTCAACACATACTTTTCGAACACTCAATGCCCACCTTTATAGCCACCCAGTTACGGTGTGGTGTTTGATGTCATCAAAGAATCCTTCCGGTGATGGTGATTAGCATGATCTCATGGTCGAAGGAATTAGGTTACTATGTATCAAAAAGCTTATAGAAAACGAACTATTGAAATGACTTGATCTTAATGCCACGCTTATCTATAGGAGTATGTTCATCACACCATTCTCCTAATGATATGACCTTGTTGTTAATAACATCTCAATGTTCATGATCGAGAAACCACGATCATCTATTAACCAACAAGCTAGTATTATAAAGAGGTTGTACCAGGGACTCTAATTTAGTTTACAAATCAAACAAGTATTAATGTTTCCTGTTAATACTATTATAGCATGAATGTAAACATTTATCATAAACACAAAGATATAATAATAACCACTTTTATTATTGCCTCTAGGGCATATCTCCAACAATGCGCGTGAGAGGGCGAGAGAGAGAGAGAGCTTCTCGTCGCCCGATGCCTCTTTATATAGGGTTCCCTTTATGAAATTTGTTCTGTTTGACCTAGCGGTGTCGGTGGAACTATACGGCCAGAAATATATGGCCGGAATTTTATTCCCGCCGTATAGTTGGTCATTAAAGCTTTTGCCTCCTCTTTACGATTCCTGGTTTCTTTAAGTTATTGGAAATCTCGTATCTTTGACTTTAATGTTGTGATTCCCATCATCAAACATCATTATGTGTGCAGGAAAAAAATAGAAAGACAGGATTGCATACCCCTTTGATCATTAGGTATTAGTGGTAGGCTTTAGAGAGATATTTCATCAAAAATGTGAATAATATCTAGTTTAAATATGGATGTGGATGGCTATATTTCATAGCCATCAGCTGCCAAATTAGAGCATATCAACACCTCTCATATTACTCTCATCCCAAAAAAGCAGTCCCCTGATCAAATAAATGATTATCGGCCAATTTCGCTCACTACTTGTTGTTTGAAGTTTCTTACAAAGATAGCAGCTGATAGATTGCAAACAAGGATTATGGATTGCATACACAAAAATCAGTATGGTTTCATCAAAAATAGAACCATACATGACTGTCTAGCATGGACGTTCGAGTACATTTATCAGTGTAAGGCATCTAAGAAACCCATGGTGATTCTAAAGCTTGATTTTGAGAAAGCCTTTGACACCATTGAACATGAAGCATTATATCAAATCCTGGAACATAAAGGTTTCTCTAAGGAATGGATAGGTTGTGTCAGAATGTTGTTGGAGTCTGGGATTTCCTCTCTCCTAATCAACGGAGTACCGGGTAAGAAGTTTAAATGCAGGCGAAGAGTTAGGCAAGGTGACCCATTATCAGCCCTTCTCTTTGTTCTGGGGGTAGATCTCTTGCATTCTGTGGTGAATGAATTATTGATAACATGTTTAATCTCTCTGCCAATTGACACTGAAGACCCAGATTTTCCAATAATTCAGTATGTCGATGGTACTCTGCTAATCATGCCTGCTGATGCTGAGCAATTAGCTGTGCTAAAGAAATGCTTTGCAAGATTTCAGTGCTTCTACTAGACTAGCTATCAACTTTCACAGATCTTTGCATGCTACCTATCAATATCTCGGATGATCAAGTTTCCGTACTGGCCTCTAATTTTGGATGTGTCGTAGGGTCCATGCCATTCACGTATCTTGGCTTGTCGCTAGGCACTACAAGATCTACTATTTATGATCTATTGCCATTAGTGGACAGGGTCGAGAGAAGACCCTCTGCTAGCTCAACCTTTCTTGCCTATGGAGGCAGGCTGCAGCTAATACGATCATGTTTGAGCTCTATGCCCGTATTCTTTTTATGCTCCCTAGGCATACCTGAAGGCATCATCAAGCAGCTAAATAGGATAATCAGGTAGTGTTTATGGCAGAAAAAATAGGGATAAAATCATACAAGCCAGTCTCTTGCCTCATGGGAGATGATATGCAAGCCAAAGGAAAATGGCGGATTAGGCATTCTGGACTTTAAAAAGCAAAACAAAGCACTCCTTCTTAAGCACTTACACAAATTCTTTAACAAGGATGACGGTGCCCTGGGTGAAGTTGGTATGGAAGCATCACCCAAATGGTGTCCCTCATGCTAGTAAATTCTGTGGGTCATTTTGGTGGCGGGACATCATGAAATTTTCTGATGATTATAGATCAGTGACTAAGATTACAGTAGGAACAGGTGATACTGCTATGTTTTGGTCTGATCGCTGGAATGGACACTGTCCAAGACTGTTTTCTTTTATAAAGGAGACAAATATCTCAGTTCAGGAGTTCATGCAGGTTGAGGACAAAACATCCATGTTCCATCTTCCATTGTCTCTAGAAGCTCACCATGAATTCACGCAGCTCTAAGGTATTCTCTCTGGTATTACTTTAGATGAGAAGGTAAAGGACACATGGTCCACGATTTGGGAAGATGGGCAATACACTGCTGATCGTTTTTATAAGCACGGTTTTAAAGGGATCACACGCAGTAGTATTTATGCTGACATCTGGGCAAGCAAGTGTATTTTGAGGATTAAGGTGTTTGCATGGTTGTTGATCAGTGATCGACTAAACACTCGCGATATGATCCAGAGAAGACACTGGAATGTCACGCAAGTATACCACTGTGTTCCGTGTTCGTATCATATACATGAGAACTGGCTACATCTCTTCTTCTGTTGTAACTTCAGTACAAGGATATGGACTTGTTTGCAGATTGATTGGTCGAATGGACACACCATGGAGGAGAAATTCAAAACCCTTCTTCACAAAAGTGGTATTGTTGACTACTTGGCATATATGGAAGCAACGCAACGGGGCCATTTTTGAACAGATTATGCCAACTTACAGGGCTTGGAAGGGAGCTTTTGTTCATGGGATCACCATGCATGGAAGGGAGCTTTTGTTCATGGGATCACCATGCATGTGCATAGGGTGAAGGACAAACATTCTGCAGAATTATTACAATGGATTGATAGCATAGCTTAATTCTAGTTGGTCTTCTTTTCTTTTTGTATATATGCTGTAAATATGTAAAACCTCTTTGTGAACTTTTAATAAAACCAGGAAAAATGCCCGTGTGTTGCACCGGGAGAGAAAAAACCACATTGCGGAAGGCAATTTTGTTTATTGCATTTTCTAAATCCTTAGTTCCACGGTTCGAAAGCAGTTTTTTGTTAACGGGACCCACGCGTTTGCATTGGGAGAAAGAAAATCAACTTTTAGAGGAAAATACCAGATGTGGCAGGGCGTTGCTACTGGTTGATTTTTAGCAAATAAGTCCATTGCATTGCAATAGGAGAGAATAGATTTTTTGATAAAAAACATTCCTAATTAGACCTTTTCTCTCCAAAGTACTCCTTCTGTTAAGAAATATAAGACATTTTAAATAAATATATCTAGATGCTTTTTAGTTCCGTTTACTCTTTGCCGCGTACTCCTTTCATTCGGTCCAAACAGCCCCTATACTTTCGTCTATTCTTTTGCCCATCATCTTCACTTGGGACTTTTATTTCCACTGTTTAGTAGATTTCACACCAATCAACTTTATTGCTCCTTGCTTATAGGAAATTTTTCAACGAATATAAACTGTGGATACTCATTCTAAGAAAACAAGGTGGGACTATTGTACTCGAAATATCCATACAACTTGTTAGCTTTTTTACTTATAAATCTCTTTTGAAGACTCGGTGCATCCCTGGACGCTGACCGGCCCAGCTAGACCAGGCCAAGAGGCCATCCACGAGACCACGTCCACATGCTTCTCTTGTATGCTAGAAAAAATGGCCTCCTAATCTGTTCCTGCATTAGTGTGGTCTTTCTTCTTCTTCTTCCAATTTCTCTTTCCATGTCTCTCAATCTCTCTGAATATTCAAATTAGACACCAAATCATGTATCACCTACCCCCGATTGAACTCTCCCCATGTCGCCCCTCTCGTCACCTCTTTCGACGCCGCCGCCGCATCGCCCTCTCCCCCCGCGTCTCCCTGCCGTGAGGCCCCCTCCTCCCCAAGCCAAGTCGGGGATCTTCCTCCTCCGCTCGAGCTCGAAGCCCAACACCGCCGCCAGGTGCCGCCACCGCCTCCCTCCTCCCTCGCCGCGTCCCCGCCCTGCAGCGTCGGACGCCTCCTCTTGCTCCTACGATGCGGCGTGCTCTGACTCCTCTGCCTTCATGAGCGCTTCCGCGACCTCGAGCCCCTCGCCCGCGTCCAGCCGCCGTTGCTCGCCCCTTCTCCAGCCCACCTCCAGCACCGCCTGGGCTTCGTCCCCGTCGTCGCGGGCTCCTCTTCGGCACCAGGCGTGGCCTCTACCTTGGGCTCCTCTCGCCTCCCCGCAGCGGGATCGACCCTGCTGCCTGTCGGCAAGCTCCACCATCATGGAGATCGCCGACCTTGGCCTCTCCCCCGAACCCCAAGTGCAGCGCCGCCTGTCGTGGGAATGACCATGGCAGATGCTGCAATCGGCAGCGAGTAGTAGAACATGGGACAAGGGCGGCCAGCCATCTGCGGTGCGAGATGAGGGCTGAGACACAAGGATTTACCCAGGTTCGGCCCCCCGGAGGGTAAATACCTACTCCTGCTAGATTGTATTATGGTGAGAGTACAATGGGGCGAGCTCGGCGGCTAGGCAGCGAGTCGCTTGGATGTATCATGGAACGTATCCTCTATGCGTCCTCTAGGGAGGTTTATATAGACTCGCCTCCCTAGGGTTTACAGATCTCAACCGAATCAGTTAAGGTTTCAGCGATTCTTTAACCTAATCCGATTGGGCCTATCTACGCTTCTGGGCCTTCAGCTTCCAGTCGCTTGAGTCCACGCCAGATCTTGATCCAGTCGCCGTCCTGCAGGCCCACTCGCTGGCACCTGGGCCAGTAGGAAACGTCCTGCTGGGTATACCCCGGTAGGCATATCCCCATCAGTAGTCCCCGAGGCCGTCGTTGATTGGTCGCAGGTGTTCGCTGGCAGTCGGTGTATATGGATCCAATGCGGACGCCCAGTCGAATCGGCGGCGGACTCCTTAATAAAGGAAAAACTAGTTATTCTAGTCGCAATAACGGCGACCAATCGGGTCGCAGCTCGGCGAACGGGTCGGCGAATACTCAATCACTGTTGTAGTGATCTATCGAGTCGCGCGGAGCGACGAGTCGAATGGATGAAGTTGGACCGTCAAGTGGGGTCAAAACTAGCCGTTGGGGTAATCCAACGGTAACTTTGGCGTAATTACCGCGTAGTAACAGCTCCCGAAATTGGCGGGTAGCAACCTCTATATAAGGAGAATGACAGACGAACGGGAAAACACTCCTTCGTCCTTCCTCCGATTTCGCCCATCTCCGTTTTCCACTCCGCATCGCGATCCAACCAATCCAGAGAGCCCCGACCTCTGCGAAATTCCAACCAATGGCCCCCTCCACCGAACCATGGGGCAGATCCAAGTGTACCAGGGCGCTACTGGCGTCCTTCGAGGAGGCCGGGATCCTGCGCGCCGGCAGATGGCGCATCCCCGCAGCCGGAGAAGTGACTCCGGACCCGCGCGAGGGAGAATTCATCTGCTTCACCAGCCACCTGGAGCGGGGGCTGGGGTTTCCCACTTCTCTCTTCTTCCGGCGTTTCTGCGCCTACTACGGGATCCAGCCGTCGGACCTAGGCCCGCATAGCATCGAGCAGCTCGCCATTTTCATGGCGTTCTACGAGTGCTATCTGGGCTGCAGACCCTACTTCCCCTTGTGGCAAGATCTGTTCCATGGGAGGATCAGCCGCGAAGAATCAGGCGGCCTGATGCTGGCTGCGGGTGGCCTGACATTTCAGCTGAAGTCGAAGGCGTCGTTCTTTGACCTGATGCTGCCCGCCAAGGCGGCAAACGAATGGAAGAAATCCTGGTTCTACGTCACCGAGTCGACTCTAGACGGCGAGATGGCGCTTCCAAGGTACTCCGCCGACCGGCCCGAACCGCGTCGGCTCCAGGTCGGCAAGCTCCCGCTGAATCAGCGGATGGTTGTCGATGAAATTTTGCAAACCATCCGTGGTCTGAAGAAGAAGGGCCTCCAAACCATTAACCTCTACAACTGCTGGTTCGGGCGGCGGCTCGTGCCTTTGGCCCGCCGCGACCATTACATGTACGAGTATACGGGTAAGGACGACCCGACGAAGTCCTGCGTCATTGAGTGGAGACTCGAAGACTACACCCTGGCCCTGAAGAAGATTACCCAGGCGGCGTACCTGGACGCGAAGGCCGGGGTCACCCCCTATACCGCAAGGCGCCCAGCTCCGATGGTAAGTCACCATTTTCGCCACCATTCGCAGTTGCAGATGATGCATTCGCGGTTATGCTGACATTGTCTCATGCTTATTGTAGTTGTTCCAAGTGGTGGAAGGGTGGCTCCTACCCGCAGACGACGAGAACTCGAGCTCGTCCGTCCAGGACGGGAGCGAGTAGCCACCCGCCAAAGGCGACGTCGGGAGCGGCGAGGGTGATGACGACGACGAAGACGAGCCCGTGGAAGACGCTGCCCCGACAGTTCGCAAGACTCGCGGGCAACATCAGCGCAAGCTCGAGGCGAGTAGAAGCCTTGAACCTCACGATGACGATGATGACGAGCTTCCCGAGCACACCTCACATCGTGAGGCCACGCCGTCGAAGAAGAAGAAGAAGAAGAAGAAGAAGAAGAAGAAGAAGAAGAAGAAGAAGAAGAAGAAGAAGAAGAAAGAGGTGAAGGCTCCATCGAGGAAGAAGACGAAGCCGGCGAAGCAGACGTCTCTGCCCTGATCTGCGACCAGTTCTGATGCCACCAGCTCGGCTAAGGGCGAAGCGGCGCGCACGACCCTAGCACCGGATGCTGCCGCTCCCCTGGACGAGGTACCTCTAGCATTGCTTCCACCCCCGTTCACCCCGGTCTCTGGGTTGGGGGCTACTCCAGCCGCAGCAGCTTCGCCTCCCAGGAAAGCTCCCGAAGCTATCATCACGGAGGCTCCTGACGCGGCCTCGTCTTCGAAGAGGCCCTCTGTGTCTTGGGCACACGGTGTGTTTGAGACGGGCCTCAGTCGGAAGTTGGGGCCCGAGCTGGAAAGGCCGGCCAGCATCCCCACCGGTCTGCGGTTCATACCAGTCGCCAAGTAAGTCTTGTTCATCTGCTTGCCTGCCGTTGTAATCGGAAAATTTTACTCATATCGTTGTTTCACAAGACTGGAGTTAAAAAGATCGGCCATCCTTCCGTGGCCAAGCTTCCGCTAGTCGTCACCGAGGAGGACCCCTCACGGAAGAGAAAAACCGACGAAGTCGCTGCTCCCGCCGATGGTGCCAAGAGGGCGAAAGGCGACGACGTCGTCACGGTCTCTGATGACATGGCGGTTGCTCCGAGCGAACCTCCGACTGCGGCAGAAGTGGCCTCGAAGACCAAGGAGGCTGTTGCCTCGCCCGAAGTAGCCGAGACGTCTCCTAGTGGCGTCGTGGCGTCCGCTGCGACTTTCCCCCGCTTCATGGCCAACGCGGCCTCAGCGAGTGGCACGGCGCCAATGAGCCGGACGCCTGGGGTCGCCGAGACGGACGTCGAGCAGTGTTGCGGCCACACTCCGGTCGTGCTTGCGTCTGTGGACGCGCTGCAACTTCACGACATGTTGGGCGCTGCCATCCAGGTATGTCCAGTCCCCGAGGATCGGGCCACTAAATTTCAGTGGTTGGATTCTTAATGTTTTTGTAGCGTCCAGTCTCCGAGTGCCTAGTAGCTGAATTTCAGCGGGTGAGCACTTAGGATTTTCAATGTCCAGTCCCCGAGTGCCTAGTCGCTGAATTTCAGCGGGTGGGCACTTAGAATTTTTAATGTCCAGTCCCCGAGTGCCTAGTCGCTGAATTTCAGCGGGTGGGCACTTAGGATTTTCAATGTTGTTAACGGTTTAGTTTGTGCGCATGGCCTGCAGCGCGAATCGACCGATCGGCTTGCAGCAAAGTGTCGCTTGGAGAAGGAACTCGTTGCCGTCCAGGAGACGAACAAGGGACTCCAAGCAATTGCAGCCGAGGTGGAGGAGGTCCGCCGGGGCCTTGTCCCGGCGGGTGACCTGACGGCGGCTCAGTCTGCTTTGAGTACGGCCGAGAAGCGGATCGCTGATCTGGAGCATGAGCTCAAGGAAGCGAAGGCGGAGGCGAGCTCGGCGGAGGGGCGAGCGAAAGCTGCTGTTACGGCTGCCGCTGAAGAGCGGAAGGTGTCTGATGCACTCGTTGTTGGGCTGCAGAACAACTTCTCCTTGCTTCAAAGCTTCATCACGGGCCTTTGCCGTCCGCTAATTGGTAAACTTTTCTTCCTCTGCCTGCAACAGCCGCGTTGTGGAGTTGTTGGTGTACTCACTGCCGACCTCTGTCCACAGGACGGATTATTGACAGCTCGAAGGAGGCGCGGTCATACGACGCGCGGCAGTGTGTGACCACTCTGGTCGACTCGGCCGCGTTGTCCGCGACTTGCATTCGAGCATATCTTCAGGAGATATTGCCCACGGAAGTGATTCCCAGCGACCTCGTCGAGATATGGAGTTATTTGGAGAAGGCTCCGTCAATCGTCGAATTCATGACGCGGTCGGCCTTCCGGCGCGGGGCGGCGACGGCGCTCAGCCTTGGGCTTGCCCATTTCCCGGAGGACTTCGACCTTGATGATGTGACGAGTGGCTACCCCTTGTCGACGGGCTCTGTGGAGATTGCCGAGGTGCTGAAGCTGACGGACCGGGCCGCGGTGTATTCCGATCGCGTTTGGGCGATGGGCGACCTCCTCCCCTATCAGGAGATGACTGTCGCCCCCAACGACCCCGAACCGAAGCATCTGGACTTCAAAGTCGAGCAGCCGTTCCGTGCAGCGATGGCGGGTGAGTTGACGACATACCCGTCGAACCCGTACGTGCCCTTCATTCGCAACCGCAGGGGTGGCGGCGAGTCGGCGTCGAAACCTGCGGAGTAGAAGCATTGTGCCCTGGGGCGTTAGTAACAAATAGCCATTGGACTTATCTTGTATTTTGGAATGACTTTGTTCTGCTGTAACGGAAATTCGTGTTGTTTTGTGGATTGTTTCGCGATTTTGAATGTTGATTGGACGAGTCCCCGAGCGCGTCTGCCCTTTTTATGGGGTTTACCTTGTTTGTTATGTGTTTGCGATTTTGAATGTTTTGTCAATTGTTTCGCTATTGAGGTCGACTCGCCATAGCTCGGAGAGCCAGTCGCAGGGTGACTCCCATGGGTGCTCTTTACTTGACCGTTTTCCCGTACGCGAACGAGGTCGGGTGGCCGATTCCCCGAGCGTGGTACTTGGTGGTTCTAGTCGCAGCTCCAAGGTAGGTGAGGACTAAGCGCGTTAGAGTAAGCGCGTCACTCCTGCCTGGCCCGAAGGATCAGTCGCATGGCGAGTCCTGGGCACGCTCTCATACTGGGCGTTTTTCCCTGGCCACTCATATTTGACTGGACGTCGGTCCCCGAGCGTGGTGCTTGGTCGTTCGAGTCGCTGTGCCAAGGATGCGGATGACTTTGGTTGCTGTGAGGAGCGAGGGCAGTTGTCTTGGCTCGGTAAGCCAGTCGGGCTAGGCGACTCCAATGGGGCTCCGGGTTGGCGTTTTTCGTGGACGTTACAAGGCCTGGGGTCTCCCAGTTCCCTTGTACCGCACTACTTGGCCGTGCCGGTCGCTTTACCAAAGGTTGACTTCTGCGAATAGCTTAACGCTGTTATTACGAGTGCGAGTGGCACAAGACATGGAGAGTAGACGCAATTTGCAGTAACCGATCTGTATTATTTCATAGCAGGTGGAGGGTACATGTATGGAGTTCTAGGAGTAGAACTTCCGTAGGAGGTTTACATTCCACTGTCGCTTGACGTCGAGTTTCCCGTCTCCTCGGACGTCGGTGAGGTAGTAGGCGTCGTTGCCGAGGACTCGCCCGATGGCGAATGGTCCCTCCTAGGGGGGGGGGAGCTTGTGCATTCCCTTCTTGTCCTGGATGAGGCGTAGTACCAAGTCGCCTTCCTGGAAAGTGCGAGTCCTTACTCGCCGGCTATGGTAGCGGCGGAGCCCTTGCTGGTAGATGGCGGTGCGGGAGCAAGCTAGGTCGCGTGCCTCGTCGAGCTGGTCAACTCCGTCTTGTCGTGCGAGTTCGTTTGCAGTCTCCGTGTAGTTGACCACCCTTGGCGAGTCGTGCTCGAGGTCGGTGGGCATGACTGCCTCGGCGCCGTACACCATTAAGAAGGGTGTAAATCCTGTCGACCTGTTGACGGAGGTGCGAATGCCCCAAATGACGGAGGGTAGCTCCTCGACCCAGCACCCGGCGGTGCGCTCGAGTGGTACTTGGAGCCGTGAATTCAGGCCATGGAGGATGCTCTGGTTGGCTCGTTTCGCCTGGCCGTTGGACTCTGGGTGGGCAACTAAGGCGAGGTCGAGTCGGATGTGATGTTCCTCGCAGAACTCGGCCATGGCTCCTTTGGCGAAGTTGGTGCCGTTGTCCGTGATGATGCTGTTTGGGAACCCGTAGCGATAGATGAGCTCGCGTAGGAACTTGGTGGCGGTCTTCCCGTCGCATTTCCGGACTGGCTTGGCCTCCACCCATTTTGTGAATTTGTCGACTGCGACCAGGAGGTGGGTGAAGGGGGCCTTTTTGAAAGGGCCTACCATGTCCATGCCCCACACGGCGAACGGCCAGGTGATGGGGATTGTCTTGAGCGCCGAGCTCGGCACGTGGTTCTGGTTGGCGTACTTCTGGCATCCGACGCACCGCTGGACAATGTCAACAGCGTCTGCGTGTGCGGTGGGCCAGTAGAAGTCGTGTCGCATAGCCTTTGCGACCAGAGAGCGGGCGCCGGCATGGTGACCGCAGTCGCCGAAGTGAATGTCTTGGAGGATTTTGCGTCCTTCGGCGGGTTGAACGCAGCGTTGGAACACGCCGGTCACGCTGCGCTTGTGGAGCTCGTCATTGATGATGACGAAGGATTTGCAGCGGTGTGCTATCATCCGGGCATCCGTTTCATCCGCTGGCAGGGTGCCTCCCTCCAAGTAGGCAGTGTACGGCGCGGTCCAGTCGTCTGGCTCGGCGATGAGTGCGACCAGTGGCGGAGCTTCAGTCCGGCGTGCCCGGGCAGCTGCCCGGGCTCTCTCTGAAATCTTTTGCTAAAGTGGTAGCTGCTAATGAAGGATTAATCAGCTTTTTCTTAGGCAAAATGCCCGTTGGCCAGGAGCCTTTGTACTTTGCCCAGGCTATGTCTCTCGGCTAGCTCCGCCACTGAGTGCGACCAGGGCTGCCTCTGGTTGCAGCGGGATTCCGATGTCGATCTCCCTTGGGTGAGAGACGGAAGGCTTGGTGATGGTGTCGAGGAAGACACCGGCGGGTGGTGCGAGTCGAGCCGAGCCAATGCGAGAGAGTGCGTCGGCCTCCTCGTTCTTCCGCCTGTCAATCCACTCGACGGAGTAGCCTGCGAAGTGTCCACCCAGCTTGTCCACTGCTTGGCGGTATGCCGCCATGGTGGGGGAGACGGCGTCGCAGGTGCCAGCGACTTTCCCGGCGACGAGGTCGGAGTCTCCGTAGCAGCGCAGGCGGTTAACGTTCATTTCCTTGGCAGCTCGCATGCCGTGGAGTAGCGCCTCGTACTCGGCCATGTTGTTGGTGCAGGGGGTGAAGTAGAGGCAGAGGACATAGCGGAGCTTGTCGCCCTTTAGAGAAGTTAGCATGATCCCTGCTCCTGCGCCGTCCGTGTTCTTGGAGCCGTCGAAGTGTAAGCTCCAGTAATGGAGGTATGGCAACTTTTCTGGCTGCTGGGCCTCTTCCCAGTCGGCGATGAAGTCCGCGAGAGCCTGCGACTTGATCGCTTTGCGCGGCTCGTACTTGATGTTGTGGACGCCGATCTCGACGGCCCACTTGGCGACTCGCCCGGTTGCCTCACGGTTGCGGATGATGTCCTGCAACGGTGCTGAGGAGACGATCGTTATTAGGTGCTCCTGGAAGTAGTATGGCAGTCGCCGCTGTGCTCTGAAGACCGTGTATACCAGTTTCTGGTATTGCTGGTAGCGCTGGCGCGACTCGATGAGGACTTCGCTGATGTAGTACACTGTTCGCTGCACCGGGCGCTCCTTTCCTTCCTCTGGTCGCTCGACGACCATGACGGCGCTGACGACGCGCTCAGAAGCCGCGACGTAGACCAGCAAGGGTTCCTTGTCGACGGGGGCGGCGAGTAGCGGCGCTTTGAGTAGCACCTTCTTGAGGTCGCGGAGCGCATCATCCGCCTCCTTGTCCCACTGGAATGTGGGATTCTTGCGCATCAGGCGGTAGAGGGGCATCGCCTTTTCGCCCAATCGGGGGATGAAGCGACTGAGAGCCGCGACTCGCCCGGCCAGCTTCTGGACGTCGCGCAGGCACTCGGGTTTGCCGAGTTGAGCGATCATGTCGATCTTGGTGGGGTTCGCCTCGATCCCGCGCTTGGAGACGACGTATCCCAGTAGCTGCCCAGCTGGTACACCGAAGGTGCATTTGCCTGGGTTTAGCTTTATCTTGTATTTCCGCAGGTTGGCGAATGTTTCTGCCAGGTCAGCGAGTAGGTCGCTCTGGCGAGCGGACTTCACCACCACGTCGTCGATGTAGACGTGGATATTGTGGCCAATTTGGCTCGCAAGGCACTCCTGCATGCACCGATGGTAGGTCGCCCCGGCGTTCTTGAGGCCGAAGGTCATGGCAGTGTAACAGAAGGCTCTGAATGGCGTGATGAACGCCGTCTTCTCTTCGTCCTCAAAGGCCATTTTGATCTGGTTGTACCCAGAGTAGGCGTCGAGGAAGCATAGCGACTCCGAGCCCGCGGTGGAATCGATGATTTGGTCGGTCCGCGGGAGGACGAATTGCTCCTTCGGACAGGCGCTGTTTAGGTTTGTGTAATCGATACACATCCTCCAGGTCCCATTTTTCTTCTCGACCAGAACTGGGTTTGCCAGCCACTTGGAGTACTTGATTGGCCGGATGAATCCTACAGCGAGTAGACGCTGCACCTCCTTGGCAATGGCTCGGCGGCGCTCTTCATTGAAGGGCCGCAGCGACTGCTTGACAGGTCGCACTTTGGGGTCGGCGTTGAGTTTGTGCTCGGCGAGTTCCCTAGGGACACCAGGCATGTCAGAGGGCTTCCATGCGAAGATGTCCCTGTTCTCACGGAGGAACTCGATGAGCGCACCTTCCTATGCTGGGCTCATGCCCGTCCCGATCGTCACCGTCTGGCTAGAGTCACCTGGGACCATCTCGACGGTGCGGGTATGCGTCGTTGTCTCGAAGGCTATGGGGTTGCCGCCCTCCGAGTTGGGCTTCTTGAGTATGGTGGGGTCGTCGTTGTTGACCCCGCTCGCGTACTTGGCGAGCTCGTCGGCGTGGTTGGCCTCTACCGCGATGACGGCGTCGGCGAGTTTGTATCCTTTGGCCTCGCACTCGGCGGCCATGTCGGGGTCGCCGTGGATGGTGATGACGCCGAACGTCCCCGGGAGCTTTATTATCGCGTTGTACGCATAGTGGGGCGCTGCCATGAACTTGGCGAACGCCTGGCGCCCCAGGACGCAGTGGTAGGGGCTGTCGAAGGGCACCAGCTCGAAGACGATCCGCTCGGTGCGGAATTTTGCCGGTGTGCCGAAGGTGACTGGCAGCGTGACCTTGCCGATCGGGTACGCCTTCCGACCGGGGACGATGACGTGGAACGTGGTGTAGGTCGTCTCGATCATCGACTGCGGGAGCCGCAGTCGCCTGAAGGTGTCCAGGTACAGGATGTTGATGGAGCTGCCGTCGTCCATCAATGTCTTGGGGATCCAGTACTCTCCCATCTTGGGCTTGACCACCAGGGCGACTCGGCCTGGGTACTCGATTCGTGGTGAGTGGTCCTGGCGGCTCCAAGTGATTGGTTGCTCAGACCAGTTGAGGAACTGGGGGACGTCCACCTGGGCCACCGCATTGACGGCGACGGCGCGGGCGATGACCTTCTTCTCGCGCTTCGTGTTGAAGCCTGTGAAGGTGTGGAGCGAGCCGGCCACGCTGCCGAATTTTCCGCCGTTTGGCGGGTTGTTGTCGGGGTCTTCCCGCACGCGCCGTGCCTTCTCGATCTCCTTGAGAGAGTGGCAGTTGGCTGTCGTGTGCGTAGCGGGCTTTCCTTCCCTGCTGTGAAATACACAAGGTTGGTTAAGAAGGGCCGCGGGGTCGAACCTCGGCTTCGCCTTGTATTTGGCACCGTCGCGGCGTTGCCCCCCGTCGCGGCGGAAGCTCTTGGGCTCGCACTGCGCATATCCAGCGTTTGGCGACAAAGTCGACTCGCCCGTCATTGCGGCGCTTGCCGGTGAGGTGAGTGTTGCTGTAGCGTAGGTCGAATCATCTTCCGTTGTCGTTGCCGCTCGTGCGGCGTTGTCCTCCCGACTCGTCGTCGGTTTCTTGGTTTGGGTCTTCTTCCGCGTACCTTTTGGCGATCTCCAGGAGATCTGGTATGTTGTCGAGTGTGCGGTACGCTCGTTTGAGCTTGGTGACCAGGGGCTCGTAGCGGCACGAGGTCTTGAAGCAGTGGATCGCGGTGTCTGGGTGGATGCCGACCGCGTTGTACCATAGTTCTTGCCATCGTTGGACCCAGTTGCGGGTCGACTCGCGAGGTCCCTGGACACATCGTTCCAGGTCCTCGATGGTGGTGGCGCGGGTGTATGAACCCTCGAAGTGCCTGACAAAGGCGTCGCGCATCTCTTCCCAGGAGTCGATGCTATCCGCGGGAAGAGTGTTAATCCACTACCTGCACGCTCCCTCCATCATCAGGGGAAGGTAGCGGGCGGCTAGTAGATCGGTGTGGCCGGCGATCCCCATCGCCATGAGGTAGGTATCCAGCCACATGGAGGGATCGTACGAGGGGTCGTACTTCTCTATTTCCTTCGGTGCCTTGAAGTTCGCCGGGTATCTCTCGTCTCGGATCATCGGTCCGAAGCACCGGGGCCCGAGTCGGCTTAGCGACCCCCTCGGCTCGCCGTCGCGGCGGTTGGTGAGGGTATGCCGCAGGTCGTCGGGCTGGCGTGCGCGCCAGCTCTAGTTGTTGATGATATGGGTGCGGGCGTCGACGGGTTGACCGTTGGTGGCGATGAAGTTGGTCGCCGGCCGGGGGTCGTTGGTGGAGAGTGCCGCGTTCGCGGGTCGGTGTTGGAGCTTTAGTGGTTCGGGTGGCGGGAAGTTGAGGGTGTTTGCCGCCATGGGGCGGCCGCTTGAGGCCGCTCTGCTGCCCGATGAACGTGAGTACATCCGACCCTATGAGTCGACACCTGCGTTTTGTTGCTCGACCGCTTTTGCGAGCAGCGCCTTGGCGTACTGGATCTGCAGGGCGCCTTCACCAATGGCTGCGATGTTGTCGACTGCTGCTCGGCCCGCGATGAGGTTGTCCATTGGGATGGAGAACAGCGGTAGGCCGTTCGCGTTTCGCTCCCGTGAGGAGACCACAATCCTCGGCTGGTCCCTGGGTGGTGCGCGGTTGGGTGGTGGCGGGGCGCCATTGGCCGTTGACCCTGGTGGGGGCCTAGTGCTTCCTCCTTGTGGCGCGTTCTCGCAGATCGCGCGTTCGGCCGCGCGGGCCGGGTCGTTCTCGTCGTCAAAATTCAGGGCGTGCCCCTGGACAGTGGGGTTCAGGCGCGACCTGATTCGGAGCTGGTGGTAGCGCGACAGCTCCTGCGCTGTCACCTGCTCAAGGCGAAATTTTTCGCGCTCGGCTTGTTCCTTGCGGACTGCTTCCGCCAGCTTCAGGCGGAGTTCCTCGACCTCCATTTCCGTCGCGTTTGGGGGGATCGGCGTGGAGAATGGATCTTCCGGCGGGTCAGCGCCAGTCGCCATGTAGGCCGCGACGTGGCGGCCGGTTCCGTCGTGGAGGTCGGCGGAGTTCTCCGACCCGGAGTCAAACTCGAAGAACCCAAGGATAGAGGGATCCTCGAAGTCTCAGACGTTGGAGACCTGGGTGATGGAGCCTGCGGGTGACGCGGCGACAATGGACCCGGCGAATGACGCCGGGGTCGCCGAATCGGCATCATCGTTGAGGGTCGCGTCTTCCGCGGCCGCGGTGGTTTCGGCCACGTTGTTGTGGGCCGAGTCGTACTCGGAGGCGAGGCGGTGGATCGTGCGGACCTGGCTCTCAGAGAGCCGGTCGCGTGGCGGCGACTCGCGGATATGAGACGAGTCCTCCGAGACGATGACGTCGGTGAAGCCGACAAAGAGGCTGATCGTGCCGACCGGCAGGATCATGCTATGCGTGACGGGTCGCGCCGCCGGGACGTAGCTGCTCGGCAAGATCTGGAGCATCTCGCCGATCACGATCATGCGGCCGGCGGCGATCATCTCGTTGATGGGCAGATTGGATCTCGTCGCAGAACACCGGCCTGACCTGCCAGGCCCCACGGTGGGCGCCACTGTCGTGGGAATGACCACGATAGATGCTGCAATCGGCAGCGAGTAGTAGAACATGGGGCAAGGACGGCCAGCCATCTGCGATGCGAGATGAGGGCTGAGACACAAGGATTTACCCAGGTTCGGCCCCCCGGAGGGTAAAGACCTACTCTTGCTAGATTGTATTATGGTGATAGTACAATGGGGCGAGCTCGGCGGCTAGGTAGCGAGTCGCTTGGGTGTATCATGGAACGTATCCTCTATGCGTCCTCTAGGGAGGTTTATATAGACTCACCTCCCTAGGGTTTACATATCTCAACTGAATCAATTAAGGTTTCAGCGATTCTTTAACCTAATCCGACTGGGCCTATCTACGCTTCTGGGCCTTCAGCTTCCAGTCGCTTGAGTCCACGCCAGATCTTGATCCAGTCGCCGTCCTGCAGGCCCACTCGCTGATACCTGGGCCAGTAGGAAACGTCCTGCTGGGTATACCCCGGTAGGCATATCCCCATCACCGCCCTATTCCCTCCTCTCCGACCCCAAGGTCGCCTTCGCGTTCCACGAGCTCCTGCACGACACGGTCCATGCCCACGCCTCTATCCTTCGAGGTGGATTTTTTCGTCCGGGTAACTCAACGGTGGCAGGAGATGTAATAACTCTAAAAAGCCAGGGGCAAAAAAGTCCAAAACGAACCGTGGATAGAATATATATATATATATACTGTGGGGTGTTCTCCTAAAAAATGATTGTGCACTATTTGTTTCCTAAATTTTCAGAATTTATTTTACCATATTTAAATTTATTATTGAGTGGTTCGAACTACATTTACATACATACACGTTTGTGCTCAAATGTTGCCACTCCAGTTATACGAATTCTATTATAGGAATGCTATCAAAGCACAACTTGGTTTGGATTGCTAATTTCTCCCTTCTCTTGCTATACCTAGTTTTTAGCAATCCATTGTAGGAAGTCTGTAGGAGATGATCTTAGAGAGTAATTAAGCTAAAACAACAACTCGTTAACGTAACACTCGGAAAGTTAAGAGCAACTCTAGCATAACGCCTAATAAGGGAGCCTCTTCTGGGGCGGAGTATAGACTCATTTTTAAACAAGTGCCCATAAGGGTCCCAATGGCAGCAAGGACTAATCAAGATGAATTAACTCGATTTCATTTCCACGACGCAAGTAGTCTATCAATTTTGCAGCTTGTACTAGCAAGATAGCTTGGTCCATTGTTTGGCCCGTTCTCCACACTCTGAAGTTCCGAGGGAAGAAACCAGCCTTCATCCAACGCCGGAGCTGATGCATTGCAAATGGCCCTTGGGCAACTCCTTGTGGGTCAATGTAATGCCATGATCCTTCTAAAAGAGCTGCATTGACATCATCAAGATCGTGATGTTTAGAGAAAAAATGAAACATATTTATAATGGGCAAATAGCAAATTATGAACCGAAGAATTTGCACTCCATAGCAGAATCTATTCACATAATAAACATCTGATATTAGCATAGAACAAGTGGCTAGTCAAGGTAGTATTGTAGTGGCACTGAACTTCAACAAAGCTTCATTAATCCAACAAAATACCAATCCATGTGTTCTAACGGGTGAATGCTTGCAACAACAAAACCACGAGGTTCCAACTTCCAAGTGCACTAATAGCATTATATATCAGCAGTATTCTTCTTTAATGGACAGAAATGTAATTTGTTTAAAATATCAAACCAAGTCAACATTACAGATTTAATACTATAGGATAGATAGAAATAGATAGCTATAACGAATGAAGGAAGTTTTGTTTGCTTTGTAAGCTTCCAAATGTGCCAGTTGAACTACCTAACTATTTGGCATTTTGGTTTATTCAGGGATAGAGTTTCGTGTGGCTGTCTCAAATTTCCATCTTTTATGTATCTCGTCTTAAGAGAAATATGCACTGCAACTATTATAAACTAATACTCCCTCCATCCACCAAAAGATGTCGGGAGGTCTTTTTTACAAAAGCATCCGTGTAAAATTTCCGACAAGCCTCAGGGTCCTCTGTCTCCTTCCTCGCTCTCTCGTCTTCGCCGTTGGATGCCACTCGTCCTGACGCCGCCCGCCGGCTTGCTCCACCACCCCCTCCCGCCCCACTCCGCAGCCGCCTTCCTTCCCCACGCCGCGCTGCTGTCTCCCTCTGTCCTCTCACGTGTCTTCGCTGCCTCCCTCTTCCTCCCGCACGTTGTCCTCTTCCTCGTCAAGGTCAAGATGGGATTTTCCCCGACTCCAACGGCCGGATATGCAGCGGCGCTGCTAGATCTGCAGAAGGTTGGCCGTCCGGAGCTAGGAGACTGAGCGACGCGTGCTCCGGCCGTGCGCACCAGCGCCGTCTCCCTGTCACTGTACATAGCTACGCAAGGGGGAGCTGCTACTGCCGAAGCAAAAGAGGCATCTTGGCCACCGCTCCGGCTTGATACTACTGTTGTCTGCTCATCAAAGGTGCGACATACCACTTGCATATGTTTCTGCTGCTTATGTCTACTCCCAAAATCATGTCTGAATGAGACAATACATAGGGAAAGGAAGAATCTCCATTCAGATTAGGCAGAAGGTGAATCAAGATGGTGATTTTGCTAGGCTGAAGGTTAGTGCAGTTGGTTGCTGTCTTCATTGTATTTTCATGGGTGAAACTTAGAGGAGATGGTTGACAGATCCTATAATTCTTCAAAGAATGTGCTGTAGGAGTACAATTGTTAGAAGACTCGATAGCACATGTCTGCAAATGTCCCAACTCAAATTTATCTTTTGTGAATTCAGTAAGAGATAATGTGCATGGGCATGTTCTGAATTCCATAGATTTGCATAACAAGGAGTATATCTTGATGTGTTTGTTGTCAATTATCTGAAAAATTGGGGCTATACAATGTTTTATCGAGTGTGGTTTGTGAGATGTTAAGTACTCCTATAGTTACATGAATATAAAATTCAAAGTAAATGGAGCTTAGTTTATTGTCTCTGAAACTCTTGCAGAGAAAAACAAGAGTAAGAATGGCAAGAACTAGTGATGAATTTTCCTGAGATTATCCAGTACTGTACAACAAGGATTATAATTTGCATTCTAGCCTACTACATCAATTTGATGAATTTCCCCTGAGAAACATGTTTTGCATGCGTGTACTAAATTTGAATAACTGTGAAGTGAATTCATATTTTTTACTGTTGGAGTACAAGAAGCAGTTTGAACAATGGCAAACCAGTTACTGTAACCTGTTGGAGAACAACCACATTATTTTCTGTTTTTAAATCCAATCTTGTTATGTGTAATCATCAACCACCTTCCAAGCATACTGAAAAAGTATTCATTGTGTTTGATTTTTGGTTGCTTAAAGAAACAGAACTAAGAAATATTAAGCTCTGTCCTAGAGCTTATTTTCTAAAATTCTACCTGCAGGTGCTCTGCATATTCATGCCTTTTTAATTGTTGTGATTTACCATTGTTTGAAATTCTACCTCTAGTGTGGTTTCTGAGATGTTAAGCAAGTTAAGCCTTACTGATATTAATTTTCAATAAAATGATTCGAGTCTAAGTTACAGTTCCTTATACAGTAGGATTTATTTTTTGAAATTCTACCTTTTGTGTGCTCAATTCTATTCAATAAGATGATTCGAGTCGGTTTGGTTAAAGAACAAAAATAGTTCTGTAGCAAGGGAACATGCATGTTTTGATTTCAATTTTCAGTTATAGTTTGAAGTTTTCTTCTTGCACAATACTCTCATTTTACTCTTTTTTTCTAGAATGTAAGATACAGTTCCTTATACAAAGTGAAGGAGTACAAACTGAGAACTAGATCCTGAATGTAACATTTTTCTACAGTAGTTGCAGGAAAATGAGAATAAGTAGGAGAGTGGGTCTGTAGCTAGCTGTAAGAAACTAGAAACCCACTTGATTTGGACTAAAATTTGGATTTGATTTGAACATCCTAGTTTGAACAGCATGCATTCACGATTTATGCATTAGTATTGCGGAACTGTGTTAGTGCCGCCCGTGTTCTGGAAATTTGTAGCCGTTCAAATCTGAACTTGCTGTAGCAACTAGCAGAATGTATCATGTATTGGCTGTGGATTAGGTAGCCAGATTATGTTTCTTGTACTAAACAATTAACAAAATTGCCATCTTAAATCGAAACTAAATTTGTGGATTTTAAACTGCAGTACCACTTCTCCATTTTCTTCAGTTCAATACCCATGTGTTCTTCTTGCAGTACCACCCGAACTCTTGTTTAGTTCTTATTTAACCAACAGCCAACATGTCGAGCAGATCGAGGAGGAGCAGCGGCAAGCTGTCGAGGAGGGCCAGCGGAGCAGCGGCACGCTGTTGAGGAGGGCCAGCGGAGCAGCGGCGCAGAGGCGCAGGGAGGAGGTCGTGGATGACGACGAGCTCAGGCACAACACAATGAGTAGGCCAGCAGCGAGCGCGCGGACCAGTGATGCTGTGGCGGCGCAGGAAGAGGTCGAAGACGACAGAGAGTTCGAGTGCGGCGCCGCACGGAGAAGAGACGCGCGCACGCGCGGAGCAGAGGAGGGCGCGCGAAGCGAGAGCCGGCCGGCGGCGAGCGAGGCGCGCACCTCTATGGTCGAGGTTGATCACGACGAGGGCGACGGTGATCCTAGACCGACTGTACTTTTTATCTCTCAATTTATTCCAGCAATTTATCCTTTTATCTACCAATTCCTACCAAATACTTGTTCTTGTTGATCCTAACTTGTTAGATCCAATCGGGATCCTGACAGTGACAGCGTTGGCTAGTAACCTCAAGGAGCGAAAATTACAACAGATGTTCCTACAGATCAGAACTGAAACTGAAGCGAGCGGTACAACAGATGTTCCTACAGTCTACAGATCGTACCTGGGTTGCGTTCGAGGAAGCGGCGTCGGAAGCGGGGTTTGGAGACAAGGTTGCGCCAGCACGTGCAGACAAAGGAGGCGCCGGGAAGGGAAGATGGAAGAGCCGGGAGGCGGACGAGGATCTCCTCGAGGAGGTCGTCGACCTCAAACGGGGACGCCGACGTCGGGGAGCATAGGCATCGCCCAACCATTTCGCCCAATCTTTTCAGCCGCACTAGCTGAACAATGACACGAACAAGAATGGATGCTGGACAGACGCACTTGAGATGTATAATTTTTTTTCTTTCGAAATAAGGACATAACCCCGCATTATTAACAATAGATGCACACAGCCCTTACATGTCCATCCACCAAGAATAATGGCTCCTTGTACTGAAAGCTGGCACACCAACTTTAAGAAAGATGACAAAGTCAAATCATGAGCCCAACCCAAAAAAACAACTCAAGTAATAGCAATCAAGCATGTAACATCACTATATATTAGAGATGAAAGATTTTAAGTCCTCGTAACACCCCACGTTACATGCACCATAGATGAGCTAATATTAGCCAATAAACTTGTGGCATGTGGTGCCACAAGATGGAAGATTTATATACGTATTAAAGATGAAAGATTTCAAAAGCCACATAGCACCCCACGTTACATGCACTGTAGATGAGCTAATATTAGCCAATAAACTAGTGACATGTGGTACCACACTATCACAGGCGGACCTTAATGGGGGCGAAATGGCCATCGCCTCCCCAGCCCATAAAAAAATTGCATACTTTTTATATGTATTTAGCCCATTTGTCAATTAAAAGTCAGCCTAAAGCTAAAATCCCCCCCCCTCCCCTCCCCCCCCCAAATTTCGGCCCAAGGTTCCCCAGTGCACACTATATTAACTTTTCTGGTGGTAAATCATTACTCCCTTCGTCATGGTTTGGAGGACGTTTTAGAGAGATTGTTGGAACCTAGGTGGGAGCTGATTGGCTAGATTTGTGCCAAAAACATGCAAATTCGCTAGGATAAAATGTTGGAAATATAAGCAATAATCCATATTATTTAATCCGAATAATAAACTGATAAATCATGATCATACAAACGGTACTAAAACCAATCATGCAGATCAACAAAGTAGATGAACAGATTACATCTATATTAAAGATGAAAGATTATAAGTCCTCGTAACACCCCACGTTACATGCACCATAGATGAGCTAATATTAGCAAATAAAGTTGTGACATGTGGTGCCACAAGATGGAAGATTTATATACGTATTAAAGATGAAAGATTTCAAAAGCCACATAGCACCCCACGTTACATGAACTGTAGATGAGCTAATATTAGCCAATAAACTAGTGACATGTGGTACCACACTACCACAGGCGGACCTTAATGGGGGCGAAATGGGCCATCGCCCCCCAAGCCCATGAAAAAATTGCATACTTTTTATATGTATTTAGCCCATTTGTCAATTAAAAGTCAGCCTAAAGCTTAAATTTCGCCCCCAGCCCATCCCCCCCCCCCCCCCACACACACACAAATTTCGGCCCAAGGTCCGCCAGTGCACACTATATTAACTTTTCTGGTGGTAAATCGCTACTCCCTCCCGTCATGGTTTGGAGGACGTTTTAGAGAGATTTTAGGAACCTAGGTGGGAGCTGATTGGCTAGATTTGTGCCAAAAACATGCAAATTTGCTAGGAGAAAATGTTGGAAATATAAGCAATAATCCATATTATTTAATACGAATAATAAACTGATAAATCATGATCATACAAATGGTACTAAAACCAATCATGCAGATCAACAAAGTAGATGAACAGATTACATCTATACAAGATAAACCTATCACATCTACGCCAAACGCTAGACCTAAAAACTCTAGCAAAATCCGAAAGAGTGAGATTGGGATCACATACGTTGCAGTTGTGGCAGTAGCCGCGGAGGTAGCAGTAGCAGAGCTATCGCCCATGTTGAGGTTGCCGAAGAGGTCGCTGACGTTCGGGAAGAAGTCGTCGTTCGGGAACTCGACGTCAGACGACGTCGTGGTTGCCAGTACTCACGCTTGAGCGCTCCCCAGAAACCTGATCGCCCCTCACCCGTACAGGCTCACGAGAGGCGGGGTTCCGGAGGCCTACTGTCCCGATCTGCGGTGCACGCCGCAAGCCGGGATGAGGAAGACGAAAGTGGCGGCGCAAGGTTCTGGAGGGTAGGCGCGTGTGTGGATTGATTCCGTGCCGATTAGGTTTAGCCCAAACGCTTATATAGTGCATGTTAGGATGATCGTGGGCTCAGCCCACGTCCGAGTCGGTAACAGTCCACGTCCATAAAAACTGGAAACGGCTGTAATTAACGCGTCCGTTAATGACTCATAATCAGTTTTCCCAACCATCAAAATAAAGCTCGGCTCGGCGAGATTCACGCAACCCGTGGCGCGCGCGCGTCGTGACGAGGCGAGGCGAGGCGTGGCGAGGCGAGGCGGGCGGCGTCGGAGGAGGAGTGCGCGAGGGCTACTCTTCTTGTCACACCTTAGTGAGTGGTGCAACACCCTACTATATAAGATGGTCCAACTCCCCTTCAACTAGCAATGTGGGACTAAACTTTAGCACCACTAGCACAGTCATATGCTGCCATATACAAGTGGGCCAAAGAGAATTTCAGAATTTGTCTAATGGGCCAACAACCCAATATACACCAAATTCCAACAATCCCCCACAAAGTCTTATTGGCACATCACAACACTTTTCTTCCAGAACATTGTTTTATATACCGGTGTGTAGTGGAGACTGTTAAGTTGAACTTCCACGTTAAACTTCATGCTACGCTAGCTAGCAACTTGAATAATGGACTATACCTTGAGCTACAAGTTTTATGCGCGCTAGTTTCACACAAAATCTAGACCGGTACAGGGCTACCGTCGGCTTCCCCGCGGTTTGGAGCTTATGCGTCATACTCTAGGGCCTTTCATGAGTTTATTAGAGAGCACCCAATTCTCACGGACTGCGACATTTAACAGTCAGACTCATATAGGTGTGTTCCTCAAGAGATGTTTTGCAGGACAACATCTCCGCTTATAAAAATCCACTTGGAACACATTAAGATAAATATCAACCTGCCATGCAGATTAAGAGAGTATTGCATCTTTATGGAGATGTAAATATAATATGGGGATACTCTCCTCTCAGCTGACCAACATCTTGTCTCCCAGCTCTAATTCACGGGATCTCCGATCACATAGAGTGGGTTGCCACTGGGATCAACTCATAGCGTGGGTCTCAAACCCATCTCCCTCGATGCATTATCTATCACATTGCGTGATAAACCCTTTGTGAAGGGATCTGCCAGGTTCTTAGATGTTTGGATATAATCCAACACAATAACTCCGGAGTTTCTCAGTTTCCTGACAGATTTCAATCTCCTCTTCACATGCCTTGATGACTTCATATTATCCTTAGAACTGTTTACTTTGACGATCACAGTTTGATTATCACAGTTCATCGGGATGGCGGGTATTGGTTTTTCAACCACAGGTAAGTCCATCAAGAGCTCAGGAAGCCACTCTGCTTCAACAGTGGCTGTGTCTAATGCTGTGAGTTCTGCTTCTATTGTTGACCTCGTTAAGATGGTCTGCTTGCAAGACTTCCAGGAAACAGCGCCACCACCAAGTGTAAACAGATAACCACTTGTGGCCTTAATCTCATCAGCATCATATATCCAATTTGAATCACTATAACCCTCAAGTACTCGTGGATACCCAGTATAGTGAATACCATAACTCGCAGTGCCTTTCAAATAGCGCAAAACTCTTTCAAGAGCATGCCAATGATCATCTCCGGGATTTGACACAAATCAACTCATTTTGCTTACAGCAAAGGAGATGTTAGGTCTAGTAGCGCTGGCTAAATACATGAGCGAGCCAATAATTTGAGAATATCCCAATTGATCTTTAGCAGTCCTTCGATTCTTTTGAAGTAGCACACTCGGATCATAAGGCGTTGGAGAAGAATTGAAGTCGCTATACCCGAAGCGACTCAATATCTTTTCCACATAGTGAGACTGAAGCAGTCTAATCCCACCATTGTCATCCTTTAGTAGCTTGATGTTTAAAATTACATCAGCCACTCCCAAGTCCTTCATCTCAAAGCAGCGAGATAGGAACTCTTTGACCTCCTCGATAACAGCGAGGTTGGTCCCGAATATCAATATGTCATCAACGTAGAGACACATAATAACTCCCTCGCCCCCACCATGGCGATAGTACACACATTTGTCAGCTTCATTTACAACAAAGCCTTCAGCAGTTAAAGTTCTTTCAAACTTCTTGTGCCACTTTTTAGGAGCTTGCTTAAGACCATATAAAGACTTCACTAACTTACACACCTTTCCTTCATGACCATCTACTACAAATCCATCAGGCTGCTCCATATAAATTTCCTCATCTAGCTCTCCATTTAGAAAAGCTGTCTTAACGTCCATTTGATGAACGAGAAGACCATGTGAGGCAGCCAAGGAAAGTAGTACTCGAATAGTGGTCAATCTGGCTATAGGTGAATAGGTATCGAAGAAGTCTTCACCTTCCTTTTGGGTATAACCCTTAGCCACAAGACGTGCCTTGTACTTTTCAATAGTACCATCAGGTCTAAGCTTTTTCTTGAACACCCATTTACATCCTACAGGTTTGCACCCATAAGGACGATCAGTGACTTCTCAAGTACCATTAGATAAGATGGAGTCCATCTCGCTTCGGACAGCTTCCTTCCAGTAGTCAGCATCTTGATATGCATAAGCTTCTGAAATTGAAGTGGGAGTATCATCCACAAGGTACACAATGAAATCATCACCAAATGACTTTGCAGTCCTTTGCCTCTTGCTCCTTTTCTTGAGGTGTGACGGATTTCACCTTCTTCGTGTTTGATATTTCCACATGCCATTAGGCATGGTTGTCTTGCATATTGTCTAGCAGCTAATTTTCTTCGGTAATTTGTTTATCCATAAATGTTCCTCCAGCTGGAGTATCAAGCATAGACTTAGACACATGGTTAAGAGCATTATAAAATAAATGGAGAATAAACCAATCTTCCATCCCATGGCTAGGACAGTTTCTCATGCATTCTTTCATTCTCTCCCATGCAAGCCCTAGTGGCTCACGCTCTTCCTATGTAAAACCAGTAATATTAGATCTTAGTTGCATAGTCTTTGTAGGTGGAAAGAATTTATTCATAAATAAAGAAGTACATTCCAGCCATGGTGCAATAGTATTTCTAGGCAAAGATAGCAACCATTCTTTTGCTCTTCCTCTAAGAGAGAAAGGAAATGAACGCAACTTGAATACGTCGGGGTCAACATCTTTAATGCGCATCATATCACAAATTTAAGTAAAAGTATTTAAGTGCATACCTGCATCTTGAACAAAAGAGCCTCCAAATTGATTCTGTTGAACCAAACTTAAATAGTGGGCCTTAATTTCATAATCTTCAGCAGTAATTGTTGGCTGAGTAATAGGAGTGCGCAAATAATCATTGTTCGGAGTTGAAAACTCCCCAAGCTTCTTTTCAGCCATACTTCCTATGTTTTTGGATTTTCTTAAACAAATACTAATGATGGTAAAAACAAGAATTAAAAGACTAACTAATTTTTTGGGTTTTTTCTAATAAATACTGAGAGCAAACTAACGAAATTAAAAACAAGAATTAAAAACTAGCAAAGTTCCTACTAACCTCACCAGGGTAGCTATTGCTTCCCCGACAATGGCGCTAGAAAAAGGATTGATACCTTTGATCCGGATTACGGATGTAGTATAGTTCTTTTTCCCTAGTAGACCTAGGTTTAGCGAATCCACGAGAAGCAGAAAGCAAAGTGAAGTTACTTAAATGGACCTTTGAAAGTTTTAGAATTCCTGTTGTGTTTTCACCGGACCAAGAGTTTGCGATCTTTTGTTATTGTTGACAATGGGGAGAGAGAGGGCCTAGGGCTTTCGGTTTCACCAGTAGTAGTGCAAAACATCTGATGGGAATAAAATATAATAATGAAGTATGCATGTAATTGTTAGAGTAAGATAATTATATGTGGGTGGTGCATCCATAATTGTTATCGCCTCCGCAACCGCTTATAGTAATAACCTACTAGTCTCATACATAGAAGAAAGAGAACTAATGATATGCATAGTGATGTCACCGTTAATCCCAAGTAAATCCCTCACATACAGCCATACTACCCCTTTTATCACTGGGGTTCCCAACCTGCAGATCATTCATCACTCACACTCCCTATACCTGGATCAATCCGCGGGGTCTTGGGTACCTAACATGTCCTTAGATTGAGGCAAGAGAGGGTACAATAATCATCATGTCATACAAACTAATACATGATCCCATCTATGATAAATAACATGCACAAAAAGCTACATGGCTAGGTCGAAGCTACTCACACATAGAGATGAAATCAACAATCATAAACATTGTAATAGAGATCATAAGATTAAGAGCAAATAGTCTTACAGTGTTGCCAATTGGAGAAGAGATCTACTATTACAAGTGGTGGAATATAGCTATGGTGGTGGAGAAGGGTTTGTGGATTAGATCTAGATCTATTCCTCCGACGTGGTGGCTTCTGGTCGCAGGGAGAGTTGTGGTCGAAAAGAAGCGCTTTTTCTCATCGCCCGAAGCCTCTTTATATAGGGATCCCTTCATGAAAGTTTTTCTGTTTGACCTAATGGAGTCGATGGCAACTATACAGCCGAAATAAATTTCCCGCTGATAGTTGGTCGTTAAGTCTTTTGGATCCACTTCATGGCTCATGGTTTCTTTGACGTGTTAGAAATATCATATCTTTGACTTTTATGTTGTGATTCCCATCATTATACGTCATTATCTGTGCAGGAAAAAATAGCAAGAAACGATTGCATACCCCTTTGTTCATTAGGCATTAGTGGCAGGGTTTAGGGAGATATTTCATCAAATATATGAATAATATCTAGTTTAAATGTGGACGTGGATGGCTATATTTCGTAGCCATCAAACTTCATTGGGCCTTCGTGGGCCATAAGATTTTATGCGCCTAGGGTGACTAAACATAGGGACCCGATTGGTCATATCCATGTCAGTAGCTCCTAAGATCCTATTTGAATCATAGATTTGGGTTGAGTCTCAAACTTATGTTTTAGCTATTTTAGCCAAATTTTTGGTACGTAGAAGTTTTTATTTAAGCTTTGTAGGGATTTGGTACAACGAGTCTGATGCATCTGGAAGATCAGGAATCAGTTAATTTCTCTTGGGCAAAAACAACGTGAACCTATGTCAAATTCAAGTCCCCAAGCTTGAATTTGGTATTTGCTGGCATAATTCAGTTCTAGCCGCGGAGGTCCTATCGAATGCTGAATCCCGTTGCTCATATTTCGGGTACAGGATGCGTCTATTGGTATTTTCCATCGTATCATAGATACAGATAAATATTGGCAGAGCGTATTCGTGTGTGGTTACCAAGCCACGTTAGGATTACTCTCGGGGTCTTAACATTCAGACATGTTATCGCAACAGATACGGTCTAAGAAAAAGCTTTATTGATTGCCTTGTTTGGCTATTGGAATTGCAGAAGTTATCGACTTCTTTAGTATTTTGTCGGGTGCTCCTGATACGTCGAAAACGTATCTATAATTTTTGATGCTCCATACTTGTTTTGTATCATTTGTCTTATGTTTTGTCTACACTTTGAGGTATTTTTATACACTTTCTGGAACTAACCTATTGACAAGATGCCATAGTGCCAGTTGCCTGTTTTCTTCTGTTTTTAGTTCCATAAAGGCAGAAAATCAATATTCACGGTGGATGGGACAAAAGCCAAAGTCATTATTTTTTCGGAGCAACACGGAACCACGAAGCAAAGCCGGAGGGAGGGCCAATGGGTGTCCGCACCCTCCTAGGCGCGGGCAAGCCCTGGAGGCGCCCACAGGGGGTGTGGGCCCCCTAGACCCCCACCGACCTTGATTCCTGCGCCTATAAGAAGCCTCCGAACCAAAAACCCTAGGGCATCCAGAAGAAATCCACGAAAACCTCTATAGTGCCGCCGCCACCGAAGGGGAGATTCGGGGGACAGAAAGTCTTTGTTCCGGCATCCTGTTGGGACGGGGAAGTGCCCCCAGAGCCATCTCCATCGATCTCCATCGCCATATTCATCACCGGTGCCGATTCCCATGCAGGGCCGTCTCCGGAAATTAGAAGCCCCAATGCGAACTCAAAATATGGTCCTAATTGTTTGTAAACCAGTAAAGCTTATTTCACTTAATTATAAAATACGAGTATCTGTTATTTCTTATAGGATTTAAAAATGTGTCAAAAATTAAATTCAATACCTTGTTACGATTTGAAGAACATGAGTCGTGATTTCTCTTTCCGGAAAACAAGATGTTTTCTGCTTTGTAAACAAAAAACAATAATGCATACTAAGATTGAGTTGAAACACTAGTTGGTTTTTGACATATCAATATAGCTAGATCGAATAAAAAAGAAGTCAAGAAGACCAATTGACCAAACCTGGAGCGGCCTCCGGATCGGTAGTTGGGGCATCACAAAAAAATTTAATAAACCGATCAATTCTTAATGGGTGAGACGCAAGAGAGCGAATGGCGCTACGGTGATAGGCGCTAGCAACGCTGGTGTCGGTATTTCTTGGCGGCGTGAGTGGAGCGAATTAGATCAATGATTTTTGTCAGAATGATTGGGACTGGATCGGGAATTCAGAGGATACGTGACAACATGAGTATTAGGATGTGTATTGGTTAACCGAATCACTCTGGACTGGATATTGGGGCCACGGGAGTTGGAGAACAGGGACGAAACCCAGCTGAAAGCCCCATCATTTAATCTCTATTTCGCTAGAAATTTGACAGATGCCCTGCTAGAGACTTGGGCCGCTTTGGGAACTGGGGCCCCTAGAATTTGGGGGCCCTGTGCGGTCGCCCAGCCCGCACGAGCCCCTGGACGGTCCTATTCCCATGATGAGGAGGGAGTACTTCTTCCTCGAGGCTAAGGGCTCTACTGGTAGCTATGTGGTCATCTCTCTCTCTCTATGCATAGTCATATTGTTTTCATGAGCTTTGTAATCAAGTAGATCTACCTTGCTACTCAAGTGCTTCAATAGATCTCTGCTCTCCCCATGTGTGTGAAAGTGACAGCATGCACGCCATGGTGACACTTAGGTTTGAGTCTACATAAATACTCTTTGTGCTTTAATAGATTTATGCTTTTCCCCACGTGTGTGAAAGTGACAGTGTGCATACTGTGTGTGGCACTTTGGCTAGACTGAATATTTGTTATGAGTTATATTTGGAGTGGGATGTCTCTGTGAAATTGTGGTGTTTGTTGGAACCATCTAGCGCTCAAGGTGACAGTGTGGGGTTATCTAGATTGGGGAAGGTGGACTTTGAGGAGTGCTGTTATAGCCCTACCGATGATTAGAGTGTCCAACCAGAGAGTAGTTAAGAGTAGTATCATGAAGATAGGATATTTATATGAGAGAGTGTTCACTAGTGGAAGTATGATCCCTAAGCCTTGTTTCTAAGCATTGAAATACCGTTTGCTACTAGATCTGTTGCATGTTTGTTTGCTTCCATCAGTTTGCCTTTAGTCTGTTCCTCCACGCCATCAGCTATTTTCTGGCACCGTTACCCCACGTCAACAACAAGTTAGAAGATCTTTTCTGGCACTGTTACCACTTGTATTTCACTATCTCTTTGCCGAACTAGTGCACCTATACACCTGACAAGTGTATTGGGTGTGTTGGGGACACAAGAGTCTTCTTGTATCTTGATTACAGGGTTGCTTGAGAGGGAATACCTTTGACCACTTCCTCCCTGAGTTTGATAAACCTTGGGTAATCCACTTAAGGGAAACTTGTTGCTGTTCTACAAACCTCTGCACTTGGAGGCCCAACAACTGTCTAGAAGAATAGAAGTGCGTAGACATCAAGCTCTTTTCTGGTGCCGTTGCCGGGGAGGTAAGGTAAAAGGTACTCAATCCTCCGTTGTGAGTGCTCGAAGTTATTTCCTTTAGATTCTGCAATGTCTTTTTGTTTCTTGTTTTCACTAGTTAGGCTTAATGGAAAACAACAAAACAATTAGAGAGATTTATAGTGTTTATCTTGAGTTAGGACATGAAGTGTTTGAAGAGAAAATTAAAAAACCTATGGAGCTTTATTTGCATGCTAATAGCAATGTTATTAGTATGAATTCTTTGGACAGCATTGTTGCTAATGCTATGGAAAAGTCCAATCTTGGGGAAGCTAGTTTTGATGAAAATGATCTTTTTAGTCCCCCAGCTTTGGAAGATAGCTATGCTATTGCTTATGATGATACCAAACCTCCAATATATGATGATTACAATGATGAGTATGATATTTTCAGTCCACCTACTATTGAGGAGAAAATTTATTGTGATTACAATATGCCTCCTATATTTGATGATTATGGTGATGAGAATAATTGTGATAGCTATTTTGTTAAATTTGCTCCCACTATGATTAATAAGGATGACTATGCTTATGTGGAGAGTAATAATTATATGCATGTGGCTCATGATAAGAATGTTTTATGTGATGTTTATATTGTTAATTTTATTCATGTTGCTACTGAAAGTTATTATGAGAGAGGGAAACATGGTCTTATGCATCTTAATAATATTAAGTTTCCCCTCTTTATGTTGAAAGTCTTGAAGTTGCACTTGATTTGCTTTCCTATGCTTGTTGCTTTGTGCTTTTATGACTTGTTTATTTACAATATTCCTATGCATAGGAAGTGGGTTAGACTTAAATGTGTTTTGAATTTGCTTCTTGATGCTCTCTTTTACTTCAATTCATATTTCTTATGTGAGCATCTTCTCAAGCTATAAAGCCTAACTTAAAGGCATTAAAGAAAAGTACTTGTTGGGAGATAACCCAAGAGTTTTCTTGAGTCTTGGAAGTTATTACTTCAGTAATGACCTCTCCTTATCCTTTTTTGTTTGCTTTTTGTGCCAAGAATGACCTCTAATGAGAGGGAAGTAAGATTTGGGGAGTTGTTGTCCCGAAACAGATTTATATCCTCCACCATAAAAATTCATGAGGAGTATCTGTAACTCATATTGAGCTCAAAATTTACGAATAAATCCTCCAGTATGTTAGCTAACTTTCATTAGTTTAACAATTTTTTATTTGAGCAACAGAAGGTCTTCGAAAAAATCGGTTTCTACCTGCTGGTATGTTTTGACAGATTTCTGCCATTATTTGCATTTGCTTCTTATTGATTCCTTTTTGGGTTCTTTTTGGGAAATTGATCTTTTTGAAGGAATTGCTATAGTAGCTTGTGTTTTTAGTGAAATTTTTTTCTGTTCCAAAGCTTTGCCAGAGGTCTAATATCTTTTGAATACACTAATGTTGCTAATGAAGATTGTGTGAAGTTTTGTACTCCTTCCATCCCATGGCTTAAGGCATATAACTTTTTTGAAAAGTCAAGCCAGGTAAAGTTTCACCAAACCTTTAGAAAAAACTATCAAGAACTATTATATTATATAGATACTATGTGAAAATATATTTCATGATGTATGAAAAGGTATGAATTACGTATTGTAAATATTAGTAACTTTTTCTAAAAACTTGGTCAAACTTTAGGTAGTTTGACTTTTGAAAAAATTTATATGCCTTAAGCCTTGGAACGAAGGTAGTATGAAGGAAATTTTGCAGGTGTAGAGAAAGAATGATGTAATGAGATGAAGAATGGACAAAATCTCAAGCTTGGGGATGCCACTCCGGTGTCACCCCAAGAAATATCCAAGAGGTACAAGCGTCAAAGCTTGGGGATGCCCAAGGCATACCCTTCTTCATCAATAAAAAGCTCAGGTCTTTCTAGACACTTCATTTTTATTGTTTCATGCACTGTTGTGTTGTTCTTGGAGCGTCTTAGTTTTCGTTTTTGGTTTTTGTTTGCTTAGTTTGCTTGAGTAAGTTGGTTGGTTGGTTACAACACACTTATTTTGGAGAGAGACACACTCTGTTTCCATTTCCTAGAACACTCTAGTTTTCACTCTTATTGTTTTGCGAGTGTTCACTTTTGCTAGCACTGCGTTCAGCCTTAGTTTTCTTGTGCTTTCAGCTTAGAACTTTTTAGTTCTTCTTTGTGGAGTTGTGAGACAAGCTCACTGATCTTTATTGATTATTATCTTTGTGAGTTGTTTCAAATAAGTTGCTTGGTGTTGGAAAAGAGTAGTAAGTTCTTGCTTGTAAGTGCAAGAGGAGCTTTCATTGACTGTGACCTAGAATTTAGCATGACATGCTAGATGTTGTTTTGACCTTATGCTTAGTGATTATTGCTATAGCATGAATTGTTCTAAACAATTAGGATTGTTTAATGTGCCTTGAAAGAATCATGCGTTGTTTTAGCATACAAAAGCATAGTATTGTGGTATTCTCCTTTGATGCTTTGTTTGGGTTGACTTGACACATGATCACACCATGTTATGACTATGAACAAGTCACCATAGCCTCTATGATCATTTAGTCCTTGACTTGTGGTACCACTTTATGCTTTGATTAGTAATGTTTTGTCGCTCTGCATGATTATGGCCATTATTGCTCTCTTAGTTGGTTGCTCACAGTCTTTTGCTAGCCTCCACTTGTATGAGTAAGCTCTACTCATGCTTCCAACTCCCAAGAAACCAAGTTATTCCAAAGTGTCCACTATAAACTCCTATGCATGGTGTGTTACACCATTCCAAGTATATTCTTGTTTTCAGCTATCTTCTAATTAAAAAGTATTTTTTTATGTGAAAACTTAGTGATTAAAGCCCTCACAAACTTGATGTCAGACTTTATATTCTTTGCCCCTAATAAACTTGAACCATTGTGTCATCTATGTTGTATATGCTTGCACTTATACGTTGGAATTAGCAAAACCGTGCTGTCACGAGGAACATTTTCAACATTGCACTTGTACTTTGTACTCAGTTGATATCATGCTCTTTTGTCTATGGATGTCACCGGTATGAAATAAAGAGGGAACTTGTAAGTCGATGGAGTTTGTATCCTGTGTTAGATAAACGCATGGGCCGCTAGCCTAAGCCATGCCTAATTATGGTAGAAACTTGCAGCATCACCATAGTGACATCTATGAAGCATTCTTCTTATAAAAAAGAGACACATTGAGAAAAGAGGAAAGAGAGAAAAAAGCACCATATTTCCATGGTACATAAGAAGATTGATGAGATGATCATTGTCTGTTTGCCTTGTCATTTTGGTTATGGGATAGCTCCTGTACCATGTGCAAGGGGTACCCCGTTGGCGGTTCTCAGTGATATGAAAATACTTACAATGACAAGAGCTTACAGGTGACTAAAGTTGAGTAGCATGAGGTGTGGCCCTCGTATCTAAGGGACTTGAGATTGCCAACTTATACTTCATCAATCATATACTCTAGCTTTGCCACTTTAACCTTAACCACTTCAAGATACTTATGACAGGGGCAATGAGGGCTGAAAGCTAACAAGTACCATAATTTTTGGAAGCTCTTTTTGAAACTCGAAATCCCTGCTTCCTTTATAAAGGCCTTTCTTCCACCACTATTGAGTCTCCACCTTCTACCTTTAGGCACCATTAAGAGAGCATAGTTTTCATTCTGTGTGCAGTGTTCCAAAGACTTATTGATTGATGCATATTGTGATATCACTTGTTCTTGTGCTATTTGTTTCTAGTCACCCTTGTGAACTTTGAAGGTGTCCTATGCATCTATTTGCTACTCTATGAGGGACAAGCTGATTGCCACTATGCCATGTTTTCTGTATGTTAAACAAACAAACGTTTTTCAATGCATGTTATTCATGATCTTTGTTTGTAACCTTTCATGTTGCATGCATAGTTACTTTGTCTTACTGTTAGAACTCCATCTTTCATGCTCATGTTTAGAGTTCCTTGATCCCAGCTTTCAATGCTTGCAAATGGTTTGATCTTGATTTTGATGGTGCATGTCACCTCAAAAATTATTCTTTTTATCACTTACCTACTCGAGGACGAGCAGGAGTTAAGCTTGGGTATGCTTGATACGTCAGAAACGTATTTATATTTTTGATGCTCCATGCTTGTTTTCTATCATTTGTCTTATGTTTTGTCTACACTTTGAGGTATTTTTATACACTTTCTGGAACTAACCTATTGACAAGATGCCACAGTGCTAGTTGCCTGTTTTCTTCTGTTTTTGGTTCCAGAAAGGCAGAAAATCAATATTCTCGGAATTGGACGGGACAAAAGCCAAAGTCATTATTTTTCCCGGAGCAACACGGAACCACGAAGCAGAGCCGGAGGGGGACCACAGGTGTCCGCACCCCCTAGGCGCGGGCAAGCCCTGGAGGCGCCCACAAGGGGTGTGGGACCCCTAGACCCCCACCGACCTTGATTCCTGTGCCTATAAGAAGCCTCTGACCCAAAAACCCTAGGGCATCCAGAAGAAATCCACGAAAACCTCTATAGCGCCGCTGCCACCGAAGGGGAGATTCGGGGGACAGAAAGTCTCTGTTCCGGCACCCTACCGGGACGGGGAAGTGCCCCCGGAGCCATCTCCATCGATCTCCATCGCCATCTTCATCACCGGCGCTGATTCCCATGATGAGGAGGTAGTAGATCATCCTCGAGGCTAAGGGCTCTACCGGTAGCTATGTGTTCATCTCTCTCTCTATGCATGGTCATATTGTGATCATGAGCTTTGTAATCAAGTAGATCTACCTTGCTACTCAAGTGCTTTAATAGATCTCTGCTCTCCCCATGTGTGTGAAAGTGACAGCGTGCATGCCATGGTGGCACTTAGGTTTGAGTCTACATAAATACTCTTTATGCTTTAATAGATCTATGCTTTTCCCCACGTGTGTGAAAGTGACAGCGTGCATACCGTGTGTGGCACTTTGGCTAGATGGAATATTTGTTATGAGTTATATTTGGAGTTGGATGTCTCTATGAAATTGTGGTGTTTCTTGGAACCATCTAGCGCTCAAGGTGACAGTGTGGGGTTATCTAGATTGGGGAAGGCAGACTTTGAGGAGTGTTGTTATAGCCCTACCGATGATTAGAGTGTCCAACCGGAGAGTAGTTAAGAGTAGTATCATGAAGATAGGATATTTATATTAGAGAGTGTCCACTAGTGAAAGTATAATCCTTAGGCCTTGTTTCTAAGCATTGAAACACCGTTTGCTACTAGATCTATTACATGTTTGTTTGCTTCCATCAGTTTGCCTTTAGTCTATTCCTCCACGCCATCAGCTATTTTCTGGCACCGTTACCCCACGTCAACAACAAGTCAGAAGCTCTTTTCTAGCACCGTTACCACTTGTATTTCACTATCTCTTTGCCGAACTAGTGCACCTATACACATGACAAGTGTATTGGGTGTGTTGGGGACACAAGAGACTTCTTGTATATTGATTGCAGGGTTTCTTGAGAGGGAATGCCTTTGACCACTTCCTCCCAGAGTTCGATAAACCTTGGGTAATCCACTTAAGGGAAACTTGTTGTTGTTCTACAAACCTCTGCACTTGGAGGCCCAACAACTGTCTACAAGAATAGAAGTGCGTAGACATCATCTCCCGATGTTAGTAATCGTATGAAGATACAAGTATGTAATACTTATAGGTTTGTTTTAGTATATCTATCGGTGCGTGACAGTGCTCCCGATGGGAGTAGCCCCTGAGGCTACATGCGACTTGGAGTGTAGGCTCAAATTTTAGGCTGACCATATGCTAAAACATGTCTACTTCATAGGAGGATGTGTTCTATCGGGTGTGTGACAGCGCTTCCGATGGGAGTAGCCCTCGAGGCTATGGTGCGATGCTTGTATTGGAGCATAGGCTCAAAGTAGATCCTTTACCCAAGGAATGTACTTATGTTGAATTTTATCGGATGTGCTGTCACATCCCAAGATTTTCCAAATCTTGTAATGTGAAAATAAATTAATTAAATAAAACTTTGTTTGACTTTCAGGGCCAGAAGAAACTTTTTGAATTTAATTGGAACTTCAAACCCATTTGAATTAAATAAAATCCTAAAGAAATTTAAAAGATACAACATTTAATAAAGAAAACATTTTGAATATTTAAAAATTACTATTTTGGATCTCTTAATAAAAGATTTGGTATTCAAAAGAAAAGATGGATTTATAAATAAAGATTTTATAAAGCCAAATTAAACCTTGGCCAAGTATTTAAAATAAAATGTTTTGTTTCATTAAAAAATAGTAAAGGTTTATTTAAATAAAATGATAAGGAAATAATATCCAAATTTTATTTAAATAAAAGGTTTTACCATTTTAATTAAAACATCAAAACTTATTAAAATATTTTAAACTAAGTGTTTCATGTATTTTATATTCACAAATAAAACCTACTAAAGTGTTTAGGCTTTATTTTAGATTTCAAAATAAATAACTCAATAAAATAAAGTCCTATTTGAATTAATAATGAAAGTCTATTATATTTAATTAATAATGGACTCTAAAATAAAAAGTTATTTTGTTTAAACAAATTTCCAAGTATTTTATATTTCCCAAATAAAACCTACTGATTTGGTTTTGAAAATATTTAGGTTTCAAATAAAGATTTTCAAACCCTATTTTATTAATAAACCATGGTCCATTTTATTTAATTAATAAATGGAACCTAAAAAGATTTAAAATAATATTTTATTTTAGAATGTGAATTATGATGTCAAATAGAACCAAATTCAAATGAAAAGTTTGTTGTTTGTTTGAATTGATTTGAACCTTGTTTGTTTGTTTGAAATTCAAAACAGAAAAATAGAATTAGAAAAGGAAAAAGGAATCAGACAGAAAAAAATAGGAAATGGCCAACCCAACTCAGGCAGCCCAATAGGCCCAGCACCAGCCCAGTTTCATCACCCCGCAAGAAAACGGTTCACACCCACTAACAGACCCGCGCAGAGTATGACAGGTGGACCTCCTCCTCATTTTCTTTCCCCACTGACAGGTAGACCCACCTCCACTGTTCTTCCTCCCCACCCACGCGACTCCTTCTTCCTCCCTCGACCACCGTTACCTGCTGTGATTCCGCGCGATCAATTCGCCATAACACCGCTCCTTTACCTCGCTTTGACTGTGCTCGTTAAAACCCCAGCGTCTCCCCCTCCTTTTCCCCCAGACCACTCCCTCTCTCTGCCCCTAGGCTGTCGCCAATCTCGCCTGCACCACCGCCATCTCCGACGAACTTATTCCCCGATTCCGGCGACACGACACCACCCTGAACCTTCCCGAGCGCACTAGCAGACTCCCCACCCTCAGACAATCCTCCCAGTGCTTTTCGTTCGACCGCGGGCGCCCCAGAGAGTCGACTAGGACAAACTCTGACAGCACCGCCGCCTGTTTCTTCTCCGGCGGAACCTCTCTGGTAAATTAGACCACCCCGACCCCTTCCGTTCACGCACACATCTTTGCCATGGTCTTGCGCAGCTAACCCCGTCCTCCGTTTGTCTTCCCGTGGACCACAGCGTCGTCCTCGACCTCGACCGCACGCGACCGTCGCCAGAACCAACTCCGGCGAGAAATCCTGCCCGTCCCCGTGCGCCCCTTGCCACGACGACCACACGAACAGCATCACCTCATCCTCGCGACTTCGGTGAGCTTGCTCCCTCCCTGTTTCGTTTCCTGCCTCGCCAGCGCCGCCGCCAACTGACCGCACCGCCGCTCGCCGGTGAACTCGCGCCGCCAGTTCCTGGCTAGTTGATAGGAACCGTCCGATCTTGATCCAGCGGCTAGGAAAGAAAATAAGCGAAGGGGTATCGAACGATCTGAGCCGCGCGATGTTAATTAAATCCAACGGCCAGCGTCGCCCGATCCGGCCGAACCGGTATCGTCGAGTAGAATAACGACGCGTGGCAGGATCTGTTTTAAAACAGAATTTGAAAAACAGATTTAAGTAGCAATTTGAAAACCCTATAACTTTCAAACCACACGTCCAAATTTGGCAAATTTTATATCAATGAATTCAGGAGAACAAGCCCTAACCAACTGTGGAATTAGTTTAGCAAATAGTATCTGTTTGTTTGCTTATTTTTGCAGATTCATTTGTATGCTTATTTAGAGTAGAAAAATTGTTTAAAATTGAATTTAAGGATAAAACCTTTGAAAATTGGTTTGTTGTGACCTTACTGACTCTAGGAACCAACCAATGTTTTGGAAAATGAAATTGGAAAGGGTTAGGATGGATTAATTAGTTTAGTCCATTTCTAGCCAAACAAAACTATTGTTTTGTTTATGAAAATGGTTTTAAATGGAAAACTTTGAGAAAATAGTTTGGACCAAACCTACTGACCTAAAAACACCAAGTTTTGCAATAGCAACTCATTTGGTGAAAAACTTAAAAGTTTGGTTTTGATAAAACATTTTTCACCACATGAAATGATGAATGGATTTAAAAACAGTTTTTGGACAAAACCCTCTTGCTAATGACTTTGCCACTTTGGTAAATTACCAATTTGGATCTTACAAAGTTTAGAAACCCAATAGAGGCCCTCTTTGCAAAATAAAACTATCTTGTGCATACTCCCATGCATGACTTAGATCCCATTGTTTTGTGTGTGTGTTAAATTGTTTGATTGATTTATTGGTTTGGAATGCTAGTTGATTTTGTGTCTACTTGATTGACTTGTAGTGAAGTTAGAAAGTGTGAGACTAGCAAGATCAAGGAGTGAACTACCATTCCCTACCAAAAAGGCAAGTGATGCTTCATACTTTTTGTCCCATTACTTTTTCTATGCATTAGTGATTTTGCTAAGTAAACTTGCATGGATTTTGCTAAGTATAGATCTTGCTATAGGAAAACCTAGTAGATGAATCCTTAGTAGGATTTTCCTAAGTTAGAGATTCCTACTACTACCAAGCTTAGCCTAGCTAATAGAAAACATGGGTGGAATATATATTCACACTATGGAAAAATATTCTAAGTCTGAGGACTTATGTTTTGTTTAATAAAACAACTAAGTTAATGAATCACCTGGGTGGAATGGAAGGATTGGGTTATGTTGAGTGGTTCACAAGGCCCATGTTTATGGTTGACCTTGTGTATCTCACTTGTGGTATGCCACCCAGGAACAAAGGGATTTGAGATGTCAAATGTTGAGAAGCTTCAAGTGCAACCACTTGGCAATATGGGCTCTGCCATGATCATATAGGTTGCAAGAACTTAGCCATATGGACAGTTGGTGGTAGTGTTTGATAGGTTGGAACGCGTCCATTTTGGTCTAAGGGAAGGCTTCTGAAAGATTTTGTCTTAGGAAACCAAGTCTTGTGGGTAAAGTGCACCACCTCTGCAGAGTGTAAAATCTAAGTACTTAGCCATGTCCCTGGTAAAGGACAATTTGAGCATCAAGACATGGAAGCAATCAAGAATCTCATCATTCAAATTTCTAAAGTTAAAATCTTGTGGTTTGAACAAGGGTTGTTTGAATTCTTCAATCATTGATGGAGAGATGGCTTGGTACAAGGATCTTGAAATCTTTGATTGAGAAAAATGATTTTGTCAAGCAAAAACTTAGTATTTTCAAAATGATAAGAAAAATCTATTTTGAGCAATGCAAGCCTCAACTCCACTTAGCCAAATGCATATAGTTGATAGACTCCACTATACAAATATAGTGTCACTTGCCAATACAATTCAAATGTATTGACCCTTTGTGGATGTAACTTGTATGTTGCAGGTTTGATTGATTTTAGTGAAGATTGATTGTTTAGGATTACAAAGTCTACAACCAACATCTGCCTGTGGCACTTTGAAGATGAAGGACCCATGACTATAGTTATTCCGCTGCAATGTAATGTAATAGCCAAATGAGCTATGTTTGATGTAATAAACTTATGTTATTCCTGGTTATAAAGTTATATTATGACCTTTGTTTCTTGATATTACATCTTAACTGTGGATGCTAGCTATTGATCCAGGGACTAGCATTGTAAACACAGGAGGGATCAATCTTATTAAAGGTTGGGACCCCTACATGTGCGAAAACGCTCTTGATGGGAATGCCCATGACGAGGCGTAACCTCGGCAATGCCCATGGTTATGGACTTAGGGTTTCATGGAAAAGATAGCGCTGGTGATTTTGTCGTCTTAACATACAGACAAGGGAGGCGATTTACCCAGGTTCAGGCCCTCGTAGAGGAAACCCTACTCCTGCTTGTCTACTCGTATTATCATTGGAGAGTAAAAACTCATTGAGTCGACTAGATGCGATCTCGCCGAGAGAGAAAGGCGTGTGTCTATTGTCTAGATCTAATGTGGGCTGCCACCCTTGTTGGTCCCTCCTAGCCTTTATATATGGGGAGGCTTATTCTCGGGTGCCAATACGAGTTGTCTACAAGTGTAGAGTTTGTATCAAGTCTAGTCTTAGACTTTCCTTGTCTTGTATCGCCAGGAATCTGTGTCATTATAGTCTTCATATCTGTTGAATCGCCATGGGATTTATGTATCTTGGCATATCTTCAGGTGAGCCTTCCATTAGGCTGCACCATATATACTAACGATGGGCACCCGAAGGGTCATTGTCATGGGAATGGCCACTGTAGTCACTACCAGGGATAGCGATTGAGTCGAAGAAGGGAAAGAGCGAGTCGCCATATGTGGATCGAGATTGGACAAGACACAAGGTTTACCCAGGTTCACCCCCAGAGGATAAATACCTACTTCCTGCTTGTTTGTATTAATGGTGAATGAGATTACAAGGGGAGCGCACTCGGCGTCTAGTTGCTTGGATGGGGTAGCTAATGACACGTGACTATAAAGGGAACCCTAGGGATGCTTATATATGGGTGCCTCACTAGGGTTTTACAAGATCTTAACCGAATCATTAAAGGTTTTGGGAGTTTGACCTAATCCAACTGGGCGTAGCTACGGTCTTGGGCCTTCGCGTCCAGTTGTCGGCCTTCTTTGGAGCCTCCTTTCCAGTCATCGACTTTGCAGGCCCACTCGACATTGTCCTGGGCCAGTCGCTTCCTGCCTCCATGGATACCCCGATTGGTATATCCCTATTAGTAGTCCCCGAGTGCGTTAGGGGTTTAGCGTAGGAGTCAACCTGGCAGTCGGAGTAGGCAAATCCGGGTGGACGCCCAGTCAAATCGGTGACAAAATCCTTCAATGAAGGGAGAAGCTTTTAGTCTTTACTCACAGCTTTGGCGAGCCATTTTCTTAAAGTCTCCCATTTAGTTGATTGGAGTAAGCGAGTGGTACAGGTGAGTGGTCAATTTGACCAAAGTTGGACCATCTATGTGGTTAAACTAGCTGTTAGTTAGTTCTTGACGGTAACATCCACGAAATTACCGCGTGGAAATGGCTAGCTCTGCTGTAGGCGGGCGACGTCTTCGTATAAAGCGTGACACGTAGAATCGGGCAAATTTTACCTGTTCCTCCATCTCCTCCGCCTACGCATGCCCCCGACTTAGATCTCCACTTCTTGCGAGCTTGCATCCATGGCGCCCGCATGGGCCAAATCAAAGTGTAATACCGCGCTGTTGCATTCCTTTCAGGATGTAGGTATCTTGATCAAAGGGTGTTGGCGTGCTCCGCCGGCTAGCGATAGTGAGCCACGTCCTTGTGCCGGAGAATTCATCTCCTTCATTAGCCACCTAGAACGCGGCTTAGATTTCACCACCTCTATTTTCTTTAGGCGATTTCTTCACTTCTATCGGATCAAACTCTCTGACCTGAGGCTGCATAGCGTCGAGCAACTAGCAGACTTTATTGCCTTCTGCAAATGCTACCTCGGGTTTTGCCCATACTTCTTGCTATGGATTGACCTCTTTCATGGATATGCCAGTCATGAAGGTAAGGGAGGTCCTCTTCTCGCAGCGGGCAGCCTCACCTTTCAGGTGAAGTACGGTGCCAAATTCTTTAAATTGATGTCGCCGAAGAAAGCGGCGAGCGAGTGGAAGAGGCTTTGGTTCTACTCCCAGGAAGTTACGCTAGCCGAAGAAGTGGTGATTCCCGAGTATTCCTCAGAAAAGAGCATCCCGTGTCGTTTATCGATGAAGAAGATCCCTCGTGCACAAAGGGAAACCGTGGCAGACCATGTGCGGCCATTTCAAACGGCATTTGCGAAGTCATTAACGACTTACCCGATGAACCCGTGGAAACTGTTCACTCGAGTCAAGGGATCGGGTAGGGCATCATCTTTGGGACCTAATGAATTAGTTTAGTCTCTATAACAGAGTAATACAGCCAAGTGGCAGCTTGTAACGTAAGTGTAAGAAGAACTGGCTGGGCAGTTTTATAGTCGTGTTCGACTATTTGTTGTATGTGTTTGTTTGAATTGTTGTGTTTGGACGCGTCGGGGGTAGCTAGTCCCTAAGCGCTTAATGGTATTAAATGAATTTTTAGCATGTTCCGCCCGCTGTTGTTTTGGCCTAAGTCCGCTTCCCGTGGCTCGTGGAGCCAGTCGCAGGGCGACCCCAACGGGCGTCTTATACTTGGTGTTTTCCCGGGATGCGCGGAGCTCATGTACGACGAGTCCCCGAGCATGGTACTTAACCATTCAAGGTACAACTTCGAAGGTAGTTAAGGATAGTTTGCGTGTAGCGCGTCCCTCCTCCTGGCTCGGGGAGCCAGTCGCATGTCGAGTCCAATTCGGGTCCTCATACTTGGTGTTTTCCTGGGACACACAGGGATCCTATGATATGAGTCCCCGAGCGTGGTACTTAACTGTTCAAGGCGCCATGGCTGAGGATGAGGGGGACATGGTGATGTGAGAAGCATGTCCAGTCGTCGTGGCTCGGAAAGCCAGTCGAGCGAGGCGACCCCGATGGTGGCTCTTGTCCTGGCGTTTTTCGTGGACAGTCCAAGGCCCAAATTATGTAGGTGCCCTCGGGATGCACTACTTGGCTTTGTCGAGTCGCTCTTCAAAGGGTAGATGACCAGTAAGGAATTGTGATTGCGATATGAGTGCCATTGGCACAAGGAAAGGTGAGAAGACATGAATTGTAGTGTTGACCATTTTATTCATTGATAGTGGGGGTGAATACAAGTTGATGGCTGTCAACACCCGGATTTTTAAGTCTAGATGCATGTTATGTCGTACATCGCAATCCCGGGATTACCATTTTTGCGAGATATAACAGAATTGGTAGCACAGTACATCATCCATTACAAACCATAATAGTCCTACAAATAGTTGATCACATGATCAAGTCTTAATACATATCAAAGCAGAGGAAATAAACGTAGTAGCGGCTCCATCTTCATTGTCACTTGCAATAATGACGATGGGAGATGATCCTAGTTATCGTAGGCGTCCTGCTGTCCGTCCTCCTCGTACTCCCCTTCATAGTCTGGCCATAGGAATAGCCAGGGACAAAGCCATGAGTACTTTTAAAGTACTCGCAAACTATCACTAAAGTAGGTAATACAATTCTATTAGGAATCCTAAGCTCTAGGTTTGTTTGCCATAAGCCAGTTTTATTTCATAGGTACATAGTAGTGAAGACCTAATTTAGTTGTCTAGATTACTCAAGAGGGAACCTAGTTTCATGTACACAACCCTGTGTGGTCAAGTCCAAATCATAGTTCAAGTCACAAGTCATTTTGAAAATATCTGACAACGGAACAGTATGGCCACCCAACTATCCATGATCGCGGACGCGGCTATTCGAATAGTTTGACACTCTGCAGAGGTGGTACAATTTCACCACAACGTTCGATACATCCGTCAGGGATAAACCTGAATCATCATACTTGGTATGCGGATAATCAATCCTAACCTTTCAATTACACACGTAGTATAGGCACCTCCCCTATGAGTTTGGCCTCCCAACCATGGCCATCTGCCATCCTGGGCACTGCATAGGTGGACATTTGTATTCACGAGGTAGCCTCATCTCAACCTCTTTCCGCGAGGGAACCCATACTAAGACACATAAACTTCCAGTTAAGCCCTACCCAACTCAGGTATTGTGGTTGTATGGTAAAATTGGAATGGTATCGCATCCGAACCCAACCATTAGTTTTTATCAAAGTCAGAGCACATACTTCATTCAATATCTTCATCAACTCATTGTGTTCCATAACACATGTCAAAACATTTCAAAGAATGACTCATTATTCCAAGGTTTTCATAATCATTTTCTCCAAGTGCTCCCATCTATAGTGATCAATATTAGTTTATCACTAGCATCTATCAATGAGGGTGTCACTATTTGAGGGGTACTAATCAAGTGTAACTACCTACACCTAGTTCTATGCTCTTGAGAGCATCTTTCTATTTTTCCACTAATCACCAATTAATTGACTATTTGAGAAACTTTGCTAAAAGGATAAAAAGGGTAAAGCTTGCAGGTAAAACTTGGGATTGGTATAATCAATATGGTATCACAGTATCATGCATAGTTCCAGCTTGCACAGTATAGCTTGCATGGTTTAGCTTAGCTTGCCTTGGTTGGTGCAGTGGTCGAAGTTCTTTTCTTCTTCTTCATAGAATTCTTCCTCCTCGTAGCCCGGATTGATACTAGCGTCTATAAATAAATACGAGGTACACAATCACCAAACAATACTTAACTACTTATATTTAGCACACAAAGATCCACACTAGATGATCTAGCATCATCTCAATCACTACAAGAAAGAGCGACAAGATTTTATCTATCTTATTTTTAGAAAAGCAATTTCTACTCATTGAAAAGTTACTTAACATTTAATATTCTCTAATTAAAATATGGGATCATCTTGACACATGTCATCACCACATATTCCAATTACTTGGGAATGTGATTTTAAAAGGGATGGCATTAAGTACAAAGTTTAATATTGCTATTTAATAATATTGAAGTGACTAGAAATGACTATATACCATTCTTTTAATTTTGGTCCAAGACTACTGCATGTAAAATTTTATATTTTTACATATTCAGATAGATCATGGCCAATGTGATTTTTGAGAGTTTGAATCAACTCAAAAGCATTTATGGTTGATTTTAGAATTTTTTTTGAAGTTGTAAAAGCTACTGTATTGTTATTTTTACTGTGGGTGATCTAAAATTTCCAACTGTTTGAATCCAACGGGAGTGTTTAGAGATTTTCAATTCCTTTTAACAAAATTGGAATAGTGCAATTTGGTTTAGTGAATCTTCTTGAATTAAAATTCAAAGTCACTTATAGTATAAGGTTTTGAAATAAAAGGAAAAACTAAGTTTGAATTACTGGGCAACGCGCGGGAAAGCTAATGGGCCGGCCTAACTACACAGTGCATGCGCAGCGGGCTGCACCGGGGTTGGTCCCATGCGTCAGCGGCTGAGTAAATCTGAAGGGGTATCCTCTAATCTGGACCGCATGATAAGAGCACGATCGATGGCTCCGCGTCGTCGTCTCCGTCACATAGCGCGCTGTCTCATCCCAAAATTTTCCAAATTTTGAAATATGAAAAATAAACAAACAAAAGAAACAATTATTGAAATTTAGGGTGAAAAGAAACTTTTTTCTTCTAAATGGAAATATCAAAAACCCTACTTGAACAAAATTTGAATGAAAAAGGCAACAAAAAATATTCAAAGAATCAAATGCATTCATGCATGGAAAGAATCTTGAATTTAAACACTTGGGAAAAGGTAAACCAAAAAAACCCTAAAACCCTAGTGAAAGAAATCATCTCCAAGATCACTCTAATACTATGGATTTTATCCATATAAAAATTCAGCAACAAACATTTCTAAATAATAAAAAATGATAAACAAAAATATTACAAACCATGGAAATTGGTTTCTATCAATTTGGAGCCATGGATAAAAACTTATGATTTTAATAAGATAAAAGAAAGTAATTTCCGAGGCAAATAAAGCTACTAACAAAAATCAACACTTAATTGTGAGCAAAGTAATCCTAAAAGGATTTAAAAAGATAAATAAATATTAAATAAAATTATACAAAGTGGAATCACCAATTTTGGATCTATAAATAAAAATATATGAATTTTATAAGCTAAAGAAATAATTAAATAAATAAGAATAATTAAAAGGCAATTTAAATCTTGGCCAAATCCATAAGCAAATGGAATAAAGGTAATTCAAATAAAATCAGAGAATGAAAGATTGTTTAAATAAAATTATATGGGTTTGAACCATATTCAATTTTATTTGAATAAATACAAAATTGCCTAATATAAATGAATAATTAAATCATAAGAAAATATTTGAAATTTCCAAAGTGAATTAATTAATCAACACATAACATGATTAAAACCTACTTAAGAGATTTGGAATTAATCTGAATACAAATTAGTTTGAAATCAAATTGGTTTGAATGAAAACAGAAAATAGAAATGGAAAAAAGAAAAAGAATTAGAGAAGAAAAAAAATGGAAAAGAACCCCCCAGCCAGCCCAGCAATCCCTAGGCCCAACAGAAGCCCACCCGGCAACCCCCACCCCTCTCTTCCCCCGTTTCTTCTCACCCACACCCGTACCCACACCCCCACTAACGCACCGGACCCACTACCACCTTGGCATCGTCGTCCTCACCCACGCAGACCAATTCCCCCCTGACCGTTTCCTGCTAAATTTTCTCGGCATCAATTCGTGTAAATGGCTAAGTAATTATGCCCCGCGACCACGCTCGATTAATCCCCTCCCTTGCCTCTCCCTTTCCCCTCAGTCACCGCACCTAGAGAGCCTCCAGGCTGCCCTGAATTTTGCTCACATCGCCACAACCTCCGCCGCACTTCGGTGCCAATTCCGGCGAGCCTAGACCACCCCCTGCCCCTGGCTTCCACGCCGCTTGCTCGCCATCATCGTACGCACCTACTGCCGTACCCCGTTTGCTCGCGCGCCCCCAGAGGCTCACCTCCGTCTCCAGCAGTGAACGACCGATGACGGCCACGACTCCGACGATGAAATACAATGAACTCCGACCACCCCTTTGCCTCTGGTTTGTTTCGCCGTGTCCGCTGTCCCTACGTGCATGCACTGATGCTCTTCGTTTATCTGCAGTCGATCTGTAGGTTGACCTTTGACCACCTCTGCAAGAACCCGATGACGGGATCAACTCCGGTGAGCGATTCGCGATGACCCCGTGCACCCCTGCCCCTCCTATGGCCACCTTGAGCACCGCGATGACTCGACAACCTCAGTAAGCATCTCCCCCACCCCTTACCCCCTAGAGTCACCGGACCATCACCACCCGCCGTGCCGCCACCGCGCACCGTTGCCAACGCCGCCCATTTGTTGTCAAAGCTTTGTGAACCGTTGGATGCAGATCTGGCGGATAGGATTGAACATTTTGGCGAAGTGGTATGCACTAATCTGCACCGTGCGATTTCATTGAGATCCTGCATCCCGCGTATCTCGATCCACCCGAAGCGGTACCAGCCAATGAGAACAAGACACGTGGCCAGATTAGTTCAGACAAATTGCAGAAAATGTTTTTGAATGTTTAAACTTGCAAAAATCATAACTTTTGATCTGTATGTCTAAAAATTACAAATGTTATATAAATGGATTCGAAAAAATGTAAAGTGTGCAACTATGGCCTTAGTTTAGTCATTTGCTTCTGAAAAATTAGGTGTTTTAACAGAAACATTTGTAGGACTATTTTGGATATAAAAATTGTTCTAAAAATGATTTTTGGGTGAAACCTTTTGCAAATGGTTTTGTTTTGAAACCTCTGACCATAAACACGAACATTTGAGTTTAAAAATATTATTTTGATAACACTAGAAATTATTTCTTTGAATAAAAGCATTTCTAGCAAAACAAAAATGATTTAAAAGGCCTATTTTCACTAACTTGATTTTAAATGGTTTTTTCCACTTTTATAAATGATCAGTAGGTGTTTTGAAATGTTTATAGCCTTATTAGAAACCAATTTTCAACAAAACAACCTTTTGCATGCTTGCATACAGTTCCTTGTTTTTATCATTTTATGTGGTGAATTGTTTGAATGCTAGTTTTGAATGTGTGCCTTGCTTGATTGTTTTGTAGTGAACTTTGGAGAGTGTGACATTTGCAAGATCAAGGAGTGTACCTAGATTTTCAAAAAAAAGCAAGTGATACTTTGGTCATCAAAAGTCCTATCTTTTCAATATTGCATTAGTGATATTTTTGTAGTATGCATGATAGGACTATTTTATATATTGCTATGCTATAGTAGATCCTATAGAATATATCTTGGTATGAATTTTCCTAAGTCAAGAGACAAGTTATGCTAGTATGCTTAGTCTAGATATTAGAATTCAAGGGTGTAATATTCATGCTATGATGTTATACAAAGTCTATGACTATGTTCTTGATTAATAAAACAACTATGTCAATAAAACACCTGGGTGGAATGGTAATTTCTTTGATGGATTTTTGTTGAGTGGTTACCCTTGGCCCATTTCTATGGTTTACCCTATTGTATCTCACTTGTGGATGGCCACCCAGGAACAAAGAGATTTGAGATGTTTTGTGTTGAGAAGCTTCCAGTGCAACCACATGGCATATGGGCTTTGCCTTGACTACATAGGTTGCAAGAACTCAGACAGGCAGACAGTTGGTGGTAGTGATGGTAGGTGGAACGCGTCTGTGCTGATCTGAGGGGTTGTTTCTGAAAAGTCTCATCTCGATGCATGTCGAGTCTTGTGGGAAAAGTGCACCACCTCTCGAGAGTGTAAAACCTAAGTACTTAGCCGTGTCCCGGCAATGGACAATTTGAGCATCAAACACATTGAATCTATCAAGGATCTCCTCATCCCAATTTCTCTAATTTAAAACTAGTTGGGTAAACAAGGGAAGCACCTGGTGTGTAACCAGTGTGTCATTGTGTGATGAAATGTTTTGAAAAAGAGAAAAACTACTTTACAAAGGACAGGGAAAACTTATTTTATGCAAAGGCCAGCCAAAACTCCACTTAGCCAAATATTCATGTAGATGTTAGATTCTCCATATCAATATGATATCACTTGCCAATACAATTCAAATGTATTGACCCTTGTGGCTATAACTTATTATGTTGCAGGTTTGTTTGATGTTAGTGAAGTTTTTGGAGTAGGGATTACAAGTCTACAACCAACATGATTGCCTGTGGCACATGAAGATGAAGGACTCAATGCTATATAGATTTATCTGTTGCTTTGTAATAAGATACCCATATGAGCTATGTAAGTTGTAATGAATTATTTTATTCCTGGTTATAAGTTGTAATAGGACCTTTGTTTCTTGATATTACATCTTAAATTGTGGGTGCTAGCTATTCGATCTAGGGACTAGCACTTTAAACATAGGGATATCTACCTTATCAGGTTGGGACTTCTACAAATGGTATTAGAGCACTATGTTGCCTGTAGGATTGTAACCCTAGGATTGGACAAAACCCTTATAAAAATAAGAGTTGTATTTGTTCAAACTTATTTACAAACAATCTTTTAAACTCTTTCCTCAACATTTTTGTTTTGATTCTACATCTCTCCCTTTTTCTACTTGGTGGACAAAAACTTCAACATGATCAAGGACTTCACCATCACCAATGACTTCAACTTGGACATCACTAAGGACTTCAAGTGAGATAAGAATAATACTCAAGACTTGGAGACTAAGGAAACACAATTTAGGGGAAACCATCACCACCTTTGAACTTTGTGACCAAGGTGCAAGAATTTCTTCCAAGGATACCATGATCTTGTTCATGATGTAACAACTAAGAAGGATGGAATGATCTCAAGTGAACCCATAGTTGGACCACCACACCAGAGTTTAGTTTAAATCGATTTAGTGATCACACCAACTTATGTGGTGTAGCAAAAGTATTTTGTTGCCTAAAATATGCTTAAATCTTGTTGTTTGAGTGGATTGCATGATTGTGATTGCTTGCACATTGCTTTGTGTGAATTTTTGTGTGTGAGTAAAATTCTTCCTCTAGAAATATTTTACCTAATTTAATCCCAATCCAACCCAAACAGATGACTTCTCCATGAGACCACAACTCCAACATCAAGGATGGTAACAACAACGAAGAGATGCACATGACAGAACAACTGATAGCAACCCAAGTCCAACTGAATCAAGTGACAACTCAGTTTTTAGCCAACAAAATTGAGTTAGACCCAGCCATGCTAAAGTTCTTGGAATCCCAATCTCAATTGTTGCAAAGGATGACCAATCAGATGATCAACATGAGAAGCAACTCTTTCCAAGCAGATTGTGACAACAATGATATCAAAGATGATATTATAGAAGGAACACAAGCTTGCAAAATTTGTGGAGACATAGGACACACTTATAAAGAGCATATTGACCAATGCCCTAATTGTGAAGAGAAACATCCAGCTAGACAATGCCCCACATCTCAAGTTTCTTGTTTCCTATGTGAAGGAAATGATCATGTTCCTGTCCAATGCCACATCTACCCTATAGTTCAATAGATGAAACAAGATGGAAAACATCAAGTCTTTGGAAAAATCCATGAAGGAACAGCTTCTACCAAGAAGGATGAAGACAAAGTCAAACCTCAGTATGCACCTCCATACATTGTAACCTACGATGGTGGAAAAAAGAGGAAACATGGATGTTATCCTAGGAATCATTCTAAGAACCGTGGAAGTTTTCTCACATTTGTGGTGAAATATGAAGAACATGAACTAAGAGCACTCCTAGCTTTGGAGAAACCCAAGAACAAGAAGAAATGCCCCAACCCCGGCAAGAAAGACATTAGCCAGGAACAATGTTACAATTGCAAGGAGATGGGACACTATGCTACATAATGTCCATAAAAGAATAAAAGACAAGAAAACAAACAAGAGGTAGTGATACCAAAAATAAAAGAGATTATTAGCCAAGTGATGTGCCAAAAATGCAAGGAGCTAGGCCATTATGCATCAAATTGTCCAAAAAAGGATAAGACCAAGACAAGCAAATTTGGGAAGTATCTCAACCTTGTCACATGTTTCAAATGTGGAACAAAGGACACTATGCAAACAACTGTCCAGAGAAGTTACACCAAGACACCAAGTAAGCCAAGATGTGATCTAGTTAAAAATCTTTTAAGGGTGGTAGTACCCTAGTTGTCTTGAACCCAACTTGTAACCTCTAGCCTCCCTGAATCTCGACAAGAGATTCCTTTTAAGGGTGGTAGTCTGTCACATCCCAAAATTTTCCAAATTTTGAAATGTGAAAAATAAACAAACAAATGAAACAATTTTTGAAATTTAGGGTAAAATGAAACTTTTTTGCTTCTAAATGGAAACATCAAAAACCCTACTTGAACAAAATTTGAATGAAAAGGCAACAAACAAATATTCGAAGAATCAAATGCATGCATGCATGGAAAGAATCTTGAATTTAAACACTTGGGAAAAGGTAAACAAAAAAACCCTAAAACCCTAGTGAAAGAAATCATCTCCAAGATCACTCTAAGACTATGGCTTAGATCCATAAAAAAATTTAGCAACAAGCATTTCTAAATAATAAAAATGATAAACAAAAATATTAAAAACCATGGAAATTGGTTTCATTCAATTTGGAGCCATGGATAAAAACTTATGATTTTAATAAGATAAAAGAAATTAATTTCCAAGGCTAATAAAGCTACTAACAAAAATCAACACTTAATTGTGAGAAAAGTAATCCTAAAAGGATTTAAAAAGATAAATAAATATTAAATAAAATTATACAAAGTGGAATCACCAATTTTGGATCTATAAATAAAAAGATACGAATTTTATAAGATAAAGAAAGAATTAAATAAATAAGAAATAATTAAAAGGCAATTTAAATCTTGGCCAAATCCATAAACAAATAGAATAAAGGTAATTCAAATAAAATAAGAGAATAAAAGATTATTTAAATAAAATTATATGGGTTTGAACCATATTCAATTTTATTCGAATAAATACAAAATTGCCTAATATAAATGAATAATTAAATCATAAGAAAACATTTCAAATTTCCAAAGTGAATTAATTAATCAACCCATAACATGATTAAAACCTACCAAATAGATTTGGAATTAATCTGAATACAAATTAGTTTGAAATCAAATTGGTTTGAATGAAAACATAAAATAGAAATGGAAAAAAGAAAAATAATGAGAGAAGAAAAAATGGAAAAGAACCCCCCAGCCAGCCCAGCAAGCCCCAGGTCCAACAGAAGCCCACCTGGCAACCCCCACCCCTCTCTTCCCCCGTTTCTTCTCACCCACACCCGTACCCACACCCCAATGACGCACTGTACCCACTGCCACCTTGGCATCGTCGTCCTCACCCGCGTAGACCAATTCCCCCCCCGACCGTTTCCTGCTAAATTTTCTCGGCATCAATTCATGTAAATGGAGCAGTAATTACGCCCCGCAACCATGCTCGATTAATCCCGTCCCTCTCCTCTCACTTTCCCCTCAATCACCGCGCCTAGAGAGCCTCTAGGCTGCCCTGAATTTCGCTCACACCGCCACTACCTCCGCCGCACTCCGGTGCCAATTCCAGCGAGCCTAGACCACCCCTGCCCCTGGCTTCCACGAGATTTCTCACCATCATCGTACACACCTACTACCATACCCCATTTTCTCGCGCGCTCCCTAGAGGCTCTCCTCCGTCTCCAGCAGTGAACGACCGACGACGACCATGACTCCGACAATGAAATACGGTGAACTCCGACCACCCCTTCGAATCCGGTTTGTTTCGCCACGTCCGCTGTCCCCGCGTGCATGCACTGATGCTCTTAGTTTGTCCGCGAGCAATCTGTAGGTTGACCTTCGACCACCTCTGCAAGAACTCAACGACGAGGTCAACTCCGATGAGAGATTCACGATGACCCCGTGCACCCCTACCCCTCCTACGGCCACCTTGAGCACCGCGACGACTCCATGACCTCAGTAAGAATCTCCCCCACCCCTTACCCCTAGAGTCTCCGGACCATCACCACCCGACGCGCCACCACCGTGCACCGTCGCCAACGCCGCCCATCTGTGGTCAAAGCTCTGTGAACCATTGGATGCAGATCTGGCAGATAGGATAGAACATTCAGGCGAAGCGGTACGCACTGATATGCATCGTGCGATTTCATTTAGATCCTGCGGCCTGCGTAGCTTGATCCACCCAAAGCGGTACCAGCCAATGAGAACAAGACACGTGGCCAGATTAGTTCAGACAAATTGCAGAAAATGTTTTTAAATGTTTAAACTTGCAAAAATCATAACTTTTGATCTGTATGTCCAAAAATTACAAATTTTATATCAATGGATTCAGAAAATGTAAACTGTGAAACTATGGCCTTAGTTTAGTCAATTTCTTATAAAAAATTAGGTGTTTTAAAATAAACATTTGTAGGACTATTTTGGATATAAAAATTGTTCTAAAAATGATTTTTGGGTGAAACCTTTTGCAAATGGTTTTGTTTTGAACCCTCTGACGATAAACACTAACATTTGAGTTTAAAAATAAATTTTGATAACACTATAAATTATTTCTTTGAATAAAAGCATTTCTATTAAAACAAAAATGATTTTAAATTGTTTTCCCACTTTTATAAATGACAAGTAGGTGTTTTGAAATGTTTATAGCCTTATTAGAAACCACTTTTCAACAAAACAACCTTTTACATGCTTGCATGCATTTCCTTGTTTTTATCATTTTATGTGGTGAATTGTTTGAATGCTAGTTTTGAATGTGTGCCTTGCTTGATTGATTTGTAGTGAACTTTGGAGAGTGTGACATTTGCAAGATCAAGGAGTGTACCTAGATTTTCTACGAAAAGGCAAGTGATACTTTGGTCATCAAAAGTCCTATCTTTTCAATATTGCATTAGTTATATTTTTGTAGTATGCATGATAGGAGTATTTTATATATTGCTATGCTATAGTAGATCCTATAGAATATATCTTGGTAGGATTTTTCCAAAGTCAAGAGACAAGTTATGATAGTATGCTTAGCCTAGCTATTAGAATTCAAGGGTGGAATATTCATGCTATGATGTTATACAAAGTCCATGACTATGTTCTTGATTAATAAAACAACTATGTTAATAAAACACCTGGGTGGAATGGTAATTGCTTGGATGGATTTTTGTTTAGTGGTTACCCAGGGCCCATTTCTATGGTTTACCATGGTGTATCTCACTTGTGGATGGCCACCCAGGAACAAAGAGATTTGAGATGTTTTGTGTTGAGAAGCTTCCAGTGCAACCACATGGCATATGGGCTCTGCCTTGACTACATAGGTTGCAAGAACTCAGACAGGCAGATAGTTGGTGGTAGTGATGATAGGCGGAACACGTTTGTGCTGATCTGAGGGATTGTTTCTGAAAAGTATCATCTTGATGCATGCCTAGTCTTGTGGGAAAAGTGCACCACCTCTCGAGAGTGTAAAACCTAAGTACTTAGCCGTGTCCCCGGCAATGGACAATTTGAGCATCAAAGACATTGAAGCTATCAAGGATCTCCTCATCCCAATTTCTCTAAGATAGAACTTGTTGGGTAATCAAGGGAAGCACCTGGTGTGTAACCTGTGTGCCATTGTGTGATGAAATGTTTGAAAAAGAGAAAAACTACTTTACAAAGGATAGGGGAAACTTATTTTATGCAAAGGCCAGCCAAAACTCCACTTTGCCAAATATTCATATAGATGTTAGATTCTCCATATCAATATGATATCACTTGCCAATACAATTCAAATGTATTGACCCTTGTGGCTGTAACTTATTATGTTGGAGGTTTGTTTGATGTTAGTGAAGTTTGTGGAGTAGGGATTACAAGTCTACAAGATTGCCTGTGGCACATGATTTCCTGTGGCACATGATTGCCCGTGGCACAAGATTTCCTGTGGCACATGATTGCCTGTGGAACAAGATTTCCTGTGGCACATGATTGCCTGTGGCACATGAAGATGAAGTACTCCATGCTATATAGATTTATATGCTGCTTTGTAATAAGATAACCATATTATCTATGTAAGTTGTAATGAATTATTTTATTCCTGGTTATAAGTTGTAATATGACCTTTGTTTCTTGATATTACATCTTAAATTGTGGGTGCTAGCTATTCGATCCAGGGACTAGCACTGTAAACACATGGATCTCTACCTTATCAGGTTGGGACTTCTACACGCGCGCGAGATTCTAACCCTAACTCTACTGCGGGGGTCGTCGGGGGCTTACCAAGGCTCTAGCTAGGTCCGGCGAGGTGGGAGAATGAGCTTGTCAATGACGACATTTCGAACGGTGGTCGCGTCGGCTCCTGGGGCGGATCCTAGCGATGGCTTCCTTCCATCACTGCAGCGGCGGGCTCCGGTGAAATTCCGGCGGTGTGGTGCTCGCCTTGCTCCGAGGATGGGTCAAAGAGGTTTCTGGCTGAGAGGAGAGTGGAATGGTATGCGTTTTGAGGCAAGGTCAGGGGTCTATTTATACCCCAGCGAAGGGATCAGGGCGGGATGGCTCAGGCTCGTTGGCCATGTTGTTATAGTGCGCTATCGCCATGGCTAAGGGTGCTGTCGATCGTCATGCGCATAGTGGCATGACGAGGAGCAGTCTCCATCGGTCGGGGGCGTCCATGCTCTGCTCCTGTATCACGGGCGTTCATCACGGTGTACAGAGGTCATGGAGCACACAGGGTCAAACGGGCATGTCTGAGAGATTGCTGGCATCGCAGTGATCGCATTGACGCAAGGGGAGAGTGAGGCGCGATGTGGTTGCACGGGGCGGCTCGGCGCTCTGGCGCGGCGATCGGCATGGTCGAGAGATAAATGGGCACGGCTGAGCTGGCGTCTCCACGGGTTGTCGTTGGTCGAGGCGTACACAGGCAGTGGCGGTGAGGTCATGGCTACCTCCTAGACATCATGAGCGAGGGCGGCGCGACATGTAGCAGTGTCTCCACGTCGAGGTGGCATGGGTGAGCACGGGTACGGCGTGCACTAGTCAAAATGGCGAGTGAGAGGGGCTCAATTGCACGGGCTAGTACTGGGGTGAGTAAGGGCGAGTAGTGGAGACTTGGTCGAGTACAAAGATGATCACTACATTGCTCCAAACAGTGTAGAGTTGGTAAACCTATACTGTGCTCACTAAGTGTTTGATTAAATGCCCGCAAGAACTAAATCTTTGAATTTTCAAATTCTTTTTGGTGGGTGTGCTGGTCATAAGCTTGGTAGTCTCTGGGTGCAAGGGTTTGCCAAGTGGTGAAGGTTTTGAGGGTTTTCCAAAAATGACTATCTTGATGCATAAGATAGATTCAATTTTGAAATGTCCTTCAAATGAATTTGAATTTGTTTCTGTAAGTTTTGAAAGATCACTTGTGTTCATTGTTACTTGGTATAGCAAGGTGAGAAAAGAAATGGAATTGTTTCTGTTTGAAATCATTTGCTAGAGATGCTCAAAGTGAGCTAGGTGTTAACTTTTGCAAAAATGACCGTTAGGTCATATGCTTTATATATTGAATTTCTTTTGCTTTTTTTGGGTTTGATTTGACCTAGATGATATGTTTTTGATATTTAAACCAAACCTCATCATTTACAACAAACAAACATGGCATTGCAAGCATTCACCATCATTCATAACACACATGCATTTATATAGTGTTTAATATTAAAATCTTTTGTTAACCCTAATTTTGGTTGATTATAAATTGATATTCTCATTAATATTTTTGAGATGTTACAATGGCGCTAAGTGTAGAACTTGCACAGAAGGTTAACATTCCACGGTCCCTCGACGTTCAGTTTGTTGTCGTCGCGTATGTCAATTTAATAGTAGACATCATTGTCTAACACTCGCCCTATGGCGAATGGCCCCTCCCATGGGGGAATAGCTTATGCATGCCCTTTTTGTCTTGGACGAGTCACAAGACGAGGTCGCCTTCTTGGAAGGTTCGGGTCTTGATCCTTCGACTGTGATAGCGGCGGAGCCCTTGCTGGTAGATGGCGGTGCATGATCAAGCGAGGTCACATGCCTCGTCGAGTACGCCGATCCCGTTTTGATGGGAGAATTCGTTTTCTTGTTCCGCATAATGACTGACTCGTGGTGAGTCATGCTCGAGGTCGGTTCACATGATCGCCTCCTCCCCGTACACCATGAAGAAGGGGGTAAAGCCCGTTGAGCGATTGACGGAAGTGCGAATACCCCAGAGTACAGATGGGAGCTCCTCGACCCAGCATCCTAGTGTGCACTCAAGCGGTACCTGCAGTCATGCCTTTGGGCCATGCAGTACACTTTGATTTGTGCGTTCAGCCTAGCTGTTTGATTCAGGATGAGCAACTGATGCGAGTTCGAGTTGGATCCCGTGCTCCTGGCAGAATTCTGCCATGGCGCCTTTGGCAAAGTTGGTACCATTATCGATGCGAATGCTGTGCAGGTACCCGTACCAGTAGATGAGTTCGCGGAGGAACTTGGTGGAATTTTACCGTCACATTTCTTGATAGGTTTCGCCTCAACCCATTTTGTGAACTTGTCGACTGCGACCAGGAGGTGTGTGAACCCATAGGTTGCCATTTTGAACTGGCCCACCATGTCGATTCCCCATACGGTGAATGGCCATGTGATAGGGATGGTTTTATGCTCCAAGCCAGGGATGTGCGTCTGGTTGGCGTATTTTTGGCATTTGACACAACGCTGCATGATTTTGGTTGCGTTGGCGTGGGCGGTGGGCCAGTAGAAGCCATGGCGCATGGCTGTAGCGACCAGTGATCTAGCGCCAGCGTGGTGGCCATAATCTCCGGCGTGGAAGTCTTGCAGGATCCGACGACCTTCCTCTAGCTGGATGTAGCGCTAGAATACTCCTGTGACGCTTAGTTTGTGGAGCTCGCTATTGATGATGACAAAGGACTTGCAGCGACGGACTATCATCCGTGCTTCGACCTTATCCTTTGGCAGGATCTTGTGTTCAAGGTAGGCTACGTATGGTTTGGTCTAGTCTTGTAATGCTGCAGCCATGGCAACTAGTGTTGAGTCTGGCTATGGTAAGACGACAATGTCGATCTCCTTTGGTTGGTAGACTGAAAGTTTCTTGATGATGTCGAGGAAGACACCAAGTGGTGGTGTTCGGCATGACAACCCGGCGCGCGAAAGGGCATCGACTTCCTCATTCTTCCTATGATCGATCCACTCGGCGGAGTAACCGGCGAAGTATCCGCCGAGCTTGTCAACCGCGTGGCGGTATGCCAACATGGTAGGGAAGACGACGTCACATGTTCCGGCGACCTAGTTGGAGACGAGGTTGGAGTCTCCATAACATTTGAGGCGGTTGATGTTCATATCCTTGGCGGCTCGCATGTCGTGGAGCAGTGCTTCATATTCAGCCATGTTATTAGTGCATGGCGTGAAGTCTAGCTGGAGCACGTAGCGTAGTTTGTCGCCTTTAGGCGAGGTTAGGACAATTCCGGCTCCCGTCCGTTGGAGTTTTTGAATCCATCAAAGTGGAGAGACCAGTAATGGAGGTAGGGGAGCAGCTTGGGCTGTTGGGCCTCTTCCTAGTCGGCGAGAAAGTCCGTAAGAGCTTGTGACTTGATCGCCCTACATGGCTCGTATTTGATATTGTGCACGCCTATTTTGACGGCCCACTTGGACACTCGCCCCGTCGTGTCGCGATTGCGGAAGATATATTGGAGCGGAGCCGAGGAGACAACTGTAATGGGGTGCTCCTGGAAGTAGTGCGGGAGTCGTCGTTGGGCTCGGAAGACAGTGTATACCAATTTTTGGTACTGTGTAGCGCTGTTTTGAATCGGTGAGGACCTCCCTGGGGTAATACACCGGTCGATGGACGAGGCGTTCTTTGCCTTCCTCGGGTCGCTCGACTACCATTACGGCACTGACGACTCGGCTAAAAGCCGCCAAGTACATGAGCATTGGATCATTTTGCGCCGGGGCCGCGAGCAAAGGTTCTGCGAGTAGCATCTCTTTGAGTGCGGCGAGTGCTTTGTCGGCCTTGTTGTCCCACTCGAATGTGGGGTTCTTGCCCATGAGGTGGTAAAGGGGCATTGCCTTTTTGCCCAGTTGAGGGATGAAGCGGCTGAGTGCCACCACTCGTCGTGCTAGATTCTATATGTCATGAAGGCAATCGGGTTTGACGAGCCGCGTGATGGTGCTAATTTTGGTTGGTTTTGGCTCGATGCCCCGCTTGGAGACGACATATCGATATCCCAGTAGTTGTCCGTGTTCAAGATATGCCCTAGAGGAAATAATAAAAGTAGTTATTATTATATCCGATTGGGATAATAAAAGATACATAATGTGAGTAAGAAGACCGAATGTTTTTCGGAGTCTCGGATTGGATCCGGGATATCACGAGGAGATCCGGAATGGTCCGGAGAATAAGATTCATATAACTAAAGTCCAATTCCGGAGTTCGGGAATGATTCCGGTGTTTTCACCAGAATGATCTAGAAGGGTCTAGAAGATTCACTGAACTAGAAGGGGAAGGGTACATGAATGTGTCATGACAAAGTGGAATGGTTGCATCATGTCCTAGGTCACTAGGCTGGGCAAATAAAAGAGAGTAATCAAACTCCAAATCTGAAAGTCAAAAGGCAAGTTTGAAAAGTCAAACTGGGACAATGTTTCTTGGTGGAGGGAGGAGAGGTAATCTCCTCTTCCTCCACCACGTGCCAAGGAGAGGGAGTTGGGCGAGCATACGGCCTCTGCCTCCCCTAGCTTCCCCTCCCTCTCATAAATAGAGGGGAGGGGGCTACCCCAAACACCACAACACAAACCCTATCCCCACCACAAGCCGCCGCCGCCCTAGGCGCCGCCGGCCCTACCTCCTCCTTTCCATCCTCTAAAACCTAGACGCCAGGGGACCCTCTACTCCATCCTACCAGCTCTGGCTTGAGGCGAAGCCCTGCGGGATCTCTCCTCTAACTCTGACACCACGCTGTTGTGCTGCCAGAATCGCGAGGAGAGAACTACAACCTCCGCTGCCTGCTGGAACAAGGGAGAGGAAGGTCTTCATCGAGTACCAAATGTGTGACCAACTGCGGGAGCGCTGCCAGAATGCGGCACCGGAAGGATGATCTTCGCGATCTTGAGATTGGCAAGTGAACGACTACATCACCCACGAGAATCTGCTCTTGTTAACCGCTTTGGAATCTTCAAGGGTGAGTACTCTATCGACTCGTTGCTACAATCTAGTAGATAGATCTTGGCTTGTGTGTGTTCATGCGGTAGAATTTTTTTGTTTTCCATGCTACGAACCCCTACAGTGGTATTAGAGCCGTGTCTATATGTAGATTTGTTGCACGAGTAGAACACAATGGTCATTATGGGCAGTGGTGCTTTTATTATCAATTGCTTTTTGTGTAACATCTTGCGGTATGGTGTTATGAAGCGGCCCGGGCTAACCTTACATGACATCGTTCATGAGACTTGCTCCATGACCAACATGCAACTTGTATTGCATAAGTGTCTTTGCGGGTGTCTGTCTCTCCCATCATAGTAATGATTCAATTTAAAACGGGCACTTGATAGTTCAAGCATCAATGTTGTGGTTCTTGTTCGTAAGTTAGATCGGTACTTAGTGAAAGCCCCAAACCACGTAAAATATGCAAAGAAAATTCGAGGCATCTAACTTTTTGCAGGGCTGTGCTGTGATGTGATATGGCCATGATTGTGATTATATATGATGTATGCAATGTTCCTTATTGTAAGTCGGCAACCGGTAGGAGCCTTATGGTTGTTTTTTAATTTCGTGAATACTTGAGTGTCTATTATTCAAAGTAGTTGTAATAGTTGATACTGGTGGACAACAAACATGGAGTGGTGCCATTGACCTTGACGCCACGCCGGTGATGATGGAGATCATGTTCGTTCTTGAAGATGGAGATCTGAAGCACAAGAAGAAAGGCCATATCATATCACATATTTTGAATTGCATGTGATGTTAATCCTTTTATGCATCTTGTATTGCTTAGATTGCGACGATAGAATTATAATATGATCCCTCTCACAAAACATCAAGTTATAAAGTGTTCATCCTTAGTAGGCACCCTTGCCAAGACTCGTTGTTTCGAAGCACCACATGATGATCGGGTGTGTTAGATTCTGCGAGTGTATACAACGGGAGCAAGCCAGATTTGCTCATGTGGAAGCTAAGGTTTGATCTTGACGAGCCTAGAATGTATAGACATGGTATCAGAACACGGATCATCGAAAGGTAAAGCATGAGTCATATAGTAGATATTATGAACATGTTGATTGTTCGCCTTTGAAACTACATTATGTCTCGTGATGATCGGACTTGATGTAGTGGATTTGGTTCATGTGATCACTAAAACAATGTGAGCGATATTGTTTTGAGTGGGAGTTCACCTAGGTTAATTTAACTATTAATTAGAACTCAATTTGTCATAAACTTAGTCTAAACTATTGCAAATATGTTGTAGATCAATGGCGCCCCCTACCATCAATTTTAATGCGTTCCTAGAGAAAGAAAAGTTGAAAAACAATGGAAGCAACTTCGCGGATTGGTTCCGCAATTTGAGGATTTTACTCAATGCTGGTCAGTTTACCTATGTGCTGGATGCATGATGCGGCTCGGTTGACTGTAGAGCCTCGTTGGGAAACCCCAGGAGCAAGGTGTGATGAGCACAATAGTAAGTTTTACCTCAATTATGAAACCAAGGTTATCGAACCAGTAGGAGTAAGGAAACAACTCCAAGGTGTTGCTAACAACTTGGAACCTGCACAACACAACCTCAAAACTTTGCCCCAACTTACAGTGAGGTTGTCAATCTCACTGGTTTGCTGAAAACAAATAATTAAACATATAGTGTGGAAGATAGTAGTTGCTTGTAGAAAGTAAACGGTAACAGTAGATTATGTATCAATGATAAAGGAATGGACCGGGGTCCACAGTTCCCTAGAGGTGTTCTCCTTAAGATAGAATGCATGTTGGGTGAACAAATTACAGCAGGGCAATTGACAGATTGAGAAAGCATCACAATGCATATACTAGACATCTTGACTCCTGCGAGATTTGATTGGGCATTACAACATAATACATAGACCGTAATCCAACTGCATCTCTGACTAATAATCCACCTTCAGGTTATCATCTGAACCCCTTCCGGTATTAAGTTGCAAGCAATAGATAATTGCATTAAGCAATGTGTGTAACATAAACAATACAATTGCTCCATGAATAAAGGATTGTTGTTTTCTCCATAGTAGCAACAACACATCTACAACCTTGAGATTTCTGTCACTTCCCCAGATTACTAGAGGCATGAACCTACTATCGAGCATAAATACTCCCTCTTGGAGTTACAAGCATCTACTTGGCCAAGATAGCTACTAACAACGGAGAGCATTCAAGATCACAAATAACATAGACATGATAGAATCAATAATAAATCTGACATAGTATCTCAATAACCGTCGGATCCCCCACAAAAACAACATTTATGATTACAAATAGATGATCTTGATCATGAACGGAGCTCACAAGATCTAAACATGATAGCACAAAGGAGTAGAAACAACCATCTAGCTACTGTATGGACCCATAGTCCAAGGGTGAACTACACATGCATCACTCCAGAGGCTGGCATGGTGATGAAGAAGGCCTCCGGGATGATCTCTCCCCTCCGGCAGGGTGCCGGGAAGAGCTTCAGATCCCCTAATATAGGGACGATGGTGGCGGCGGCTATGGATTGTTTCATGGATATTTGATCGGGTGCTAAGGGTTTCTACATCGGGGTGCTTTTATAGGCGAAGGGGCAAGTTCGGTGGGTGCCCGAGGGGCCCACACCTAGGGCTGGCGTGCCCCCTGGTCGCGCCGCCACCAGGTGTGGCCGCCTCAAGGCCCCACTTCGAATGCCCTTTTGACTCCCTCTTCGCTCCGGTAAAATATTGACATTGTCTTTTGTTCCGTCCAATTTCGAGAATATTTCCTTACTAGCTTTTTTGAAACCAAAACAGCAGAAAACAAGCAATTAGCACTGCGACATCTTGTCAATAGGTTAGTTCCGGAAAATGTATAAAAATACCTCAAGTGTAGACAAAACATAACAAAGTTGATACTAAACAAGCATGGAACATAAAAAATTATAGATACGTTTACGACGTATCAAGCATCCCCAAGCTTAAATCTTGCTCATCCTCGAATAGGTAAGTGATAAAAAGAATAATTTTTGAGGTGACATGCACCATCACAATTTTGATCAAGGAATTTGTAAAGCATTTATAGCTGGGATCAAAGTACTCTAAACATGATCATGAAAGATGTAGCTCTAACAATAAGACAAAGCAACTATGTTGTAACATGAAAAGGTACAAACAAAGATCATGAATAACAATGCATTGAAAGACGTTTGTTTGTTTCACATATAGAAAACATAGCAAGAGTGGTATTGGGATTGTCCCTCATGGAGTAGCAAAACATAAATGCATAGGACACCTTCAAAGTTCATAAGGGTGACTAGATACAAATAGTTTAAGAACAATCAATATCAACATTATAAATCAATCAATAAGTTTTGGGACAATGCACATAAAACTAAGAATGGCAACTATGCTCTCTTAATTGGTGCATAAACATAGAAGGTGGAGACTTGACATAAAAATAAAGAAGAAAGGGCCCGTCATAGAGGGAAGCAGGGATTTCAAGTTTCATAAAGAGCTTCCAAAAATTATGGTACTTATTAGCTTTCAGCTCTTATTGCCCCTATCATAAGCATCTTGAAGTGATTAAGGTTAAAGTGAAACAAATATGGAGTATATGCTTGACAAATCATAAGTTGGCAATCTCATGTCCCTTGAGTACGAGGGCTGTTCCTCATGCTACTCAACTTTAGTCACAAGCAAGTTCTTGTCATTGTAAGTATATGTTTATCATAGAGAACCGCCAACGGGGTACCCCTTGACCCATGACACGGGAGCTATCCCATATCAAGATGACAAGGCAACAGACAGTGAGCATCTCAGCAATCTTCTTATTTACCATGGGTATGGTGCTATTTTTTTTATTTTGTTCTCTCTTTTTTTCTATATTTTTTCTGAAGGTGCTTCATGGGTTGCTCACTATGGTGATGCTGCAAGTTTCCACCATGATTAGGCATGGCTTAGGCTAGCCGCCTAGGCGTTTCTCTAACACATATATAATACTCCATGAACTTACAAGCTCCCCTTTTATTTCACACCGTCGACATCCATAAACAAAAGATCATGATATCAACTGGGTAATATGTACATGTGTTGAAAGCGTTCCCCATGACATCATGGTTCTGCTAATTCCCAACTTATAAGTGCAAGCATATACAACATAGATGACACAATGGTTCAAGTTTATTAAGGCGCAAGAAATAAAGTGTGCCATCAAGTTTGTGACAGCTTTAATCACTAATTTTCACATAACAATTTTAATTTGGAAGATAGATAAAACATGAATATACTTGGAATGGTGTAACACACCATGCATAGGAATTTATAGGGGACTCTTTGGAATAAGTTGGTTTCTTGGGAATTGGATGCATGAGTAGAGCTTACTCAGTACAAGTGGAGGCTAGCAAAAGACTGTGAGCGACCAACTAAGAGAGCAATAATGGCCATAATCATGCAGGGCGACAAAACATTATGAATTAAAGCATAAAGTGGTATCACAAGTCAAAAACTAAATGATCATAGAGGCTAAGTGACTGGTTCATAGTCTTAACATGGTGTAAGCATGTGCCAAGTCAACCCAAATTAAGCATCAAAGGAGAATACCACAATAGTACGCTTTTGTATGTCAAAACAACGCGTGATTCTTTCAAGGCACATTAAGCAATCTCAATTGTTTGGAACAAGTCATGCTCAGAAATAATCACTAGGCATAAGGTCAGATCAACATCTAGCATGACATGATAAAGTCTAGGCCTCAGTCAAAACAATGCTCCTTTTGTACCACTATAAGCATGAAACTTTCTACTCCTTCTCCAACACTAATCAACTTATTTGAAACAAAACATGGAAGAGGGGGTCCAACTAATTTATTCATCAAACCAAACAAAAGAAAACCAAAAACGAAAACTAAGACACTCCAAGAACAACACAACAGTGCATGAAGCAATAAAAATGAAGTGTCTAGAAAGGGACCTGAGATTTTTATTGATGAAGAAGGGGATGCTTTGGTCATCCCCAAGTGAAAGGATCGTATGGGAACCTAGAGGGGGGGGCGAATAGGTGCTACTTCAAATTTTCTTATTTTTTCAAAATAGGGTTTGATAAGAAAGGTAAAATCTCTAGATTATGAAACTAAGGTGAATGTACCTATATGTCACACGAGTACCAACTAGCACAACACTAAGCAAGAACAAGTAAAGTAAAGTGCGATAAAGGATAAAAGTGACCAAAGTGGTGGACGCGGAGACACAAGGATTTTTTCCCCATAGTTCCTTCCTTTTGAGGGAAGTACGTCTATGTTTGGAGAGGGGGTGGTATCAAACCACCTACGCCATGAAAGGATTCCCTTGTTCTCCGATGAACCTCACCCCAATGGGTTCGATTCACCTCTTCCACTATATCGGCAACCTTCAAGGTGGAAGTCGGCACCTTTACAACTAATTCGAGGCACACATCCACAACTTAATTGGAGGCTCCCGAATACAAGAAAGCTCTCAAACAATCAAAGACAAACTTGTAAGAACCAAATCTAGAACTAGAGTTTCCAAAGAAACACTGGAGCAAGGGGCCCTCAAGTGAATGGGGGGGGGGGGGTAAATGAAGATCTCTCTTGGAAGCAATAGATCAAGGGCTCCTCCTTTGACTCTCCAAAGATCAATGACTTTGGATGGTTGAGTGAAGAGATCTTGGCGATTGGGTGGCTCAAATGGAGGTGGTGTTCTTGAGTGAAACGAGCAACTACTCAAGGTAGGTGAAGGGTGCATTTATATCCCTTGGAGTGGATCTTCCCATTGATCATTAAATGCACCGGTACTACCAGTACCCAAGCGGTAGTACCGGACAACACCAGTACTACCGGTCAGGTACCGGACCAGGTACCGGAGATGCACTACACGGATGGGCCAGCCTCAGACAACACCGAAACAACTTAGAGGTGCTACGCTAAGCGGTAGTACCGGTCATGAGACGCGGTACTACCGGTCCGAGTGGTAGTACCGGCTCCAGGTACCGGTTGGTACTGAGAGGAATTGAGAGATCTTGTCAACCCTTGGAGTCGCCCGGTACAGCTGAGCGGAACTACCGTGGTCAAGCGGTGGTACCGCTTTGTGCAAGCGGTACTACCGGTTGGAGCGGTAATGCCGCCCCGCGGTATCGGGTGGTACTGAGGGTTGGCGAGATCTTCTCCTCCCTCGCAGATGCGACTGGTACAACAAAGCGGTACTACCGGTGCCAAGTGGTAGTACTAGATGTGACTTCGGGTACTACCGGTCAGCGCTGGCGCCTTTGGCAAGTGCCAAATGTGGGAAATTCATTTTTCTTGCCTCAACCTTAAAAGAACCTGAGATACACTTAGCGCACAATTAAACCGATAGGTGTGTTATCATCAAACATCAAAATCATAAGAATAGGAAGTGCACTTTCAATCTCCCCCTTTTTGGTGTTCGATGACAACACACCTTTGCAAGATAATATTATGAAGATAAACATGGTTTTTGGAAAATAGAGACGGGGCTCCCCCTAGATGAGTAGGATCAATCCTCCCCCTCTATTTTACAAACCCATCAAGAGTGCACAAATAAAGATAACAACATTTAGACTCATACCTTTGCACAATAAAATGTGATGAGAAAAGTATTGGCAATGGATAAGACATATCATCACAAAGATGGATCCATAAAATACCCACATAGTCTCAACATACATAGCACGAGTAGTAGCACGAGTAGTTCCCAAATAGTTAGTACGTAGATTTCACACATAATTGAGGCAAAAAAAGTTCACAAGCAATTAAAAGATCAAAGCAAGAACGAGCTTGTGACTTTCCCATGCAACACCCGCATGCCTAGGGTGCACCTTCTCCCCCTTTGGCATCAAGACACCAAAATAGGGACAAGAGCAAAACTAATGTCCGAAAGTCAATCCTCCTCATCATCATAGTCCTCCTCATAGGTTGGTGGAGCACGGTACGAGGAAGAGACATCATAATCCTAGACGTTGTGCTTGGAGATCCATTGGTCTTTGGGGGTAATGTTGTTCTCGGACCCTTTGGAGACGGTCATGCCTTGGGATTCCATCAACTCTTTCTGACAAGAATATGATTTATTGGCATACACATGAGACTCATACATGCGCTTTTGGTTGTCAAACTGGATACAGAACAACTTTTTGAGCTTGGCTTCCATCCTCTTGACCCAAGAGGGCTGGGCATGCTTGTGACGGGAGACAACATAATCAGCATCACGGCCACTGTCTGCATCATCAGAATCTGCCTCGAGCACATTGCCATCTTCGTCCACCTCATCACCGTCCGCATTGCGAGGCTTAGCATGCCTTTTGATCTTGAGGGCCTTGGGCTTGCGCACAACAAGACGACGAGAGGAGAAGGTCCTGGCAATGGGAGGACACTTGGCAACAATGAGAGCCATGATGTAGGGAGCGAATGGGGGAACCCTCCGGGAGTGAGCCGCAGCCACCATCTCATTACATATAAAGTCCATTACATCAAGAGGGGTGCCAGAGTCGCGGTTGAGAAAGGTGTTGAGCAACAGATCAACCAAAAATCCATGAATCTCATTTTTGTTGCCCGCACGAGGAGCAACGGTCTCACGGAAGATGCAGTGGAGAATTTCATAAGTGGGGAGAAGATCCTTGATCTTACCAACAACATCGCGGCCCCGGATATAGAGAGGGGCAAGAACCTCCTTCTCGGAGGGGTGCTCACGCAAGTAGAAGCGGAAGCCAGAGGGAGTGTCATGGCCGCGATCTTCATATCCCAGAATTTCAGCAAATTCAGCAAGAGTGGCCTCCTTAAGTGCACCTTGAGTCATCCAAGTGATTTTCCGGGCTCGGTTTGTTGAGAAGTGAGCAGTGGCATAAAACTAAGCAATGAGAAGAGGATCATAATCGTGGCGGAATTCCATAATAGGGAGCAATCCAAGGTGAGAGCAGATTTCTTTAGCCTTAGCAAAGTACTCAAGATGCCTGTTGAGATGGTTCATATCAATCCACAACTGCGGCACAACCATTTGAAAATTCTTCATAAGGACTTCATTGTATAAGCGCTCTTGGAAGTCGTTGTAGAACAAACTCTCTTCCCTACCCTCGTCACGGGCACGACCATAGGGACTATCAACCTTCAGGGAGTGGAACTCAGCATCAGATATATCAGACAGTAACTTTGGCCCTGAGGGCCCTAAGCTGTAGCTCTTGGAGCGCCCCGAAGAAGGAGGACAAGGAGGGGGGCACTGCCACGACCAGCAGACCGCTTGGTGACCCCCCCACGACCACCACGAGAGGCTCGAATCTTCATTCGACTGCTAGGCCGAGGCATGACTTCTTCTTCTTCAGACTCCGACTCTTCCTCTACAATCTCGTGACTAGCCTTGGAGCGTTTATGAGCGCCCCTCGAACCACCTGCACCTGTGATAGCAAGAGGGAGAACAGCAGGGGGATAAGGGCACAAAAACCCAAAACAAACCTAAAAAAATCCAAGCTTTAGAGAAGAGTTGTGGTCAGCTGGGAACGGTACTACCAGAACTTGGAAGAGGTAGTACCGCCTGCGAGAGGTAGTACCGGAATTTTTTTCCGGTACGGATACTTGCACAAACTCAGTAGAACTTGGCCCCAAATCAACCTCAAAACTTCCTAAAACAACGATTCCTCTGGGCAACGAGTAGAGTTTGGCAGTACAACCTCAAAACAATTGACTTTCTCCAAGAATCTATGGGATACTAGACCCAATGAAGAAAATTAGGAAGAGGGGAAAGGGGGCGGTTGTACCAAAATCCATGGCGGTAGATAAGGATTAGGAGGCTGCAAGGAGTCCGAATCCTATGAGGATCCGGCGAGAGGAGGGCGCGGCGGGGCTCCGGTGGCAACAAGAGCTCCGGCAATGGCGGCGGTATGTGTGGGGAGCGGGGAATAATGAGGCACTGAACGGTGCCCCGCCCCCGACCCAACCTATACCAGAAAACACCGACCGGTAGTACCGGTTCAGCAACTGGTAGTACCGGACATACGACCGGTAGGACCTCTCCGGGAGCAGTTTCTAGGACTCGGCCTGGGAACTAACCAGGTCTGGTAGTACCGCTCCTAGTCCGGTAGTACCGGTTCCACCTGATTCCATAGCCAGGGACAATAGAGGGGTTCTTGTGCGGATTAGATAGGGGTTTTTTGAGGAAGTAGAATGGCTTGGGTTGAGATAATCAAACTGTGTGAAGCACATGCACTCTGAAATAAGGATAAAAATATCAAAAACCAAAGGAGAGTGCATGAAACTAAGATCAACAAAGAATCAACAAATGACAAACACGAGTAAACGCCAACCTCTCGAGTGTGAGAGGGCGGTGGCCTAGGCCACCATGTTTGAGTATACTCGGCTTGGCACCACGAAGATATATCTTGGGTCCATTACCGAAACTCATCATATAAGCTCACATATCACAAAATGATATTAAGAGAAATGATTTTTATCGCTTTGGGCATAATGGGGGGAGGGATAGTCCAATTAATTAGGACCGCACTCCCCCTATATCCATGCCAGCACCTAAAACAAATAAGAGTTAAGACATAGGTGAGTATGCAAGGTGATCAAGTCAAGCTAGTTGAATCTATGATATTTAGTTCATTCCCCAAATAAAAAAACCTTTCTTCATCAAGTGGCTTCGTGAAGATGTCAGCAAGTTGGTCTTTGGTTGACACATAAGATAGATCAATATCACCTCGAGCAACATGATATCTAATGAAGTGATGGAGAATCTCAATATGCTTTGTCCTTGCGTGATCCACCGGATTGTAGGCAATCTTGATAACACTTTCATTGTCACATAGAAGAGGCACTTTGTCACAATGGACATCGTATTCCTTTAAAGTTTGCCTCATCCATAGCAATTGGGTGCAAGCACTAGCAACTGACACATACTCGGCTTTGGCGGTGGAGAGAGATATACAATTTTGCATCTTAGAAGACCAACATACCAAGGACCTACCAAGGAATTGGCAAGCCCCAGATGTTTATTTTCTATCATCCTTATCACCAGCCCAATCCGAGTCCGTGTATCCATAAAGAGCAAATGTTGACCCTCAAGGATACCAAAGACCATAATGGGGGGTATGAACCAAATATCGAAAGATTCTCTTAACCGCCATCAAATGGCTTTCTTTAGGAGCCGCTTGATATCTTTCACACACACCTACACTCAACACAATATCAGGTGTAGATGCACAAAGGTAAAACAAAGAACCAATCATAGACCGGTATACCTTTTGATCCACATCTTTACCATTGGGATTTTGTTCTAGATGAGTCTTTGTAGCCATGGAAGTAGGGGCTCCATTTAAGTCTTTCATATTGAATCTTTTGAGCATATATTGAGTATACTTGGCTTGGTTGAAGAATGTCCCTCCTCTAACTTGCTTGATCTGAAGACCAAGAAATACCCTTAACTCCCCCATCATAGACATCCGGAACCTACTAGTCATAAGCTTTGAGATTCATCATTAAAAGATTTGTTAGATGAGCCAAAGATAATATCATCAACATATATTTGGCATACAAAAATCTCCCCATTGACCTTCTTAGTAAAAAGAGTGGGATCGATTTTCCCAACCTCAAACCCACGGTCAAACAACAACTCTCTAAGGTGCTCATACCACATGCGTGGGGCTTGTTTGAGCCCATAGAGCGCCTTGTCAAGTTTGTAGACATGGTTTGGGAAGTTGGGATCTTGAAATCCCGGGGGTTGCTTTACATATACCAACTCATTTAAGAGACCATTAATAAATGCACTTTCTACATCCATTTGTTGCAACTTAAAGTTGTGATGTGCCGCATAAGCAAGAAGGATACAGATGGACTCAAGGCGATCCACGGGTGCATATGTCTCTCCATAATCAATGCTTTCAATTTGAGAGAACCCTTGTGCAACCAATCTTGCCTTGTTCCTTACTATAATTCCATGCTCATCTTGCTTGTTCTTGAATATCCACTTGGTGCCTAGGTAATCCTTTGTATTCTCAACTAACTTCCATACTTTGTTTCTCTCAAAGTTGTTGAGCTCTTTGTGCATTGCTTCCGACCAATCCGAATCTTCAAGAGATTCCCACACTTTCTTGGGTTCAATCCTGGAGATGTGTGCTTGGTGTTCACTGAACGTCTTCAATTGTGCTCTTGTGGAAATTCCTCTCCTTAGATCACCAACCACATTCTTTAGAGAGTGGTCTCTTAATTCCAACATCCTATCCGTTCTAGCTTCACGACGAGTGTGGATCTCCTTGTTGTTTCTTGGGGGGAACTCTTCATCATTTTGGTCCTCGTCTTGAGCATTAACTTGACCTTGATCATCACAGGAATCATTCTCTTCATTAAGAGGCAAAGATTGACCTTGGTCTTGATCTGGCACATTACGAGCATTGAGTTGAGCTTGTCTTAAGGCATTTTGTATGGATCTTGCTTGTATAATTGACTTGGCACCACTTGACATTCTAGAGATTGGAGACTCAAGCTCTTCCTCACTAGAGATGTCACCTTGATCAACATGTTGAGGGTCCACAGCTTGTCTTTGGCTTGGGTCATTGTCCTTCTCTTTGGATGGAGCTTGTTGTTGTTGTTGTTGTTGTGAAGATGAGGGCTCCACTTGAGTAGAGCATAGTTCTTCTCGATCCGCCATAAGGGGTTCCTCAACGGGGCGGATATATCCCACACCCATTTTTCCTATGGCATCCTGAGGCATTTCATCATCTGCATCACAAGCATCAACACGCCCCCCTTGGGGACCATCATATTCTTTGAAGGTCACACTACAAGATTCCATGATGCCTCCAGAGAGCTTATCGTAGATTCTATAAGTGTGAGATTTGAGACCATAGCCAACAAAAACACCCTCTTATGCTTTAGACTTGAATTTGGACAAACGAACACCTTTTATGAGATAGAAACACTTACAACCGAACACCCAGAAGTAAGATATGTTGGGATTGTTATCGGTAAGTATTTCATATGGAGTCTTGTTCAATTATTTGCGGAGGTAGAGCCAGTTTGATGCATGGAAAGCGGTGGAGATGGCTTCGGCCCAAAAGTTGTTTGGATATTTAAACTCTGCCAACATGGTCCTTGCCATCTCAATAAGAGTCCAGTTCTTCCTCTCGGCTACACCATTTTGTTGAGGGGTATATGCAGCGGAATATTGGTGTTTTATCCCCTCATCACCAAGGAAATCATTGAAGGTGTAGTTCTTGAACTCGGTGCCATTGTCGCTTCTTATTATCAACACGGGGACATTGTATTGATGTTGAACCAAGTTGATGAAGTCGATGAAGGTCTTTTGGGTCTCACTTTTCAACTTGAAGAAATATACCTGATGGGGATATGCCTACCGGGGTATACCCAGCAGGACGTTTCCTACTGGCCCAAGCGTCAGCGAGTGGGCCTGCAGGACAGCGACTGGATCAAGACTTGGCGTGGACTCAAGCGCTGGAAGCTGAAGGCCCAGAAGCGTAGCTAGGCCCAGTCGGACTAGGTCATAGAATCTCCGAATTCTTAAGTAATTCGGTTGTGATCTGTAAACCCTAGAGAGGTGAGTCTATATAAACCTCCCTATAGGACGCATAGAGGACACATTTCATCATACACCCTAGCGACTCGCCGCCTAGCCTCCGAGCTCGCCCCATTATACTCTCACCATAATACCATCTAGCAGGAGTAGGTCTTTACCTCCGGGGGGCGAACCTAGGTAAACCCTTGTGTCTCAGCCCTCATCTCGCACCGCAGATGGCTGGCCGCCCTTGCCCATGTTCTACTACTCGCTGCCGATTGTAGCATCTGCCGTGGTCATTCCCACGATAGTGGCGCCCACCGTGGGGCCTGGCCGGTCAGGCCGGTGTTCTGCGGCGAGATCCAATCTTCCCATCAACGAGTCGATCGCCACCGGCCGCATGATCGCGATCGGCGAGATGCTCCAGATCTTGCCGAGCAGCTACGTCATGGCGGCGCGACCCGTCACGCATAGCATGATCCTGCCGGTCGGCACGATCAGCCTCTTCGTTGGCCTCACCGACGTCATCATCTCGGAGGACTCGGCTCGCATCCATGAGTCGCCGCCACGCGACCGGCTCTTTGAGAGTCAGGTCCGCAGGATCCACCGCCTCGCCTCCGAGTACGACTCGGCCCACAGCAACGTGGCTGAAACCACCGCGGCCACGGACGACGCGGCCCTCAACGACGACGCTGATTAGGCGACCCCGGCGTTACTCGCCTGATCCATTGTCGCCGCGTCACCCGCGGGCTCCATCACCTAGGTCTCCAACGTCGGAGACTTCGAGGATACCTCCATCCTCGGGATCTTCGACTTCGATTCCGGGTCGGAGAACTTCGCCGACCTCCGCGACGGAACCGGCCGCCACGCCGCGACCTACATGGAAAATGGCGCCGACCCACCGGAAGACCCATTCTCCACGCCGATCCCTCCAAACGTGATGGCGACGGAGGTCGAGGAACTCCGCCTGAAGCTAGCGAAGGCAGTCCGCAAGGAACAAGCCGAGCGCGAAAAATTTCGCCTCGAGCAGGTGACGGCGCAGGAGCTGTCGCACTACCACCAACTCCGAATCAGGTCGCGCCTGAACCCCACCGTCCAGGGGCGCGCCCTGAATTTCGACGATGAGAACGACCCGGCCCGCGCGGCCGAGCGCGCGATCTGCGAGAACGCGCCGCCAGGAGGAAGCACTCGGCCCCCACCAGGAGCAACGGCCAATGGCGCCCCGCCACCACCCAACCGCGCACCCCCAGGGAACAGCCAAGGATCATGGTCTCCTCACGGGAGCGAGACGCGAACGGCCTCCCGTTGTTCTCCACCCCAATGGACAACCTCGTCACGGGCCGAGCAGCAGTCGACAACATTGAAGCCACTGGGGAAGGCGCCCTGCAGATCCAATACGCTAGGGATCTGCTCGCCAAAGCGGTCGAGCAACAAAACGCAGGCGTCAACTCACAGGGTCGGATGTACTCGTGTTCATCGGGCAGCAGAGCGGCCTCAAGCGGCCGCCCCATGGTGGCGAACACTCTCAACTGCCCGCCACCCGAACTCCTGCAGCTCCAACACCGACCCGCGAACGCGGCACTCTCCACCAACGATCCTAGGCCGGCGACCAACTTCGTCGCCGCCAACGGACAACCCGTCGACGCCCGCACCCACATCATCAACAACCAGAGCTGGCGTGCACGCCAGCCTGACGACCTGCGGCACACCCTCACCAACCGCCGCGACAGTGAGCCGAGGGGGTCGCTGAGCCGCATCGGGCCCTAGTGCTTCAGACTGATGATCCGAGGCGAAAGATACCCGGCGAACATCAAAGCACCGAAGAAAATAGAGAAGTACGACCCCTCGTACGATCCCTCCGTGTGGCTGGATACCTACCTCATGGCGATGGGGATCACAGGCCACACCGACCTACTAGCCGCCCGCTACCTCCCCCTGATGATGGAGGGGGCGTGCAGGCAGTGGATCAACACCCTTCCCGCGGATAGCATCGACTCCTGGGAGGAGATGCGCGAGGCCTTCGCCAGGCACTTCGAGGGTTCATACACCCGCGCCACCACCATCGAGAACCTGGAACGGTGCGTCCAGGGACCCCGCGAGTCGACCAGCAGCTGGGTCCAACGGTGGCAAGATCTGTGGTACAACGCGGTCGGAATCCACCTAGACACCGCGATCCACTGCTTCAAGACCTCGTGCCGCTACGAGCCCCTGGTCAACAAGCTCAAACGAGCGTACCGCACACTCGACAACATACCGGACCTCCTGGAGATTGCAAAAAGGTATGCGGAGGAGGACCCAAACCAAGAAACCGACGACGAGTCGGGAGGACACCGCCGCACGAGCGGCCACGACAATGGGAGACGGCCCTACTTACGCTACAGCAACACTCGCCTCACCAGCAAGCGCCGCAGTGACGGGCGAGTCGACTTCGTCGCCACCGCTGGATACGCGCAGCGTGAGCCCAAGAGCTTCCGCCGCGACTAGGGACAACGCCGCGACGGTGGCAACTACAAGGCGAAGCCGAGGTTCAACCCCGCGGCCCTTCTTAACTAACCTTGTGTATTTCATAGCAGGGAAGGAAAACCCGCCACGCACACGACCGCCGACTGCCACTCTCTCAAACAATATTTCTTCCCACTAAGACTTGCATGAGATGGAGGACCAAAGAGATCCACATGAAGGAGCTCTAAGATCCTCGTTGACTTGATGCGGTTCTTTGGCTTGTGGGGAGTATCATGCATCTTTCCTAGAACGCAAGCCCTGCAAACACGATATTTGGCAAAGGAAACATTTTCTTTTAGTCCAACAATATGGCCCTCCTTGTGGAGACTTTGCAAAGTTCTCATATTGACATGGGCTAGTCGGCGATGCCATAGCCAACCCACATCGGGCCTTTCCGAATAAGCACATCACAATTGTAGTGGTTTTCCCTGAGAAGTCCACCACATACAAGTCATGTTCGACGTACCCAACCAAAGCGACCTTGAGAGACTTGCTCCACATGAGGACCACAATATCATCATCAATAAAGACGGTAAAGCCCATTTTTCCAAGAGCATGGACGGAAAGTAAATTGTAACCAAGGGTCTCAACAAGCATGACATCCACGAGTGTAATATCATGAGAAACCACTACCTTGCCGAAACCCATTACCTTTGACTTTGACTTGTCGGCATATGTCACGGATATTTGATCATCATTTGGCCTTAATTCCTTGACAATAGACGAGGTTCCGGTCATATGACTTGTGCAACCACTATCAAGCACCCAGTTTGACCCTCCGGAAGCATATGTCTACAAAAGATCAAGCTAATTTTTAGGTACCCATTTTTCAATGGGTTAGCAACAAGGGTCTTGGGGACCCAAATATACCAAGCAATATAACCATCATATGGGCCAACATATTGTGCATACACATCACCATAATAATCATGCATTAGAACATAGTAAGGGTTAGCACTTCCCACAAAATCATCATGAGACATTGTTTTACCACTTGTGGTCTTACTATCCACAATGGCCTTGTTTTTTCTCTTGTGCGAGCTTGGCCTTCTTCTTCTTGTTCTTCTTCTTCTTCTTGGCTTTGGAGGCAAAACCAATGCCCCCTTTCTCACCATTTGACCTTTGCTTACTTAAGAGGTCATCAATGGACTTGTTACCTTTTGGAAATGTGGCCTTAGATAGCTCCCCCTTCAACCTAGAATTTTCTTCAAGAATAGTTGTACTACTAGAGGGAATGAAATTACTAGGTGAAGGAATATTGGTCAATTGAGTTTGAAGCTTTTCATGGGACTTTGTGAGTGACAAGAGTTCACTTTCCAACGCCTTGTGAGCCTTGTTAAGTAAACTAAAGTCCTCGGCAAGTTTTTCATAAACCACACCAAACTCAATCTTGTCCTTTTAGCCCTTTTATATTTAGCAATAGCATGATCACGTTCCTTTATGAGTCTATTAACAATTACGTCATTGGCCCCATCAATCCCTTCAAGTTTTAGTTCAAGAGACATCCTAGTTTCTTGTTCTTCTTCTAGAGCATTATTTAGGCCATCTATGTCAATCTCGTGTCTCTCCCAAGTTTACATCTTACATCAAGAAGCTCTTGTGTATGGGGAAGTTGATCTAAGATGTTCCCAAAATTCATCTTGGCATCCCCTTGTAAGTTAGTCACAAACTCATCTAAAGCAACTAACTCCCTTTTTACTTCAAGAGACATCTCATCATCAATTTCAGCATTAGCTAAGGGATTGGAGTGAGATGATGAGGATACCTCCGTTCCTCTTGCCATAAGGAAAGTGACGTTCTTGTTGGGAGTATTCTCATTTGGAGAATCAAAGAGGGAGAATGTCAGAGTAGAAGTAGTGGCTAGAGAAGCCACACCACTTGATGTTTCCTCTTCCTCATCTTCATCATCTTCATTGTCGGAGGAGAATTCTTCATGAGTGATCAATACAATTTCGCCCTTCTTCTTATTGATTGGATTCTTCTTGATGAAGGGTTTATTGTAAGGAGCTTTGGAAGTTTTCTTTGGCACGAGGTTGCCACCATGATCTTCTCTTCTCTCAAAGAGACAACTGTCCATAAAGTGATATCGGTCGCCACAATTGAAGCAAGTTCTCAATTTCGGGATATTGCCTCTTTGTCCATTGGGGTTGCTTCTTCGCTGCATTTCCATCTTGGCCTTGGCGGGGTTCTTCCAGAAGTCCGTTGCTTAGAAGGCCATATATTGACCATGAGCAATCTTGACATCATCGAGGTGGCTCATGGATAGGACTTTATCACCATCATATCCATCCCCACGTTCCACAACTTTGGCCTTCAATGCAAGGTGGAAAACATTGCTCATTCCAAGGGCTCGAGCATGGGCATCTTTGGCATTCTTGGCGGCAACCTTGAAAGAGGCCATCTCTTGCATAACTTCATTGGAGGTCATGGGGTAGTAGTTGTGTCTTCCTTGTAGGCTCTTCAAGTCGGTGGGCTCAAAGGGTATGAGTGCACTCACATATTTCCTTTTTATCCAAGCCTCATCCACATGTGAGGCACCCATATTTCTAAAAGCGGTGGCGGTGGATTTGAGCCTACGATACATGTCTTCATGATCTTCATCTTCCTTCATATAGAAGCCTTCGACATCATTGCTTAGTGCATCATACTAGTTCCTTCTCATGCTCTCATTCCCAATGTACAACTCAGTGAGAGAATCACAAGCTTACTTGGCGGTGTTGAGGTTCTCAATGTGCGGGAACCATTTTGTACCCAAACCTTGTTGTATCATGTGCAAGGCGGTGGCATTGAGTTGACTATTGACAAATTATCTTCTTGTCAAGTTGTTGGGATCCCCAATAAAGATTCCTTGTTCAATGATGCTCCATAACTCAATACAAGAGCTGTGCACATGAGATTTCATCAGAGATTGCCATTGAGAAAAAGTAGATGCATCTAGCTTTGGTGGGTCTCCTCTATTGTTTATATGAGGGTGAGTAATTGGAGGGTCGGGAGAGAACCATGCATGAGAGTCATGGTGCTCTCCCTTCCCACCATCCCTTTTTGTGGAGGAATTATTGTTGTCTTGATTACCCCCCACCACCATACCCTTAGGTGATACCGGGGCATTCACCTTAGGTAATACTGACGGAGGTTCCTCTTGAGGAGAAGGGGATGATGAGCCATCTTTATCTTTAATAAGTTGCTCAAGTATTTTTTTTGATCTTGTTGACCATGGTGGAGCTCAATCTTGTTTCCAAGTTTTTGAGATCATCCATGGTCACCGAGGTAGGCTCACCACCACCTTCCCCATCGTTTCTACCCATATACTCTTAGGCGGTAAAGCCCGAATAAAGAGCCGAGGCTCTGATACCAATTGAAAGGATCGTATGGGCACCTAGAGGGGGGTGTGAATAGGTGCTACTTCAAATTTTCTTCTTTTTTCAAATTAGGGTTAGATTATGCAACTAAGGTGAATTTACCTATATGTCACATGAGTACCAACTAGCACAACACTAAGCAAGAACAAGTAAAGTAAAGTACGGTAAAGGATAGAAGTAACCAAAGTGGTGGACGCGAAGACACAAGGATTTGTTTCCCGTAGTTCCTTCCTTTTGAGAGGAAGTACGTCTACGTTTGGAGAGGGGGTGGTATCAAACCACCTACGCCACGAAAGGCCTCCCTTGTTCTCCGATGAACCTCACCCTGATGGGTTCGATTCACCTCTTCCACTATATCGACAACCTTCAAGGTGGAAGCCCTCACCTTTAAAACTAATTCGAGGCACACATCCACAACTTAATTGGAGGCTCCCGAATACAAGAAAACTGTCAAACAATCAAAGACAAACTTGTAAGAACCAAATCTATAACTAGAGTTTCAAAAGAAACACTAGAGCAAGGGGCCCTCAAGTGAATGAGGGGGTAATGAAGATCTCTCTTGGTGAAGCAATAGATCAAGGGATCCTCCTTCGATTCTCCAAAGATCAATGACTTTGGATGGTTGAATGAAGAGATCTTGGCGATTTGGTGGCTCAAATGGAGGTGGTGTTCTTGAGTGAAATGAGCAAATACTCAAGTTAGGTGACGGGTGCATTTATATCCCTTGGAGTGGATCTGCCCGTTGAGCATTAAATGCACCGGTACTACCGATACCCAAGCGGTAGTACCAGACAACAGCGGTACTACCGGTCAGGTACCGAACTAGGTACCGGAGATGCACCACACTGATGGGCCAGCCTCAGATAACACCGGAACAACTTAGCGGTGCTATCGCTAAGCGGTATTACCAGTCAGGAGACACGGTACTACCGGTTCGAGCGGTAGTACCGGCTCTAGATACCGGTTGGTACTGACAGGAATTAAGAGATCTTGTCAACCCTTGGAGTCGCCCGGTACAGCTGAGCGGAACTACCATGGTCAAGCGGTAGTACTGCTTTGTGCAAGCTGTACTACCGGTTGGAGCGGTAGTGCCACCACGCAGTACCGGGTGGTACTGAGGGTTGGCGAGAGTTTCTCCTCCCTCGCAGATGCGACCGGTACAACGAAGCGGTACTACTGGTGCCAAGCGGTAGTACTGGATGTGAATTCCGGTACTACCGGTTAGCACTCGCGCCTTTGGCAAGTGCCAAATGTGGGCAATTCATTTTTCGTTCATCAACCTTAAAGAACCGGAGATACACTTAGCGCACAATTAAACCGATAGGTGTGTTATCATCAAACATCAAAATCATAAGAATAGAAAGTGCACTTTCACCAAGCTTTGACACTTGTACCTCTTGAATATTTCTTGGGGTGACACGGGGTGGCATCCCCAAGCTTGAGCTTTTGTCCATTCTTCATCTCATGACATCGTTCTTTCCCTACACTTGAAAATTTCCTTCATACAAAACAATCTTCATTAGCAACATTACTGTATTAAAGATAATAAGCCTTTGGGTTTAGTTTTAACACAAGTAAAACTTTCATTAAAACACAAGCTACTGTAGCAATTCCTTTTAAAAATCTCTAGTGATCAAAGAGAACTCAAAAATAAACCGATAAGAGGCAAATACAAAAAATGGCAGAAATTTGTCAAAACAGACCAGCAGGTAAAAACTGATTTTTTCGAAGACCTTCTGCTGCTCAAATATAAAAGTGTTGAACTAACGGAAGTTATATAACAACCTGGGGCATAATCTTAGAAAATTACAGCTCAATCCGACATACAGGGATTTTTCATGAATTTTTACAGTGAAACACAAAAATCTGTTTCGGGACAGCAACTTCCCCAAATCTGACTTCTCTCTCATTAGAGGTTATTCTTGGCACACAAAAACCACAGAAAAAGGATAAGGAGAGGTTATTACAGAAGTAATAACTTCCAAGACTAAACAAAAGAAAAACCTACTGAAATTTGGGTTATCTCCCAATTAGTACTTTTCTTTAACGCCTTTAAGTTAGGCATAGAAAGCAAGAATCAAGTATTTTCAAATAAAAAAGCATTAAGATAAATTCTAGAAATTTCTTCCACAAGGCATGGTATGTCATCCAAATAAGTTCTAGAGGATCCTCTCTCAATACTCTTGGGTTCACTACTTTCATCAAACGGGTTTTCAGGAACAAACCAATCAAAATTCTTTTCTAAGGCTTCATGCATTCCTACAAGTTTAAAAGGTATTGGTAGTTTAATTTCTTCTCCATTTTTGGGTTTGGTTTTGTCCAACTTTTCTAGTGTACCCATATCCTCTACACATGAGACTAGCATATTAAAGCGATCAAATACCTTTCTAGCTTCTTTCGCAACATCATTGAATTCCTTAAGCAAAGTTTTTAGAATAAAATATCTCTTTTCAGTATCCTCAATATCTTTAAGTTTAAGAAACATTACTTGCATCATGGGGTTAAGGTTGAAAAACCTTGCCTCCAACATGTGAACTAAAGAAGCTGCAGCAATTTCATAATTTGGAGAAAGTTCTGCTAAGGATCTATCCTCAATATCCTGATGCTTGCTAACATGATTAAAGAATTCTTCAATATTATCTTTCCCAATTATAGTGCCACTACCTATTGAAAGGTCTTTTAGGGTGAACTTGGGGATCAACATGGTGGGCTAAAAAGAAGGTGACAACTATAGGAAGAACTAATTTTTTTGTGTTTTTGATAAGAAAAATCAAACCAAGCAAAGCTATTTTTTTGTATTTTTGAAAAAGATAAACAAGCAAAACAAAGCAAAAGAAACTAAGGAAAACAAAAACAAAGTAAAGAGATTGGTTGTGAAAGACTCCCCTTGCGAGAATCTTCTTTCTCCCTGAAAGGTGACTAATGAGGAGGAAGAGATTAAAGTTGTCCTTAACTCCCCGGCAACGGTGCCAGAAAATCTTGATGCGGCTCGGTTGACTGTAGAGCCTCGTTGGGAAATCCCCAAGAGCAAGGTGTGATGAGCACAGTAGCAAGTTTTCCCTCAGTTATGAAACCAAGGTTATCGAACCAGTAGGAGTAACGAAACAACTCCAAGGTGTTGCTAACAACTTGGAACCTACACAACACAACCTCAAAACTTTGCCCCAACTTATAGTGAGGTTGTCAATTTCACTGGTTTGCTGAAAACAAAGGATTAAATGTATAGTGTGGATGATAGTAGTTGCTTGTAGAAAGTAAACAGTAACAGTAGATGATGTATCAATGATAAAGGAATGCACCGGGGTCCATAGTTCACTAGAGGTGTTCTCCTTAAGATAGAACGCATGTTGGGTGAACAAATTACAGCGGGGCAATTGACAGATTGAGAAAGCGTAACAATGCATATACTAGACATCTTGACTCCTACGAGATTTGATTGGGCATTACAACATAATACATGGACCGTAATCCAACTGCATCTATGACTAATAATCCACCTTCAGGTTATCATCCGAACCCTTTCCAGTATTAAGTTGCAAGCAACAGATAATTGCATTAAGCAATGTGTGTAAAGTAAACAATACAATTGCTCCATGAACAAAGAATTGTTATTTTATCCCTAGTAGCAACAGCACATCTACAACACTAGAGATTTCTGTCACTTCCCCAGATTACTAGAGGCATGAACCTACTATCGAGCATAAATACTCCCTCTTGGAGTTGCAAGCATCTACTTGGCCAAGATAGCTACTAACAACGGAGAGCATGCAAGATCAAAAATAACATAGACATTATAGAATCAATAATCAATCTGACATAGTATCTCAATAACCATCGGATCCCCGCAAACACAACATGTATGATTACACATAGATGATCTTGATCATGAATGGAGCTCGCAAGATCTAAATATGATAGCACAAAGGAGGAGAAACAACCATCTAGCTACTGTATGGACCCATAGTCCAAGGGCGAACTACTCGCGCATCACTCTGGAGGCTGGCATGGTGATGAAGAAGGCCTTCGGGATGATCTCTCTCCTTCGGCAGGGTGTCGGGAAGAGCTTCAGATCCCCCTGATCTAGGGTCAATGGTGGCGCCGGCTACAGATTGTTTCGTGGAGATTTGATCGGGTGCTTAGGGTTTCTGCATCAGGTGCTTTTATATGTGAAGGGGCAAGCTCGGTGGGTGCCCGAGGGGCCCACACCTAGGGCTGGCGTGCCCCCTGGCTGCGCCGCCACCAGGTGTGGCCGCCTCGAGGCCCCACTTCGGCTTCCCTTTTGACTCCGCCTTCGCTCCGGTAAAATATTGACTTTGTCTTTTGTTCTGTCCAATTCCGAGAATATTTCCTTACTAGCTTTTCTGAAACCAAAAACAGCAGAAAACAGGCAACTGACACTGCGGCATCTAGTCATTAGGTTAGTTCTAGAAAATGTATAAAAATACCTCAAAGTGTAGACAAAACATAAAAAAGTTGATACTAAACAAGCATGAAAAATCAAAAATTATAGATACGTTTATGATGTATCAATGCATCGTTGGGTGACCCACCTGCAGATGATGCTACAGATGACGAGAAAAATGTTTTTTGTGCTCGGAAGAATCAATACTCCATAGTTTAGTGTGCTATCTTGTATGGTTTGGAATCAGAGCTTCAAAATAGGTTTGAGAACTTTGAACCACAAGATATTGTCCGTAAACTGAAAATGATATTTGAGGCTCACGCGACAGTTGAGAGTTATGAAACTTTTGAAAAGTTCTTTAACTGCAAGATGGAGGAGGGCAGCTCCGTCAGTGAGCATGTGATTAAGATGTATGGTCATGCCAATAAGCTCCAAAGCTAGGTAATAATAATTCCTAATGCTTTGGGGATCCACCGTATGCTCCAGTCACTACCACCAAGTTACAAGAATTTTGTGATAAACTACAACATGCAGCGCATGGATAAGACATTGCCAGAACTATTCTCTATGTTGAAGTCTACAGAAGTGGAGATCAAGAAAGAGCACCAAGTGTTGATGGTCAATAAGACCACCAATTTCAATAAGCAAGGCAAGTCTAAGAAAATGAGAAACTTCAAGAAGGGAGGTAAGAAAGCTACCGCGCCAACGAAGAAGACCAAGGATGGGCCTAAGACTGATACTGAGTGCTTTTACTGCAAGGGAGAAGGTCACTGGAAGCGGGAATTGCCCCAAGTACTTGGCAAATCTGAAGAACGACAATATCAATAAGAAAGGTATATCCGATATATATGTTATTGATGTGTATCTTACTAGTAGTCGTAGTAGTGCCTGGGTATTTGATAATGGTTCGGTTGCTCATATTTGTAACTCGAAATAGGTGCTGCAGAATAGACAGAAACTAGCGAAGTGCGAGGATCAAAGGTTGATGTGATCGCGGTCGACACTCTACCTATTCATATACCATCGGGATTAGTTTTATACTTAAATAATTGTTATTTGGTGCCTGCGTTGAGCATTAACATTATATCTGGATCATGTTTATTGCGAGACGGTTACTTGTTTAAATCCGAGAATAATGGTTCTTCGATTTACATGAGTAATTTGTTTTATGCACATGCACCTCTGATAGATGGTCTATTTTTGTTCAATCTTGATTGTAGTAATACACATGTTAATAATATTGAAGCTAAACGTTTGAAATTAAGCGATAACTCAACATATATGTGGCACCGTCGTCTTGGTCATATTGGAGTGAAGCATATGAAGAAACTCCATTCTGATGGACTTCTTGAATCACTTGATTTCGAATCACTTGAAAGATGCAAAGCATGTCTGATGGGTAAAATGACTAAGACTCCATTTTCTGGTATGATGGAGCGAGCTACGGACTTATTGGAAATCATACATACCGATGTGTGTGGCCCGATGAGTGTGGCATCGCGCGGTGGTTATCTTCATGTTCTTACTTTCACAGATGACTTGAGTAGATATGGGTATATCTATTTCATGAAAAATAAGTCCGAAACTTTCGAGAAGTTTAAGGAATTTCAAAGTGAAGTGGATAATCAACATAACAAGAAGATTATGTTTCTACAATCTGATCGTGGAGGTGATTATCTAAGTTACGATTTTGGCGAGCATTTGAAGAAATGCGGAATACTTTCACAATTAACACCGCCTGGAACACCACAACATAATGGTGTGTTCGAATGTCGTAATCGAACTCTCTTAGATATGGTTCGTTCTATGATGTCACTTACAGATTTACCTTTTTCATTTTGGGGTTATGCATTAGAAAAATCCGCATTCACTTTAAATAGGGCACCATCTAAATCCGTTGAAACGACACCATATGAATTATGGTTTGGGAAGAAACCTAAATTGTCGTTCCTTAAAGTTTGGGGTTGCGAAGCTGATGTAAAGAAGTTATAGCCCGACAAGCTTGAACCCAAGGCGGAAAAATGTGTCTTCATAGGATACCCGAACGAAACTATTGGGTATACCTTCTATCATAGATCCGAGGGCAAAATCTGTGTTGCCAAGAATAGATCCTTTCTAGAGAAGGAGTTTCTCTCGAAAGAAGTGACTGGAAGGAAAGTAGAACTCGATGAGGTTGTCGAACCTTCTCTCGGATTTGAGAGTAGCGCAGCACCGGAAGAAGTTCCAGTGGCGCCTACACCAATAGGAGAGGAAACTAATGATAAAGATCTTGAAACTTTGGTCAAAGTTACTACGGAACCTCATAGGTCGACGAGGACTCATACCACTCCCGATTGGTATGATCCTGTTATGAGTGTCATGTTGGTGGACGACATCGACGACCCTGCAACATATGAGGAAGCAATGATGAGCCCAGATTCCAATAACTGGCAAGAAGCCATGAAATCCGAGATTGGATCCATGTACGAAAATGAAGTATGGACTTTGGTGGACTTACCGGATGGCCGGAAGGCTGTCGAGAACAAATGGATTTTCAAGAAGAAAACAGATGCTGATGGTAATGTAACCGTCTATAAATCTCTACTTGTCGCAAAAGGGTTTTGAAAAATTCAAGGAGTTGGCTACGATGAGACTTTCTCACTGGTAGTGAAGCTAAAATCTATAAGGATTTTTTTAGCAATCGTTGCATATTATGATTATGAGATATGGCAGATGGATGTCAAAACGGAGTTCCTCAATGGAGACATTGATGAAGAGTTGTATATGGTACAACCCAAAGGTTTTTTCGATCCTAAATATGCTAACAAGGTATGCAAACTTCAACGGTCCATTTATGGATTGAAGCAAGCATCCCAAAGTTGGAATCAACGTTTTGATAAGGTGATCAAAATTTTTGGTTTTATACAAACTTATGGACAAGCTTGTATTTACAAGAAATTGAGTGGGAGCTCTGTAGCATTCCTAGTACTATATGTGGATGACATATTGTTGATTGGGAATGATATAAATCTTCTTAAAAGTGTCAAACATTATTTTAATAATAGTTTTTCAATGAAGGATCTTGGCGAAGCTGCATATATATTAGGCATAAAGAGTTATAGAGATAGATCAAGATGCCTAATATCGTTGTCAAAGAGTACATATTTGGAGAAAGTTCTAAAGAGGTTTGGAATGGAAGATAGCAAGAAAGGGTTCTAGCCCATGTTGCCCAATATGACCTTGAGTAAAACTCAAAGTCTCGCTATGGCAGAAGATAGATAGAGAATGAGTAAGACTCCCTATGCCTCATCCATAGGATCTATCATGTATGCCATGATATGTACTAGACCTGACACTGCATATGTTGTTAGTTTAACTAGCAGATATCAAAGTGATCCAGGGGTGGATCATTGGACATCGGTCAAAAACATCCTTAAGTACTTGAGAAGAACTAAGGATATGGTTTGTTCTTATGGAGGTGACGAATAGCTCATTCTTAATGGTTACACCGATGCTAGTTGGAACACCGATCCGGATGATTCTAAATCTCAATCTAGATATGTATTTACTTTAAATAGTGCAGCAGTGAGCTGGAGGAGTGCCAAGCAAAGCGTTGTGGCGAGATCTTCAACTGAATTGGAATACATAGCTACTTCGAAGGATTAACAGGAGGCGATATGGATGAAGGAGTTCATTACAAAGCTTGGTGTGGTTCCCAGTGTGCTGGACCCAGTGTCTATCTACTGTGATAACCTGGGCGCCATAGCCAATGCGTAAGAACCAAGGTCACACAAGAAGCTGAAGCATATCAAGCTGCATTTTCATGCTATTCGAGAGCATGTCCAAGATGGTGACATCAAGATTTTCAAAGTACATACACATCTGAATGTGGCGGATCCGTTGACTAAACCTCTCCCGCGGGCAAAACATGAATAGCACCAAACCGCCATGGGTGTTCCACATATTACCATGTGATCTAGATTATTTGACTCTAGTGCAAGTGGTAGATTGTTGGAGATATGTCTAGAGGCAATAATAAAAGTAGTTATTATTATATCTTTGTGTTTATGATAAATGTTTACATTCATGCTATAATTGTATTAACCAGAAACATTAATACTTGTGTGATTTGTAAACTTGTTAGAGTCCCTAGTAAAGCCTCTTTATTATACTAGCTTGTTGGTTGATAGATGATCATGTTTTCCTGGTCATGAACATTGAGATGTTATTAACAACAAGATCATATCATTAGGAGAATGGTGTGATGGACATACTCCTATAGATAAGCGTAGCATAAAGATCAAGTCATTTCAATAGTTCAATTGCTATAAGATTTCAGATACATAGTAACCTAAATCCTTTGACCATGAGATCATGCTAATCACCATCACCGGATGGATGCTTTGATGACATCAAACACCACTTCATAACTGGGTGGTTATAAAGGTGGCATTGAGTGTTTGGAAAGTATGTGTTGAGGCACATGGATCAAGAGTGGGATTTGTCCATCCATATGACAGATATATATAATCTAGGCCCTCTCGGTGGAATGTCATGCAATTAGCTTGCAAGCATGTGACTGGCTCACAAGGGATCACATATCACAGGAACGAGTAAAGAGTACTTATCGGTAACGAGGTTGAACTAGGTATGCAGAGATACCGACGATCAGACCTCGGATAAGTAAAACATTGCGAGAAAAAGGGAAATTGGTATCGTATGTAAATGGTTCATTCAATCTCAAAGTAATCGTAGAAATATGTGGGAGCCATATGAATTTCCAGATTCCTCTATTGGTTATTGATCGGAGAAGAGTCTCGGTTATGTCTGCATAATTCACGAACTATAGGGAGACACACTTAAGGATTCAATGTTGTTTAGTAGATATGGAATGTGAGTAAGAAGACCAAATGTTGTTCAGAGTCTCAGATGGGATCCGGGATATCACGAGGAGATCCAGAATGGTACGGAGAATAAGATTCATATAAGGAAAGTCCAATTCCGGAGTTCGGGAATGATTCCAGTGTTTTCACCGGAATGATCACCATAACACAGACCCTAGCCCCACCACAAGCCGCCGTTGCCGCCCAGTTCCGCTGCCGCCCTATCCGCCACCGGCCCCACATCCTCCTCTGTGGCCTCTAAACCCTAGACGCTGGGGAACCCCTCTACTCCATCCTATTTAATTTGTCATTATCGTCCGCTGATGGGCCGGCGTAACTTTTATTAGTCCCACATCACTATTCTAGTAACGAGATTACCTGCTTAAATAGGCGAAGCCCTATGGGATCTCCCCTCTAACTCTGACACCACGTCGTCGTGCTGCTGGAATCGCGAGGAGAGAACTACAACCTCCGCTGCCTGCTGGAACAAGGGAGAGGAAGGTCTTCATCGAGTACCGAACATGTGACCGACTGCGGGAGCGCTGCCGAAATGCGCCGCCGGAAGGATCGTCTTCGTGATCTTGAGATCAGCAAGTGAACGATCTGATGATTTGGTTGATACGAGGCAACACGAAATCATCTTTGGGGCAAGCGCTATTGAGATTGGTGTAGTCAATACACATTCGCTAGGTGTTGTTCTTTTTACCACAAGGACTAGGTTTGCCAGCCATTTGGAGTACTTGATTGGTCAGATAAACCCTGCGGTGATTAGCCGCTCTACTTCTTCAGCGATTGCAGTGGTTCTCTTCATTGAACGAACGCAACGACTGCTTGACTAGCCGCACTTTGGGGTCGGCGTTTAGTTTGTTCTTAGTGAGTTCCCTTGGGACACCTGGCATGTCAGATGGCTTCCATGCGAAAATGTCGCGATTCTCACGGAGGAACTCGATGAGCATGCCTTCTTATGCAGGAGTGAGGTTTGAGAGCTCGACCTAGTGTAACACCCCAAAAATATTAAACAAGATTATCAAGTTCTAATCACACAAGTTTAGGGTTAAAACAATTTGTTATTAAAATCAATATGAATGCATGTGTGTAGTGATGAATGCATGAATTATTTAGATTGCCATGTTTGGTTGCTATGAATTCTAAGGATTGGTTTAAAGATGAAAACAATATCAACTAGATCATTTACAAGAAGAATCAAATGAAGAGAAAATAAAAAATAAGACATATAAGCAAATGGTTATTTTGACCAAAGTTAACCACTAGACCACTTTGAGTGTTCCTAGTCCAAGATTTATAGCAGAAACAAATCTATTTCTTTTCACCCTAGACCAAGTAAAAGTGAACCCAAGCCCACTTTGCAAACCAACAGAAACAATTGCCAAATCTATTTAAAGGACAATTCAAAATTGAATCCTTAATTGGTACTAAGATCACCATTTCTCAAAAACCACTCAAACCAGTTCAACTTGCCAAACCCAAGCAACCAGAGACTACCAAGCATGTAACCAGAGCACTCACCAAAATCTATCAAAAAATTCAAATGTAAAGTTCATGCGGCCATTTCATCAAACATTTGGTAAGCACAGATCAAACTGCCTAACTTTCACTATTCTTGATCAATGCCTTGTTCCCCCATTGTCCCCAACATACTCCGCTTGTCACCCCTAGCACCCAACACTGCATTGAACAAGCTACTACCCCTACCCTTGCACCAGTGCCATGCCACCCGAAGCCACCATTGCTGGCCGACCGTGGAAAACACGTAGGAGGAAGCGTCGCGCCCATCCATGATGTCTAGGAGGCATGCCACCGTCCACCGCCACCCCCTATCCAACCCTCGAGCGCAGCCAAGCCGTGGACGACCGAGAATAGCCACGCCCATTTTCTCTCTACCATGCCGAGGATGCACTAGAGCACCGCAGCCGACACGCGTGCACACGCCACGCCTCGCCCTCGCCGCGCATAACTATATTCGCCATGCCCTACCTACCTCCCAGACATGCCCATTCGTCGTCGCGCGACCAGTAGCCACTATACGTCGTCTAAAACACCGTCGGTGCCGTGCAGAGCGTTGACTCGTTCCGACCATTCTTGACCGCCCCGTGCCACGCCATTAAGCCAGTGATGATTGCCAGGATACACCACACCGACGTACACCCTTCGCCATGCCGTTAGCTCAATGTACTGACTTCGCCGGAGGAGTCTGACCATGCCGCACTGCCCCTCTCGCTGGTGTATAAATAGAGGCCACCCTAGCCCTCATTCTCCACACCATCTCACTCCCCTCTCTCTCAGAACCACCCCTGACCCGCCGGAATTTCACCATAGTCCACCGCTGAAGAGGAGGAGCGGAGCCACCCCAGGAGCCGCCACGACCACCGTTCGAACCGCCGTCGTCGACAACGTCATTCGCCCCCATCGCCGACCCTAGCTACAGCCCTGGTAAGCCGCCGCGTACCCCCACCGTCGCCGTTAGGGTTCGGTCTTGTCGGAGCTGTTCGACGGAGACGACGAGCATGAGCCATAGATCTTGTTCTAATCGTAGGGCCCAGATTGAAACATACCCCTTCGCTTACACTGGGCCGCTGATGCGTGGGACCCCCTGTTAGTAGCCCGCTACGCATGCGCTGTGCAGCTGGGCCGGCCCATTTTCATTCCCGCGCGTAGCCCAACAGTTCAAATAGAGATTTTCCAATTTAGTTCAAACCTAGTTCAGTCAATGACTTTGAAATTTAATTCAAAGAGTTTTACTGAACTAAATTGCATGAAACCAATTTTTCTAGGAAGTTATTGAAAATATCAATCCAAGCCCGTTGGATTCAAACCATTTGAAATTATAGATCACCTATACCAAAAATAACAAGACAGAGACTTTTCCGCATTCAAACATTTTTCAAAAATCAACCATAAATGCTTTTGAGTTGATTCCAACTCTCAAAAATCACATTTGACCAGATCTTTCTGAATATGTAAAAATATTTAGGTTCACATGCAGTGATCTTGTAGAAGTACTAAAAGAATGGTACATAGGCATTTCTACTCACTTTAATTATATAAAATAATCATTTTAGACTTTATAAAATGTGACAACCACTTTAAATCACATTCCCAAGTATTAGAATATGTGGTGATGACATGTGTCAACATGATCCCATATTTTAATTGGAGAATATTAAATATTAAGTAGTTTTCAATGAGTAGAAATTACTTTTCTAAAATAAAATAAATAAGACTAGGTCTTTATTTCATGTGATGATTGTGATGATGCTAGATCATCTATTGTGAACCTTTGTGTGATAAATAGAGGTAGTTAGGTATTGTTTGGTGATTATGTACCTCATATTTATTTATAGACGCTAGTATCGACCAAGGCTACGAGGAGGAGGAGTTCTATGAAGAAGAAGAAAACTTCAACCACTGCACCAATCAAGGCAAGCTAACACTTGCAAGTTTCTTAACTATGCAAGCTATCACTTGCATGTTACTTATGCAAGCTAAGCTAAACCATGCAAGCCATCGTTGCAATCCTAACCCTACTAGTTAACCTATGCAAGATGCATTAGGCATGCTTTGGTTATGCAACCTTGATTATACCAAATCCCAGTTTTACTTGCAAGCTTTATTATTTTATTTCTGTATCAAAGTTCTTTATTACTTTTACTTAGTGACTTGTGAGTTTTGGAAAGATATTATAGGTAGAATAAAGAGCATAAAACTTGGCCTAAATAGTTAGAACTATATGTCATACTGAGGCATGAGATTATATTTGGATAAGTCACACTTGATTAGCACCCATCATTAGTGATTACCCTTAGTTTTAGTGGCTAGCGCTAAGAATAAAAGTTGATCACTTTAGATGGGAATACTTGGTGAAAATGATTATGAAAACCTTGAAATGAAGATTCATTCTATTGAAATGTTTTGACATGTGTTATGAACACAAGATGATTTGATGATGAAAATGTTGAGGCATGAGCCTTAGCCCTTTATAAAAGATGATGGTTGGGTTCGGATGTGATACCATTCCAATTTTACCGTACAACCACAATACCCGAATTTGGGTAGGGATTGACTAGAAGTTTATATATCTTAGTATGGGTTCCCTTGCAGAAGAGGTTTGAGCTAAAGCTACCTCGTGATGATTGTCCACCTGTGAAGTTCCCAAGATGATAGATGGTCATGGTTGGGAGGCCAAACTCATAGGGGAGGTGCCTATACTAGGGTGTGTAATTGAAAGGTTAGGATTGATTATCCGCATACTAAGTATGATGATTCAGGATTGTTCCTGACGGATGTATCGAATGTTTTGGTGAAAGTGTACCACCTCTGTAGAGTGTCAAACTATTCGAATAGCCGCGTCCGCGGTTATGGACAATTGGAGTGGCCATACTGTTCTGTCGTCATACGTTTTCAAAATGACTTGTGAAATGAACTATGACTTTGACTTGACCACAACAGGGTTGTGAACATGAAAACTAAGTTCCCACTTAGGTGTTATAGAACATTAAACTAGTTTTATTTACTTCTAAACTCAGTTAGAGATAAACCTGGATTTTTGCAAATAAACCTAGAGCTTAGGATTCCTACTCGAACTACTTTACTTGTTAGTGTTAGTTTGCGAGTATTTAAAGAGTACTCATGGATTTGTCCCTGGCTATTCCTATGGCTAGACTATGAGGAGGACTACCAGGATGATGAACAGCAGGAAGTCTATGGAAACTAGGATCATCTCTCATCGTTAGCATTGCCTGTGACCCTGAAGATGGAGCTTCGACCATGCTACCCTTATTATCATTCCGCTGCGTTGATTGTATTAAGATTGGATCATGAGATCCTATATTTGTAAGACCTTTATTATGGTTCGTAATGGATGATGAACTATGGTACCAATCTGTTATGTCTCGCAAAAATGGTAATCCTGGGATTGCGATGTATGGCATAACAGGCATCTGGGATTAAAAATCTGGGCGTTGACACCTAGCGAGTGTGTGCGGAGTCTTCGAACGCGACGGATGCGGAGTTTTCCATTGTTAGCCTTTTTAGGATCGAAGTGTCATCATTGTCGATCCCGCGCGTATATTTGGCGAGCTTGTCTACGTGGTTTGTTTCTTCGGTGATGGCAGCATCAGTGAGCTGGGCGCCATTATCTTCGCATTCGGTGGCCATTTCCGGATCGTCGCGCACGGGATTATATGATGGGCGCCCGGGAATTTCATCGTGTTGTAGGCGTAGTGTAGGGTCGCCATGAATTTAGTGAACGCATATCTCCCTAGTATGCAGTGGTACGAGATTCTGAAATTTACCAGCTCAAAGGTGATCCGCTCGGTGCGGAAGTTGGCTAGTGTGCCGAAGGTTACTGGCAAAGTCACCTTCCCGATCGGGTATGCATTCCGACCTAGGACGATGCCATGGAAGGTGCAAAGGGTGGATTCCACCATTGACTGCGAGTTGCTGCCCCCTAAACGTATCGAGGTACATGATGTTGATGGACCCGCCTCCGTCCATGAGGGTATTTCGCAGCCAGTAATCAGCCACCTTTGGCTTGAATACTAGAGTGACTCGCCCTGGGTACTCGATCATGGGCGCATGGTCGGCTCCACGTGATGCTGTGTTTTGACAAATTTAGCCAGCGTGGGACAATATCTTGCTTTACTGCATTTACAGCAACATCGTGGGCGAGTACCTTCTTCTCGTGCCTAGTCCCTATGCCGGTGAACGTATGGAGCAAGCCGACATATTTTCCGAATGCTCTAGTGTTGCTATGCTCTCGTGGCTGGTTGGGGTTCTGGCCTACCTTGCTTTCTCAATTTCTTTGAGCGTGTAACATTCGGCTGTTTTGTGGGTGGCGGGTCTGCCTTCCCTGCTGTGGTAGACACATGGTTGGTTTAGCAGAGCAGCGGGGTCGAATTTTGGCTAGACCACGAAACTATCGCGTTGACTGCTCTATTCGCGTTGTATTTTGGCTGGGTCGCGTGAGTCACGTCCGGTGTTGGAGATGAAGTCTGGCCTGCCGTCGAGGCACCGTTTGGTCAAAGAGCACGTGTTGCCGTAGCGGAGCTCGCGAGCCTGTCCGCTGCTTTGGCCGCTCATGCGACGCCTTCCTCCCGGCTCTTTTTCATTCTCTTGTATTGGATCTTCCTCCGATTAATGCTTGGCGATCTCAAGGAGATCCGGTATGTTGTTGATCGTTCGTTAGATCCGCTTTATCTTGGAGACCATCGGTTCATACCGAGACACGTTTTTGAAGCAGTGGATAGCCGTTTCTAGGTGGATGCCTGCGGCATTGATCCATAGGTCCTGCCAGCGCTGGACCCAATGTCGGGTCGACTCACTTGGCCCCTAGATGCATCGCTCCAGGTCCTCGATAGTGGTCGCGCGTGAGTGGGAGTTCTCTAAGTGCTTGATGAAGGTTTCGCGCACTTCCTCCCACGAGTCGATGTTGTTCTTGGGGATGGTGTTAATCCACAGACGAGTGGCACCTTCCAATATCAGGGAGAGGTATCGAGTTGCTAGTAGCTCGTTGTGGCCAGCGATTCCTATCGCCATGAGGTATGTGTCGATCCACACCTTGGGGTCGAGCACGGTGTCATATTTTTCAATGTCCCTCGGCCCTCGGAAATTTGAGTATAGTTTTCGCCTCGGACCATTGGTCTAAAGAATGCAGGTCCTAAAGGGAATATGCCCGAGAGGCAATAATAAAGTGGTTATTATCGTATTCCTTGTTTATGATAAATGTTTATTTTACATGCTATAATTGTATTAATACGGAAACGTTAATACATGTGTGTTTAATAAACAAAAAGGAAGTTCCTAGTTATGCCTCTCTTATAAACTAGCTAGTTGATTAACAAGATGATCAAAGGTTTCCTGATCATGGACATTGGATGTTGTTAATAACGAGGTCACAACATTAGTGTAATGATGTGATGAACATTCATCCAAAGTATAGCATTACGATCAAAGTCATTGATTTTATATTGCTATAACAACTTACGAAGTGATCCTAATCCTTAGACCATGAGATCATGTCAATCACTAACACCGGAAGAGTTTCTCGATGACATCAAACGTCACACCGTAACTGGGTGATTATAAAGATGGCTTCAGAACTACTAAAGTGTTATGTTGAGACCCATGGATTGAGAGTGGAATTTGTTCATCCCGATGACGGATAGATATGCCCTGGGCCCTCTCGGTGATATCACATTGATTAGCTTGCAAGCAAGTGATTTGATAACTAGAATGTTATATCACGGGAACGAGAAAAGAGTGCATGTCGGTAACGAGATTAAACTAGGTATGGAGATACCGATGATTGAATCTCTTACATGTAATATATCGTGAAACAAAGGGATTAAGATACTAGCGTAAAAGGTTCACATGATCACAGAAGTCATCTTTGAATGTGTGGGAGGCAGTATGGATCTCCAGGTCCCGCTACTGATTATTGATCGGAGAAGGGTCTCGATCATGTCCGCATTATTCGCGAACCGTAGGGTACTTAAGGGATACCGACACCATTCGGAGCAAATGATATGCCAGAGAAATAAAAAGGAAAGCGCAGGAATTTATTTCACTAGACACTGAAACTGTTTCGGTTGAAATTGCTGAAACTGGTTCTGCATGTGAAATTGAAATGTTGTAAGGGGTTTTATGTGAATGTTTGTTAATTAAAGTAATTAACAAAATTCTGAATAAATAAATAAAAGAGTTTTATTTAAATGAGAGCTTGCATTAAATTTGGTGGAAATTTAATGCATGTGAGTGGATTTTTGAGTGGAGGCTTTTTAATGGGAGTGGAGGCTTTTCATTTTGAGTGGGAGCTCCACCCACATGAATGTGGAAGAGGTGGGGGCAGCCCCATGGCTGGGCACCATGCCCCTTGGGTGCCCCCCTCTCCCCTATAAAAGGCCCCCCTCTCCTCCTCTCAAAGCACACCTCCTCGCGAAGGATCTCTCTCCCCCCTTTAGAATTTCCCCATGGTCTCGGATCAGCGAGATACATGTTCCCGGTGGCTTTTTATGGAAGGATTTGTTGCTTCCGTTGCTTCGCTGGAGCGAGCGCGCGGAGGTTGTCGGGGTACCCGTACATGTGTGCGATCACGGATGCACCACTGCTTTGAGGTGCTGGACTTGATCGTGCTGGACCGGCTGGACCAGATGGACTTCATCACGATCTTGAGATCGGCAAGTGTTCGTCTACATCATCCATGAGTACAACCTCGTTAACGCTATTCGGTCTTCGAGGGTATGTATTCTATGGATGTATATCCACCCGTTGCTTGTATCTAGTAGATAGATCTGGGTACATAGATGTTCCCATCGTAGGAAAATTTTGTTTTCTATGCTGCGAACCCTACAGGTCCAACTCGGCTGAGGCTACAATGGATGACGAATATGGAGAGGGGGTTGGCGATCGCTGGTTGGATTTGTGCTAGTGCGGGAGGACAGTTATTTGCGTTGGCCACCGTCCGTTCGTCTAGGCGATTGGACGACGCCGCCCTGCTATTGGTGGATCTAGAGTAGACTCAGCCCACCAAGTTGCACCCCGCATTTTGCTGCCCGATGGCTTTAGCCAGCAGGGCTTGCGCATATTTATATGGATCGCGTCATTGCCCGTGGGTTTAGGTTGGCGACCGCCACCTGACTCGTGATGACGTTGTCCATCAGAGTCAAGTAGAGGGGGAGGTCGTTGGCGTGGTATTCCGTGGCGTGACTTTGATTTGTAGCTAGTTCGGAGGGGGCACGTGGAGGGGTGGAGGTGGGGATCCATGCACGGTCGACCCAGCTGGTGGGCGGCCTCCTTCTTTGGGAGTCGCGTTGTCATGGTCCTCGCGGTCGGGCGCTCGCGTGGGATCGTTTTTGTCATTGAAATTCAGGATCCTGCCCGGAATGGAGATTTGGAGTCTCCATGCCACCAGCAGTACTGGTGGTAGGCCGAAAGTTACTGCGCGGTCTCTTGTTCAACGCATAATTTCTCATGCTCAGTTTTCTCCTTCTCCCTGGCCTCATTCAGAGCCACGCGGTGCTGTTCAATCTCGTCGACAATTTCAGTTGGAGGAAGGGGTGGTGAAGGGGTCCACTGGCGATTCGTTGTCATTCGCCATGTAGATGGCGTGACGGGCAGCGAAGTGGATCTCATCTGGGGACTCTGACCCGGAATCATAGGCAAGGATCTAGAGGATCGAGCCGTCCTCATACTCTCCGGTGTTGGAGACCTTCGTGATTGAGATGGATTTCACCACGAGGGCGACGGATTCCATGGCCGGCGTTGGTGTTACTAAATAGGTGTCATCGCCGAGGGTGGATTTGCTCTGGGCCAAGCCATCCTCCTCCGAATCGCGCTTGGATGCAAGGAGGGTGGTCGATTGTCACATCCCAAAAAATTTCAAATTTTGAAATGTAAAAAAATAAATAAACAAAATAAATAATTGTTAAAATTTAGGGTGAAAAGAAACTTTTTGTTTCTAAATAGAAACTAAAACCCATCTTGAATAAACTTTGAATAAAGTTTGAATCCAACTAAATTCAAATCAAGTGAAATGCATTCTTCATAAATGAATCTTGAAATCTAAACACTTGGAAAATAAACCAAAACTCTAAAACCCTAACGGAATAAAACATTTTCAAGTTATCTCAAAGACAAAGGGTTTGATCCATATAAAAATTTATCAAAAAACATTTATAAATGATCAAGATTGATAAATAAAAGTATTATGAAACCATAGAAATTGATTACATTCAATTTGGAGCCATAGATAAAATCTTATGAAGTTAATAAGATAAAGAAATTAAATTTCAAAGATAATAAAGCTCCTATCTAGAATCCATACCAAATTGTGATCAAATTAATCCTAAAGCGATTTAAAAATATAAACAAATATTAAATAAGATTTTACAAATTTGAAATCACCAAGTTTGATTCTTTAAATAAAAAGATATGGATTTTATAAGATAAGGAAGAAATAAATAAATAAATAAATAAGGAATATTTAAAAGCCAAATTAAATCTTGGCCAAGTCCATAAGCAAATGAAATAAAGATAATCCAAATAAAATAAAGGGATAAAGAATATTCTCAAATAAATAAAATGGCCTTAACAAAATTCTATTCCATTTGATTAAAGACAAATCCCTAATGAGAATGATTAATTAAATCATGGGAAAATAATAATTGGAATTTACTCAAGTGGAATAAAAGTTATTTAATTAACTTAAATGGAATCAAAGAAATCATCTAAATAAAATTTATGGAATTAAAAACCATATTTGATTTCATTGGAATAAAGGCATTTACCCAACTTAAATGATTAATAAATTATATTAAGATACTTTAAATAATTCAAAGAGAATTATTTGCTCTATTAAATAAATAAAAACTACTGCAAAGGTGTTGGTGAAAAATTGGAATTCAAATAAGGATATGAAAATATAATTAAATCTTATCTAATAAAGGAAAGTGCCCTTTTCAAATAAAATATAAACCATAAATAAATAAAGGAATTATTCCTAAAAAAGGACTTAAATACATGTTTAAAACATATTAAAAACTTACTGAAAAGTTTGGAGGGTTTTGAAATTCAAATGGTTGTTTGAAATGTTTAAACAAATTCAAAACAGAAATGAAAATGGAAAAATAAAAATGAAACAGAACAAAAAAAAAGAAAAGCACCCAGCCTCTCCCTCTCGCTGACCGCTAAGCCCCACCTTCCAGACCTTCTTCCTCACCCCGCGACGACCACGCCCGGCCGTTTCTTCCGTTGATTGCACGCTTAAATTCGCGGTAATGTCCCAGTGATTAACGCCCGTGACCACGCTCAATTTAATGCCTTCCCCCTCTCCATTTCCCCCCATAAGCCACCCGCCCTCTGCCACTAGGCCGCTCGGATTTTGCTCGAGAACTCACACTGCTCCGGCGAAGCTTTTCTCAAATTCCGGCCAGCCACCATCTCCCCTTGCCTCCTAGATCCCACTAGCGCATTCCCCCTCACCCCCTGAACCTCCCAGTAACCTTGGCTTGCCTGCGCTTGACCCACAGCATCGGCAACGATGACAACCGAGCAGCGCTGCGGTCTGCTCCAACTTCGGCGACCTCTACTGGTAACATCCGACCGCGCCTCCCCTTCTCATTGATGCTCCTGTACTCACCACTCTCCCGCGCATCTAACGACATCGTTTGCTTGCCGTGGCATGATCTGTAGCCTTGCCTTCAATGACGTCTGAGTGCACCCGACAGAGACATCAACTCCGACGAGCGATTAAGATCAACCCCGAGCGCCCTCGACAAACGGCTGCCACGTTGAGCTTCACCAACACTCTGCGAACCTAATGAGCAACCCCACGTCTTCTCTCGCCTCCTGTATCAGCCAGAACTCCACCATCTGACCGTGCCGCCGCCAACCACCGCCGCCAGCGTCGCCCGTTCTTGGTTATTCGATTTAGGTCGTAGGATTTCGATCGCGTGGCTATGATAGAACATAAACCGAAGGGGTACGAGTGATCCTGTGTCGCTCGATCTGTTTTAATCCAATGCATCACAGCAACCGATCCGCACGAACCGTTTTTGGCCAATCAGAACACACCACGTGGCTCAGAGTTTGTTTTAAGACCAGAAACTTTTCTATTAGATATGTGATTTTGTAAAATTCATAACTTTAATTCTACATGTCCAAATTTTATATAAATGGAATCATAGAAACAAATATTTTCCAACCATGTACTTTGTTTAGTAAATTGCTTCTGTTAAATTGGTTGTTTTTGCAGAAACTTGTGTAGGCATATTTTGGACATAAAATTTATTCTAGAAATGTTTTTGGGGTAAAATCTTGGGAAAATGGTTTTTTTAACCCACTGACCATATAAACCAACTTATGGATTAAAAAACATATTTTGTGAAGCTAAAGAATAAATCTTGGAATAAAAGCATTTCTAGCTAAATAAAAATGTTGAATATGTTTTAAAAATGATTTTTGAGTAAAACCTTTGGAAAATGATTTGATTTAAACTCTCTGACCCTAAACACAAAATTTTAGGATTTAAAAATGTATTTGATGAACCCTATAAAATTATTACTTTACTAAAAGGCATTTCCAACAACATAAAATATTGCTTTGGTAAAAAATGGGTTATAGGTGAAACCTTTTGCAAATGGTTTTAATATTAAATACTTGACCATAAAACACTAACATTGTGTTTAAAAATGTATTTGGTGAACACTAGAAAATATTACTTTGATCGGAACCATTTCTAGCAAAACAAAAATGACTTAAAATGGCCATTTTCACTAACTTAATATCAAATGGTTTTACCACATTTATAAATGACCTTGCCACTTTTATAAATGAAAAATAAGAGTTTCAAAATGTTTATAACCTATTAGAAACCACTTTTCCAAATAAAACAATCTTTGGCATGCTTGCATGCATTGCTTTGTTTTTATTATTCCATGTGATGATTTCCTGAATGGTAGATTGAATATTTGCTTGCTTGATTGAATTGTAGTGGAATTTGAAGAGTGTGACTATTGCAGGATCAAGGAGTGAACTTATATTCTCTACCAACAAGGCAAGTGGTGCTTCATAATTTTTTACTATTATTTTCACCATGCATTAGTGATGTTTTGAGTAGGACTTGCATGGAATTTTTGCTAAGTATAAGCTATGCCATGGGAAATCCTAGTAGATGAAACCTTAGTAGAATTTTCCTAAGTTAAGACTCCTAATACTATCATGCTTATCTTAGCTAGTAGAAAACAAGGGTGGATTATATTCATGCCATGGAATATTTCTAAGTCAAGGACTTGTGTTTTGTTTAATAAAACAACTAAATGAATGAAACACCTGGGTGGATTGGTAATTGCTTGGTGGTTTTTGGTTGAGTGGTTACCAGGGCCCATGGTTTACCCTGTGTATCTCACTTGTGGAATGCCACCTAGGAACAAAGAGATTTGAGATGTCAAATGTTGAGAAGCTTCAAGTGCAGCCACTTGGCATTATGGGCTCTGCCTGGATCATATAGGTTGCAATAACTTAGCCAAATGGACAGTTGGTGGTAGGGGATGATAGGTTGGAACGCGTCCATTCTGGTCTAAGGGAAGGCTTCTGAAAGATCTTGTCTCGATGCATGTCGAGTCTTGTGGGGAAAGTGCACCACCTCTTCAGAGTGTAAAATCTAAGTACTTAGCCGTGTCCCCGGCAATGGACAATTTGAGCATCAAGACATGGAAGCTATCAAGAATCTCCTCATCCCAATTTCTAAGTTAAAACTTGTGGTTGAACAAGGGTTAAAGGGTCACCAATTTCTATTGGGAGATGCCTTGGGTGATTTTGACAAACAAAAACTTAGTATTTTCAAATGATAAGGAAAATCTATTTTGAGAAAAGCAAGCCTAAGCTCCACCTAGCCAAATGCATATAGATGATAGACTCCACTATACTACCATAGTATCACTTGCCAATACAATTCAAATATATTGACCCTTGTGGCTGTAACTTATTATGTTGCAGGTTTGTTTGATGTTAGTGAAGTGTGTTGATTAGGATTACAAGTCTACAACCAACATGATTGCCTGTGGCACTTTGAAGATGAAGGACTCCATGCTATAGTTATTTCTGCTGCATTGTAATGAGATAGCCAAATGAGCTATGTAAGATGTAATGAATTATTTTATTCCTGGTTATAAAGTTGTATTATGACCTTTGTTTCTTGATATTACATCTTAACTGTGGATGATAGCTATGGATCCAGGGACTAGCATTGTAAACACAGGGATCTCTACCTTATTAAAGGTTGGGACCGCTACATCGATTGGATCTGCTCCTTTGAGTACGGATCGCTCGGAAGTGATCTGATGCTGGCGACGGATCTGGCGGACGTGGGGTCGACAGCGTCAGTGAAGCCGACGAAGAAGTTGGTGGAGCCGGCATGCATGGCCGGGTATCTTCTACTGGTGGCGATTACGCGGCCGGTGGCAGAGAATCAGCGAGTTGGAGTGGAGGGTCTCGCCACAGATCTAAGGTGTGACTCACCAAGCCCCATGATGGGCGCCACTGTCGTGGGAATGGCCACCGCAGTTGCTACCAGGGGTAGAGATTGAGTCAAAAAAGGGAAAGAGCGAGTCGCCATCTGCGGATACTCAGGTTCGCCCCCCCCCCCCCCCCCGAGGGTAAATACCTACTTCATGCTTGTTTGTATTTATGGTGAATAGGATTACAAGGGGAGCACACTCTGCGTCTAGTTGCTTGGATGGGCTAGCTAATGGAACGTGACTGTAATGGCCCACTCGACATTGTCCTGGGACAGTCGCTTTCTGCCTCCGTGGATACTCCCATTAGTATATCCCCATTGGTCATGCCCATGTCAATGAGTCTCTTGGGTCAAGATAAGAATTTATTTGAAACAGTTCTAAAGATAGCTCATCAAATCAATGATCAAAATCAATGGTAATAGAGTGTATGGCAACATAGGAAGGTTTCACGTCATAAAAATAAGCAATAGTGATATGTTATCTTCCCCATTCTCTTGAATACCATGTTGTCTTATTATTTTATCCGTATTTAGAATTGTGATATTATTTTGTGTGCAAATTGATATTTTTCAAGAGGGGATCTCAACCATCAATTCTCCAATTGAACTAGCATGCACTCACATCCTTAAGGGGAAACATTGACTGATAAAAATAGATTAGAATTCTCAATCACTAGAATATATAAAGAAAAAGTAGGACCTTAAAATACAATCCATCACATACCTAGATTTGGTTTGGCCACACACACCACATCCTAGCAAAAATACACTTAAGTCATATTTAAATACCCCCATGACAATGTTTAGAGTTCATTTTTGTTAAATCGAGAATTAACTATTGCTAATAGAAAGAATTGGTTTCAAACGATACTAGATCAAGCCCTTGTGTTATGTTTTAGAATCGGTTTTGAACAGTTTTCACTAAAACATCCATAACTTTTTCATACTAGGTCCCTTTTTAACGTATATATATAACCACTTAAAATGTTCAGAATAAACATGAACATACGAAATGTTTTGCAAAAAATTAAGATAGAATGGCTGCCTTATCTTGCCCTACTAGGAGCTTCGCCCCTGGTGGTATGACACTCGGTTCTAACAACCGAGGGGTTTCTCACATAGGCAACAATGCTATGTTGTTTACTAGACACACGTGTGGGGCCACATGTTTTGATAGGGGCAGGCCCACATGCCGGTGAGACAAGACGCTGACACCATGAACCTGCCTCCGAGATGCCAGGTTAGCAGCAATGGTTCCAATGCAACACATATGCCTGCGTTGGTACCCAATGGGATAACCATTGCAGAATAGATACACATTTCAAACAACAACTATATGCGTTGGTAGAGAGAACCTAAACGTATTGGAAATTATATTTCAAAATAATACTGTTTTTAGGACTTGATGGTTGGACCTCTCTTAAAGATGGTACCTTTTTTCACAGCAAGAAAACATAGTTCGGATATGATGTACCACATCACAGAAGTCGTTGAATATAAATGCATTGTATGCCAAAGAATTCAATAGTACGGGAGAAAGGTTCTTTGCCGTGTGGGTGTTCCCACACGGCAAAGCCCCCCCGGAACACGGCAAAGCCTTTGCCGTGTGTATACACACGGCAACGTTCGCCACGGCAAAGGACCTTTGCCGTGTATCTTTGTGCCGGAACACGGAAAAGGATTTGCCATGTGTTTTCTGCGCGGACACGACAAAGTAAAGTAGTTGACGGTTCCGTCCGTCTGACGGAGCCAAAAGATCTTTGACGTGTCTGTTCTTTGTCGTGTGCATTGTGTCTTTGCTGTGTGTGTCTGCTTTGTCGTGTGTCTCGCCTGTGTCGTGTGATTGTTTGTTTGTCGTGTGCCGATTCTTTGTCGTGTGTCTTTGATTTGCCGTGTGTTCCCTCTTTGTCATGTGCCACTGAGGGGTGACACACGGTAACGTGTCCACATTTGCCGTGTGTCTGCACATGGCAAATCCCCTGCCAGCAGCACATAGGGGCCATACACGTGTCCCTCTCTTCCATGTGCCAGTCAGGGGGGACACACGGCAACGTGCCCTCCTTTGTCGTGTGTCTTCGGCAGATTGCACAAGGCAAAGGCCATGTGACAACCCCAGCAGCACACATGTGGGATACACGTGGCCCCTTTGTCGTGTGTATACACATGGCAAAGTGACCATTTGGCACGTTGCCGTGTGTATACACACGGCAAAGGAGCTATCATTTTTCAAAAAAAAAATCTGTTTCCAGTCATTTCCTGCAATTCAAAACATATAATATATATATGATCATACAGATCATCAACAACAATAATATACTCATCACAACAACAATAATAATATCATCACCAATACCAAAATGCATCACCAACACTAGCAACTATCACCAACACTAGCAAATATCATCACCACGAAAGCAAGAAAGTTCACAAATATTACAAGTGTCAAATGGTAGTGTTTTTTCTTGCCACAAGTGTCAAATACTACCAAGTGCATAATAAACAAGTTACAAGACCTAAACTAGACAAATATTACAAGACCATCACCGCCGAGTGCTCCACAAGCTCATGCTCCATCGTGAGATCCTACAAGTTCAAGACAAGTACATCAATATGACAAGTAAAATCATTAATATGTACAAGTTTCTAGGCAAGTTGATGGCAATGGAAATTACATGGGATTTTGACGAGTCTCATGGAAAATTACATAAATATGACAAGTAAAATCACGAATATCTACAAGTCCCATGGCAAGGCTAAAATTTCTATAAGTGTCATGGCAAGGCTAAAATTTCTACAAGTGGCATAGCATGGCTAAAATTTTGACAATGGCATAGAATTATCTACAAGTGTCATGGAATTGCTAAATTTGCTATAAGTATCATGGCAAGGCTAAATTTCCTACGAGTGTCATGGAATTGCAAAATTTTCTATAAGTATGATGGAAAGGCTAAAATTTGTACAACATGACTAAAATTTCTACAAATGCGATGGCATGGCTAAATTTGAAAAGTATAAGAAAACAAACCTGGAGGACTCTGATTCAGCCTCCGGACGACCGACGGATTGTTGACGGTGAAAGACGGCGGCGCCTGGTTGTTCGATCCACCCGCGGACCCACCAGGCGGCGGCATCGCATTGTCCATCTGCAGCATTGGAAATAGTGAGCATTAGACAATAAGGCAAGATTGAAAATTGTGAGCATTGGACAATAAGACACTTGATCACTTACCCAGGAGAAGGCGAAAGGAGTAGGAAGAGTCCCTGGTTGAGAATTGATGAGCATTTGCTGTGTCATCCACCGCATCATCTGCCCCTGTTGCTCCAATAACCCATGCCGATGGGCCATCTGCTGCTCTAGCTGCTGCTGTCACTGCTGCTGCTCGGCCGCCTCTCTGCGTGCCCTATCAGCGGCCATCTCCTCCTACGTCATGTCGTCATGATGTGATGAACATTGCAACGCAAAACATGTAGTAAAACATAGATGACCGAGGAAGAATTTACCCGTAACTGGTCGAGATCTACAACCGAAGGCCGTGGGCGTGTCTCTACAGCAGGCTGGTCGCTCGTCCTACCACGCCAGACCTGGCGCATAGATGGAACGGTCCTAGGTTTGACGGACCCGTGACTGGTCCATAGGCAACCATTCTTCTGGCGTTCTTCCACCAACACAGCGACCTCAGGGTCGAAGGGGGCGGTCTCAGGGTTGGAATCTTTGCCATGAACCTCCTTGTACTTCTCAGGGTACTTCTCACCCCGGATCTTGGCTCCCTCGTTCATCCATAGGCTCCCATTCCTAGGCTCGTCCAACGTGCGTGTCTTCTTCCAAATGGAAAACACAGATGGCTCTTCACATGTCTTTATTTTCTGCACAAGAGAGCACGAAGTTAAGTGAAGGGGGACTCCAAAAGGCGAAGTAAAGAATAACATTACAAGCAAGAAAAATAAAACATTTCCTCGCCTCTTTTTGCCTGAGAAGGGCGAGGGGGATGCTACCTTGGCGGTGTGATCCACCCCCATCTCCTCTCGCCGCTTCTTTGCATCAGCGTGTTTGTGGAGGTACTGGGGGTGTGTCCACCACGCTACCATCACCGTGAAGCACCGTTCGTCATTACCCACGAACTGAGGAGGGTTATACATCCAAAAGACACACGTATTAGTACAATAGAAAATAGAATAAGGTCAAGAAATCAATAAAACTAAAATGCAACTACCTGCAGGTACTGCCACATCTCGAAGAGCATCTCCGGAGCTTGGCTCTTGTTCATCCAAATCTTGTGATCGCCGAACCAGTTGCGGACGTAGTTCACGCGTGCCTCGTAGTGCATGTCTTGCACCTTCCACTTGGCAAGCTCGTGAACGATCTCCAAACATGTTGTGGTATTGCCGACGAGTACGCCATGGAGGGGACCGCATAGTGCGTGTTTAAAGACATGGGGGAAGGCGGGTACGAGGTAACACAGCTTACCGAGGTTCAGATGCCACAACGGTGGCGGAATCCTACTCCTTCTATAAATCACTATAATGGCAATACGCCGAGTTACAGGGATTGGTTCGCTGTGCGAGGTGTATCTTAATCGATACTAGGTTGTCCTCTAAAGTCTCCCATAGGCCCGACTTATATAGTCACCAGGTCCTAGGGTTACAGGAAAAGTCCTAGCTGGACAGGTTACAGAGTCATACACTGCTTACAACTAGTCTAGCGTGTCTTACACTCCAAGGCTCCGGGTACGTCGGTGACTCCTCCATAGCCTTCCTTTATCCGGCATAGGCCTCCCTTCTAGATCCATCTAACTAGGCTGCCCAGCAGGCCATGGGCCATGCTACCAACTGTGGGCCATCCGGGTTATCCGGATAAGAGACATGCTATGAGGATACCCATATAGCATATCCCAAACAGTAGCCCCCGGAGAAATCCGAGATCTCGTGTCGTCTTGCCTCTTCAGGTTGAATGCTCCGTCTAGATGGATGTCGGCAAATCGTCAAGCAATATATTGTAGTCCTCCCAAGAACTCTGCAATATTCTCTGTCTTCAACTTGTAAGTCGGAGAATGGCTGAATCTTCTATCGTACTCCTCCATAGCCGTACTAGATCCGTCCATGCCGGAATATTCCATGTGATGGTTCACCTGCTAGTGACAGCTAGGACGATGTAGACATAGGTCAGCAACGCCTCATAACTCACACATGCAGAGAACACAATCATGTCCGTTTTTCCCGTGCGAAGGATACGAACTGTTGGCGGCGACGGTTGGGAACGTGGCGAAATTTCCGCACACGCGCCTGCACACGTCGTCCACACGCCGACCATTCGATCACTATGAACGAATCTTGACGCCAGGGGTTATAAATTACGACTGTGGCGGATTTTACTTTTCACCTCATTCTCCTCCTGTGTCATCTTCTTCCTCCAGCGAGCACTCCACGAGCCTTTCGCGCGAATGCAAAACCCTAGCTTTCCAATCTCGCAGTCACCTCCCATTCCTTCATCAATGGTGAGCAGCAGCACCAGCGCATCCATGGCGGTGACAAGCAATGCCGCGGCGAAGCCGGCGGGCTCCATTCATGTGCCCCAGAGGGCTTGCTGCTTCCCAAATCCGCGGTGGTTGAATCCACTGGCGAAAACCAAATTCCAGCGGTGCTAGAGCTGCTGGAGGAAGAAGGCGACTCCCACAAGGGAGATTGGCGCGGCGCGGATATCACAGACAGTGATATCAAGGAGCTGGTCGTCGAAGGTTACCTCCCCTCTTCGGAGGGATTAGTCTGACGGGCGGCACCGGCCAGCGGGGTCACCCTTCTCCCCAAGCCAGAGAGAAGGTGTACCTCAAAGCACAACTGGTACGCGGTGTTTCCCTGCCCATCTCCAATTTCTTCCTAGTTGTCCTCAACCATTACCGAGTTCGGCCTCAAAACCCTCCACCAATAGAATCCTCGCGCGTAGCAATTACGCGGCGCTTTGTGAGGGTTACTTAGGGATTAGGCCTAGGCTAGATCTCTTTATTTATTTCTTCACCATTAAGAGGGAAGACGGAGCCGGCAAAGACGAGCTTAGGAACTATGGCACAATTAGTTTTAAGATCCGGCCTGGTCGGCGGTTCCCCGACATAGTCGGCCATGAGTCATGTAAAAACTGGCAACAGAGGTACTTCTACGGCCTAAACATCCCTCTAGCTGGCTGAGAAGCGGCGTATCCGAACTTTGTCGAAGGAACTGCCGCCGAAGCCTCTACATGGAGATCCCAAGCCTCCCTCCCCTCCGAAATCGACGCTTCCCGCGCTATAAGGCGGGTAGAGTGGTCCGTAGAGACGGGTCTGACCGGATTGGACATGGCCATGTGCTGGTTCGTCAGGCGGATCCAGCCTCTGCAGCACCGCTCGAAGTTGATGCACCAGTATGTGGCACCCCTGGGATCAGGGCTAAACAAATCCCAGACCTCCGTCTGACATAATCTTAACCTTGAGCTCGAGAATATCCAGTGAAGACTCGATAACACAGCAGTGACCCTACGACACAAAAATTATTACAGCAACCTCATAACTGAGCAGAGAACTAAATTATTACAAACAGAGGTCACTGACCACAAACATCAAACAACGAAAGGCAAATTATGCTATTAAATATAGCAAACTTAACAGATGGCCTAAGAGGCCTGAAGCATAACGATGACGTCCCAGCCCATAGATTCCAAGCTGCCGGCCGGGAACCCCAAGCTACTCGTCGATGTCGATGTAGTACGGAACTCATCTTCAAGGAGAACTTACTCTGCCAAAAGTATCAACAAAGCAAGGGTGAGTACAGGGTGTACTCCGCAAGACTTATGGCTGGTGGAGTTGTTTTGCATAAAGCCACTTTTGTTTATAAAACAAGAGAGAGAAGAAGCTCGTCTAGTCAGAGTATTTTAAAAGGGGATAAGAGAGCGACATCTCCGAAATATCGATCATCATATTTGATATCCACCAAATCATCATCATCTACCAACTAGGATCACCCCTTCATACCCATGAGGAAGCATCCTTAAGCACACGTTGATCTACCAAGTTTTACGATTAGGTTAAAGTTCTCTATGATCTTATAATCTGGTCACCAAGTGTTCATAACCATGAACACGGCTTTTCAAAAAGATTATTACCCTACAGGGGTGTACAACTTTACCCACACGTACCAACCGACTCTTAATGCCAGATCATTAGCCCTCTTCCTTGGAAGGCCGGCAGAGGGTGTGGTTGGCTACAACCTTTACCTTTCGCCGAGACCATGAGTCACGCAATAAGTATGGTTCCGCCGTAACGGGTCAAATCCCGAAGTTGGTACTTAAAGATGTGAGGCGAGGTTGGTTTACCAGGGGCGCCATCAACCCCAAGCAACCCGGTCCACGCTTCCCTACCTGTTATGAATGCACCTTCACCTGGCATATCTTTCAAACGGTTTTCTATGCATATGTCGAATGGAACGCCCGAACTATGTGACTCATGGAATCTACTAGGCAAGTTAATCAGGCGAGGGGTTCCCAAGCCCCGTGTGGCTGTACGCTCATCTCGGTTCCAAAGGCAAGAACTCAGGTCCTAGTGGTGGCGAGCATGGGACTAGAAAAACCACATCCCACCGTGGCCTCCCATACAAGACTTAGCATGCTTAACTCATATCACCTCTGACATCATCTCATCATGTTCTCCTATCATACTAGATTCTCTGCATCTGATACATCATCTGGATGGACCAGACTCAAAAGCTATGCATGGCTAAGCACACACATATAATAGCTCTAGCAGTGCACACAAGCCAAACCTAGTTATGCTAGGATCAGTGGATCTGGTAATATAAGCTCAAAGGGAGTAATACAATAGATAGGATACTCTATCTATCGATAAAAGACCACAGTAGAATTGTATGCATCATGGCAGGAATTGAAATGCTTTCAAAAACATAGGATTATATCATGGTGGGGCTATGCTTGCCTTTGTTAGTTGATAACCGATAAGCAGATCTTTGGGAGCCTTGAACTTGACTTGGTTAGAGTTGGTCAAGTAGTGTTCTTCGATCTTCGACGGTGTTGACCTCGGGCTTCGATCTCGATCTCGATATCATATTCTACCGCGAAGAACCGAACACCGAAAAGAGCGGGGAAACAATCAACACATGGCATCGATGCAATTCTCAAGCAAGTATGATGATATGACAAGTTGAATTGTATTGAAAAGTAACCCTAAAGCATGCTCGGCAATTTAATTGGGGTTCCGAGGGGTAGAAACCCTAATTCGGGAAAACTATGGAATCATATGAGAGGGGTTGATTAGTTCTCTAATTAAAGTTGTCATTTTAGTTGTTAAACAATGCATGATTATAGCTTAAAGAGATAGCTCTCATTTTTCAGAACATTTTAATATGTTATTTGTATTTTTCTGACTTATGAATAATAAGTTATGGATTTTACAAGTTTTATTCAAATTCTGAAATTATTAAATCAAATGATTAAACCTTTTACACCACAGCAACAACTAGCCGCAGAGGCAGAAAGATGGGCCCTGGGCCAACTCATCCTCCACGTGGGTAGGGTGGGACCTAGGCCGGGTTTGACCGGGTCTGACTGCGTGCTGATGCCAGGGTGACGTCACCGTGATGTCATCGACACCAGTGAGCCACACAACGGCAAGGGGACGGCAGTGGAGGGAGATCTAGGGCGCGTGTGTGCGTGCGTTAGAGAGACGAGGTTGAGGCAAGCCAAAGAGTAGCGGCGCCGCCTCGAAAGGGTCACCGGAGAGTTGAGCACGACGACAGTGAGCGGCGTTAGTGGCAGGTGGTCGACGAGGAGGAGGAACCAGAGCGAGAGGGGCGAGAGAGAGGGTTCACGAGGACCATCAGCTCACCAGGAGCGCGGTGGAGGGGTCGGCGAGGCTCGGGGAGGCCGGACGGCGTATAATCGATGATGGCCGGCGTCGGAGGAGATGAGGTCGACGGCGAGGATTTGCGACGCGCGGGGTCGATTCCTTCTATGAGTATGCTCAGCAGCGAGAGGCGAGTCCAACAGCGTCCTCGGCTGGTCGAGGTGAGCTCGGAAACAGCGGGGCAGCGCGACACCTGCGAGCCCTGGGTTAGGGTTTGCGCGCTCTGCAGGGGGAAGCGAGGGAGAGGAAGATGTGGCGTGCTAGGGCTTCTCGGTGGCGAGGCGGGGTACTTGTAGGTGCTGGCGGGCAGCAGCGTCGATCTTGGCGCGCGGCCCCATCGGGTGGCCAGCGGCGAGCCACCGAGCAGCTTCGCGTCATGGGGAGGAAGATGACGTCGAAGGGGTACCAGGCCAGTTGGGCTGCGACAGGGCCGAGGTGGGCCGCGGGAGGCTACTGGCTGGCGACAGGGAAGGAAAGGGAGAAGTGGGCCGGCCCAGATAGGTTAGCTGGCTCTAGTTTTTCTTTCTAAACACTTTTCTATTTCTGTTTTCATTTCCTCTTTTGAATTTTCATTTTGTAATATGTTTTGAACATTTTCAAAATACAAGAGGCTTTGTAAATATTTAAAATAACACGGAGACCCTTAATAACCATTTGGGTTCCAATAATTTTGGGGGTTTTCAAAATTCAAACCATTTGAATGTGTTTCAAAGAGAGGGGAGAAAACTAGGGTTTAGAGTTTTGATTTGTTTTCTCCAATGCACAATTTAAATGATGATGCTCATGATGCACAAAACTAACCCTAATATTGATTAAGTAAAACTGGGGTGTTACAACTCTATCCCCCTTACGAGAATCTCGACCCGAGATTCCAAAGGTAGGAAGAGAAACAGAGAGAGAAAGAAACAGGGCCACTCTAAAGATAAGAGGGTAACACACTAAACAACACACAGAGTATCTCATGGTCAACTCATGGATGGAGTGTTCAGAAACAACTCTGAGATGACGAACATGAAACATATCAAGGTAAAGGAGGAAACAGAAGGAGATGGTTTCAAATTGTTAGATAGCTGGTCTTCATAAGGATTGAGACCATGGAGCTTCAGAAGGGTTTAAGATTCTGAACAGGAAAGCTTACAACAGAAGGAACATAATCACGGACTTTGATAGGGAACCTCTACTAAACGACTTAAGTAGAGATTTCAGGTTGCAGAGATATCGATCAAAAAAACCAAGTTGTTGAACTACTCTTGACATAGAAGAGTCACTCTTTCATCCAATAGAAGGTCAAGACAGAAATGTGTTTTGGTGGAGAGGACTCATAAGAGTACAAAGAACATGTACCAAGAGAAACTACTGATTACCAAAATCATAGTCACTCTGAAAACATGATTGGGAAAGCGAAGGAAACTCTTTATTCATCCAGATTTATCAAAATCTTTGCCAAGATCATGATATCACTTTACACCACTAAGATGAGTAGTTAATAAGATTCCTGATGACACGAGAAGAAAGAAACTTCATTCTCAGACTTCAATTACTTGGCACAACAAAATGCTTGCCATCATAAAAGGGTCTGGAGGATCAACCGAGAGACATTTAGCAACACTACTTTAAATGTTCTCCTTGATGTCCGGGAAACCAGATATTAAGTAAAGGTCGAACTTCAGATACAAGGAAAACCATAAGAATAACTCCTATAATAAATTATAGAAGAAGCCTCATGAAGGGTGGTTGTTATTGTTGAATCACAGGAATATAACAAAAGGTCTTTCCGGCTAAATGTGTCAACCATTACATCAATATTTCCGAATTTACAAAAATACCTATGTCAAAACCTTGAGGAACACCAACCATCATTGCTGCTTGAGATTTAGCTTTGGTTAGGTGAAATGATATTTCAGACTCAGCAGGTGCGAATAGAAAACTTTTAACATTTACCACAAAGGTAAAGTTACTAGATTCTCAAGACATGGACTATGGTGTCACTCTCCAAAAGACGAGCTAGATTGCTCGACCCATGTATTTAGCAACTTATGGAGAGATAACTGCATACATCTAAAGTCCTAGCAATAAGACACACATGTATCCTTAAGGAACGAAGATAACTCTTCTTGAGTCCACGGCGACATCTTTCAGCAGTTGCACGTGAACCAGAGAAGGTTTCTTCTAACATCCAGAACACATACTTCAAGATGACTCAAAAATGGTTCTCGAAAGTTTCCAACATTAATGTCAATTGTTCCATATGAATCTTGTCTATCATGGAGAAGATAATAATGTCATTGATGGGTTCAACAACAAACTTATCAAGACACTCCAAGAAGATGAACTCGTATGTTATATGAACAAGGCAAGAGTATTGGTCAGACCAAAGGTCATGAAGATGTATCCCGGTGAAACATCACAAGAATAAACATTATCAAGATAGTCCTTGGAATTGAGTTTGATTTGACGATGTCCCAAATCAAATCAAAAGATTGGGGAAGATAACAAATTCTCGAAGGAAATAATATCTTGCTTCAACACGAACAAAACTAGACATCCCCTTTAGAAAGAACTGAGTCGGATAACACTTTTGTCTTACAACTCTCCAAGGTGTTGTTTAAGCTTAACCAACTAGTTCAGGGGTATCCAGTATGGATCCTTGGAGATAGGAATAGTTCAGAGAACTTGATGGCTCAAGAAATTGACGACATGGTCATGTGGCAACATGGGGATACTTCTAGAAACACAACTAGAGTATCACGAACCACCGATATGTCACATAGTTCGGGAGGGAACTTGCTTGGTAAGGCAAGCAGACATAGTCTCAGAGCTTCGGCACAAGCCTAACTCTTTGACTGAGGAGAGTGTACCAGAATAGCGGATTTGGCAGCACAGTCAAGCTTCGCTTAGTGATAGGGTTAACCAATCACGCTAAGTATGACTCAAATGTCCTTTGAGTTCAAAACAATGAAAATTGTTTAAGAATCTCAGATAGCCACATTATTACGCACACGCATCACTCACGAGTACAAAAGCTCGAGGAAGGGTGGGTAAATATGTGTTAGGGCATCACTTCATTATGGGGTCATGAAACTCGGCATAACCTCTTAGCATTAAAGAGTGTCATACTTTAAGGTAGAACAGATAGAAGCTAATCAAAGCCTCTTAATATGCAGGTTACAACGCTTTGACCTGGTCTTGGATATGACGAGGTACTGGAGTTTGTTTCTCCTGACATTCTGAAATGGTTTGTCATGACAGACCACAAGAGTATCTTGCATCGAAAGACACCGATGCAGATAACTACTTGGCTACCAACGGGTAGACAAAGGCCGGGGAAGAACAAGGGAAAAAGAACATGCTCAGGATGGAATCCAAAGATGTGGATGCGTAAGTCAACAATCTTCCGAAAACCAATGCATAGAAGGGGTAAGGTGTGGCAGAGTCACGGACATAGAGGTGAGACTCTCGAGGAGTACTCTTGTCGTGATCTATTTGGTTCCATTAAAGAACATCTTCCATAGCATGTGGTTGGGGAAGTCCTTAATTGTCACAATTAAATCGCGATAAAGGCCACAAGCTTGAAGGCTATAATTGTAATACAAGCCATCCTGAGGTAATGTATGAACATTAACGACAGAGGTCAAAGGAAGGAACTTGGGTTAAAGATCATCTTCATGTACAAGATTCAGAACACCAGAATCCAGCACAATCAGGAATCTTAGGTTCAAGTCCAAGGTTTAAAACCCAAATAAAGGAGTAACTACTACTTGAGTGACATAGCGTGCACTACAAGGTAGTAACCACAAGGTAGCTTCCAAAAGAAGAAACAACTTCTGGAGTACCCAAACAAATGAAAAAGGAGGCACACGAGGCAAAAGGAAACCTCGAAGCCTAGAACAGAACATGGTGGATCCAAAAATATGATATTGTGGGTCCAAAGGATAGAGATATTATGATAGAAAGGAATCTCTCAGATGAACAAGAGCAAAGGGGAACAAGGAATTCACAACACACACAACTCTAGAGAACACAACACTAGGTCAACTGGCTTAGAAACGACATGCCAAGAAGGCACCTAAGCTTTGAAAGACTAGAAGAGATATCAAAACTTTTCCAAATCAACACAAGATAAGATGACTTAGAGCGAAACTGGATAAGGAGAAAAGAAGCATACTAGAGTTTTCGCAAATACTTTTCAACTTTAAAATAGTTTTTCACAAGCACTAGACTCAACATTGACCAATAGCAAGGTATTCCTATGGTCGGTACTGCTCTGATACCAAGACCTGTGACACCCCCGGGATCAGGGCTAAACAAATCCCAGACCTCCGTCTGACATAAGCTTAACCTTGATCTCGAGAATATCCAGTGAAGAATCGATAACATAGCAGTGACCCTACGACACAAAAATTATTACAGCAAGCTCATAACAGAGAAAAGAACCAAATTATTACAAACAGAGGTCACTGACCACAAACATCAAACAACCAAAGGAAAATTATGCTATTAAATATAGCAAACTTAACAAATGGTCTAAGAGGCCTGAAGCATAACGATGACGTCCCAACCCATAGATTCCAGGCTGCTGGCCGGGAACCCCAAGCTACTTGTCGATGTCGATGTAGTACGGAACTCATCTTCAAGGAGCACTTACTCTGCCAAAAGTATCAACAAAGCAAGGGTGAGTACAGGGTGTACTCCGCAAGACTTATGGCTGGTGGAGTTGTTTTGCATAAAGCCACTTTTGTTTATAAAACAAGAGAGAGAGGAAGCTCGTCTAGTCAGAGTATTTTAAAAGGGGATAAGAGAGCGACATCTCCGAAATATCGATCATCATATTTGATATACACCAAATCATCATCATCTACCAACTAGGATCACCCCCTCGTACCCATGAGGAAGCATCCTTAAGCACACGTTGATCTACCAAGTTTTACAATTAGGTTAAAGTTCTCTATGATCTTAGAATCTGGTCACCAAGCGTTCATAACCATGAACACGACTTTTCAAAAAGATTATTACCCTACAGGGGTGTACAATTTACCCACATGTACCAACCGACTCTTAATGCCATATAATTAGCCCTCTTCCTTGGAAGGCCGGCAGAGGGTGTGGTTGGCCACGACCTTTACCTTGCTTTCGCCGAGACCATGAGTCACGCAATAAGTATGGTTCTGCCGTAACGGATCAAATCCCAAAGTTGGTACTTATATATGTGAGGCGAGGTTGGTTTACCAGGGGCATCATCAACACGAAGCAACCCGGTCCAAGCTTCCCTACCTGTTATGAATGCACCTTCACCCGACAAATCTTTCAAACGGTTTTCTATGCATATGTCGAATGGAACGCCCGAACTATGTGACTCATGGAATCTACTAGGCAAGTTAATCAAGCGAGGGGTTCCCAAGCCCCATGTGTCTGTACGCTCATCTCGGTTCCAACGGAAAGAACTCAGGTCCTAGTGGTGGCGAGCATGGGACTAGAAAAACCACGTCCCACCGTGGCCTCCCATACAAGCCATAGCATGTTTAACTCATATCACCTCTAACATCATCTCATCATGTTCTCCTGTCATACTAGATTCTCGGCATCTGATACATCATCTGGATGGACCAGACTCAAAATCTATGCATGGCTAAGCAGACACATATAATATCTCTAGCAGTGCACACAAGGCAAACCTAGTTATGCTAGGAGCAGTGGATCAGGTAATATAAGCTCAAAGGTAGTAATGAAATAGATAGGATACTGTATCTATCGATACAAGACCACAGTAGAATCGTATGCATCATGGCAGGAATTGAAATGCTTTAAAAAACATGGGATTATATCATGGTGGGGCTATGCTTGCCTTTGTTAGTTGATAACCGATAAGCAGATCTTCGGGAGCCTTGAACTTGACTTGGTTACAGTTGGTCAAGTATTGTTCGTCGATCTTCGATCTTTGACGGTGTTGACCTCGGGCTTCGATCTCGATCTTGATATCGTATTCTACCACGAAGAACCAAACACCGGAAAGAGAGGGGAAACAATCAACACATGGCATCTATTTAATGCTCAAGCAAGTATGATGATATGACAAGTTGAATTGTATTGAAAAGTAACCCTAAAGCATGCTCGGCAATTTAATCGGGGTTCCGAGGGGTAGAAACCCTAATTCGGGAAAACTCCAGAATCATATGAGAGGGGTTGATTAGTTCTCTAATTAAACTTGTCATTTTAGTTGTTGAACAATGCATGATTATAGCTTTAAGAGATATCTCTCATTTTTCTGAACATTTTGATATATTATTTGTATTTTTCTGACTTATGAATAATAAGTTATGAATTTTACAAGTTTTATTCAAATTTTGAAATTATTAAATCAAATGATTAAACCTTTTACACCACAACAATAGCTAGCTGCAGAGACAGACAGATGGGCCCTGGGCCAACTCATCCTCCACGTGGGCAGGGTGGGACCTAGGCCGGGTTTGACCGGGTCTGACTGCGTGCTGACGCCAGGGTGACGTCACCGTGACGTCATCGACACCGATGAGCCATAGAACGGCAAGGGGATGGCGGTGGAGGGCGGTCTAGGGCGCGTGCGTGCGCGTGTTAGAGAGAGGAGGTTGAGGCGAGCCAAAGAGTAGCGGCGCCGCCTCGAAAGGGTCACCGAAGAGGGGAGCACGACGACGGCGAGCGGCGGTAATGGCGGGTGATCGATAGGGAGGAGGAACCAGAGCGAGAGGGGGTGAGAGAGAGGGTCCACAAGGACCAGTAGCTCACCAGGAGCGTGGTAGAGGGGTCGGCGAGGATTGGGGAGGCCGTACGGCGCAGAATCAACGATGGCCGGCGTCGGAGGAGATGAGGTCGACGGCGAGGATTCGCGGCGTGCGGGGTCGATTCCTTCTACGAGGATGCTCAGCAGAGAGAGGCGAGTCCAACAGCGTCCTCGGCTGGTCGAGGTGAGCTCGGAAACAGCGGGGCAGCGCGGCACCTGCGAGCCCTGGGTTAGGGTTTGCGCGCTCTGCAGGGGAAAGCGAGGGAGAGGAAGGATTGGCGTGCTAGGGCTTCTCGGCAGCGAGGCGGGGTACTTGTAGGTGCTGGAGGGCGGCAACGTCGATCTTGGCACGCGGCGGCATCGGGTGGCCGGCGGCGAGCCACCGAGCAACTTCGCGTCACGGGGAGGAAGATGACGTCGAAGGGCTACCGGGCCAGTTGGGCTGCGACAGGGCCGAGGTGGGTCGCGGGAGGCTGCTGGCTGGCGACAGGGAAGGAAAGGGAGAAGTGGGCCGGCCCAGATAGGTTAGCTGGCTCTAGTTTTTCTTTCTAAACACTTTTCTATTTCTGTTTCCATTTATTCTTTTGAATTTTCATTTTGTAATCTGTTTTGAACATTTTCAAAATACAAGAGGCTTTGTAAATATTTAAAAGAACAAGGAGACCCTTAATAACCATTTGGGTTCCAATAATTTTGGGGGTTTTCAAAATTCAAAGCATTTGAATGTGTTTCAAAGAGAGGGGAGAAAACTAGGGTTTAGAGTTTTGATTTGTTTTCTCCAATGCACAATTTAAATGATGATGCTCATGATGCACAAAACTAACCCTAATATTGATTAATTAAAACTGGGGTGTTACACAGTACACCAAGGAGAGGAAGGATAGCCTCCGCATATCCATGGACAACTTCTCGAGTGACTCCATCAAGCTCTGCCTCAAGGACATCGTCAAGGTGAAGGATAGGAAGCGTGGCTTCGCCATCACCTATGACATGTTCGAGGAGGGCAAGTGCCCAGACGTACCTATTTATTTTCCGTGTATGACATTTTCTCCAGTTCTTCCGTCTTGCCTTTGTCATCTAACACCTGATGATTTCACTTAACAACTTAAGAGTCTGAATGAGGACGACATGGCTATCCAAATTTATGACCCAAAGATGAAGGAAGTCATTGTCGTGTCCGACAACGATGTCCCGTTGGCGCGAAAGCGAAAGAGCTCCAACTCTCACGTTGCCGACGGAGGCAAGAAGAAGACGGAGGGTGGAGATTCCAAGAAGTCCACTGCCGCCCTGGAGGCGGAAAAAAGAAAGATTACCGGGATCCCTTTTACCAAAGCACCCACAATTGTGTAAGCTTCTTTTCCTCCGACATTGTCCATTGTTTGTCCTTTTCCTGTACTTATACCTTTGCACATTTCAGGAAGAAAGCTGGCTTGAGTTTGAAGAAGACCTCCAAAACATCGGGGGCTTCTAAAAACATCAAAGATATGTTGCAGCGTGATGTACCACACCAAGCATCTCCCGCCATCGCCCCTGTCACTCCCAGCGTCTAGCCTACGCCTGCTCCGACAAGCTCTCCGGCCAAGGATGCATCTGGCCCTTCCGGCATGGAAGTGGACTCAACTGCCTCCGCGGATCTCGTCGTAGCCGGCGAGCAGGCGACGCAAGAAAGCACCACAACCAGAATGGCTGAATCTCCGGCTAAGGATGCCATCGGTAGCGGCAAGGCGGTGGTGGTGGGTGGAACATCCATCGAAGGCGGCGCCTCTGCACCCAGGATAACCACAGAGCTCCTGAAGATAGTCTACCTGGTGCTTACGCCGAGTATCTCCACTCTGGTTCCTGGTGCAGTGCCGACATCTCCAACGTGCGTTCTTGAGGAGCTTCTCCGACAAGGAGATATCTTGCGAGGAAATATCCTTTCCTTCAGCAAGTTGTTTGCTGAAAGCGCTACTAACCTCAAGATCACCGCACTTGTAAGTTTTATTGCCTTTTGCATTTCATATGAGTATCCCACTGTAGCCCCCGAGGATTTAGACGAAAAACCATAGGTCTTTGCATCTGAATGCTCTAAGAGTGACTAAGCTAGAAAACTTCTCACTGTAGCCCCCAAGTATTTAATTTGAATGGAATATTCCGACTAGATACTTTTAGAGTAGCATATGCAGTGTTTGTAAATTTCAATAATATAGCCCCCAAGCCTCTAGTTGTACCTGAATTAGTTCCGACTAGATGCTGAAAGAAAGACTAAGCTTATGACTGAGTAAAAAACTTTATATTGTAGCCCCCAAGCTTCTAGTTGAAAACTAAATGAGTTCTGACTAGATTATTAAAGAAATACTAAAGCATATTGCCAAGTTTAAAAACTCTCACTGTAGCCCCCAAGCCTCTAGGTGGATAGTTATCCGGCTAGATGCTTCAAGTAGACTAAACAGCTTTTAAATCTTCTTTTCACACAATGAGAATGCTCGGAGAGGCGTGGCCAACGAGAAGTTCTAGAAGATGTGTGCAGATTTGGAAGCCAAAAAGGGTAGAACTGCCTTCTTGAAGGATCAAATCACCAAGAGCAAGAGTCTGTTTTTCCTTTCATTTTCGTACTCCGACTTGGTCTTGTGCCAACATTTTGGAGTACTCACCATGTACTGTTCTTTCTCCGACTTGCAGAAGCCATTTTCAAGGCCAAGGACATTGTTGAGCAATCCAAGCACACTGAAATGTTGGATAGCGAAAACAAAATCCTTAGGCAAGAGAGAAAGGATATGCTGAAGATGCACGAGGACTCCATGAAGGTCCTGCAGGAATCCGCCAACACGGAGATGGACCACTTGAAGGAGGAGATTGCGATGCTAAAAGAGCAGAGGAAAGCTGTCGATGAGAAAAAATAACGCAATCTTGAAGCATACAAGATCCTATGACAAGAACGGGACTCCATGGTGGATACACTCCAGCAGGCTGAGACTAGCATCTTCGGTAAGTGATTCTCCGCCTTGTACTTCTGTAAGTCAGGTACTTTGAAGTTTTGTGTTATTGAACTCATGTGCTCCCTTGTCGGAATTGCAGCTCCTATTGGATTAACCCAATTGCCTCCTCCACCTAAGGAATGCATGGTCCTCGCTGGCAACTTTATCAGCACCGCCATCGGGCAAGCCAAGGAGATAGCCAAGCCCCTCCAGATTAACATCAAAGCTGTGGATTCCATGATGAAGTTCTCGGAGATCCTGCGCCAAGCCCTCGAGCGTATTTTAAGCTAGAAAGCTTCATGTACACGGGCTGGTGCAAGGATAGCACTGTCGGTGGTCAAGGCGCATTATGAAGATGCCGACATCAACGTGGTAACTTCCGGTCTTCCCGACGTAGATGATGAAGGCGAGAAGATCGACCATAAGGCCATCTGGACATCGCTGGCGGGGCTTGATAGCAGAGTTGCCAAGTTAGTTGATCCCAACGTCTTCGTGTCTTTCGAGACCATTGATGGCGACCAGCAAAGCTCCTCCGAGTCTCTTAATACCGCCGACTTCGAAGATGATGGCTCTCCTGCTGCTGACGATGCTACATCCAAGTCTCCTGCGCCAGAGGAATGAAAAACACTTTGTAATATCTGTTTCCTCTGGTTTAATTTGTATGCGGAAAAAACTACGTGTTAACTTAAGGCGAAAAAACAATAGGTGTAATTTCCTGCTACTCAAGCACTGGTTCCAGCATGTAATTATTTTTAAGCAAGTGCTGGATTATCCATTACTCTGGTTTTTATGCTTGACCTTTCGTGAGTCAGAAGACTCGTAGTCGGAACCATGCGCTCAGGTGATGATGCCCAATGGCACCGTCAAAAACCTAAGCACAAAATCACCGACAACAAGTGCCGAAATTCACTACTCCAGAATCCACATAAAAACAACAAAGAACGTGTAGACTAGAAAACTTAAGCTAACGCCCGTATGCGAAATTTTCACAAGTGCAAATGCAAACTTGCGCATAAAGGTTTTATACGACCCAAAAATGAACGCTAAAGGAGGTAAAAGACTCAGAAATACGAGTGAACCAGAGAGCTTTATTTCATTGATCATATAAGAGGTACACAGTAGATAAAAAATATACTAAGTGTAAAAAGGACGTAGTTGGGCTATGTTCCATGGCCGATCAAGCTTCGGGTAGACATCATCCGGGTCACGTCGCTTACGCTTATGATCTTCATTGGGTCTATCCTCAAGTTCACGATTGTCAACGAGGTAGCAAGACCCATTGAGCAGCGCCTTGCTTATGATGAACGGTCCTTCCCATGGCAAGGATAATTTGTGTGAATTCTTATGCTTAAGTCGGAGCACCAGATCCCCCTCTTTAAATGAGTGATGCCAAACACGGCGACTATGGTAGCTATGTAGCTTCTGCTGGTAGATGGTGGATCTTTGGCATGCCAAAACGCCCTCCTCCTCGAGAAGGTCCACATCTAGGTGTCGAGATTCTTCAGCGTCATCTTCGTCGTAGGCGGCAACTCTTGGTGCATCGTGAAGGATGTCGGAAGACAGGATGGCTTCTGCTCCATATACCATGGAATAAGGTGTGTAGCCGGTGGATCTGTTGGGTGTAGTTCATAAACTCCACAACACAGATGGTAATTCCTCCGCCCAGGCTCCAGCGGCTCTATGTAGCGGTGCCTCAAGACGTGGCTTGATTCCCTGTAGAATTAATCCATTGGCTCGCTCAACTTGGCCATTGGACTGTGGGTGTGCCACAGACGCTAGGTCAAGTCGGATACCCTTGTCCCAACAATAAGCTTCCACTTCTCCGAGTGATAAGTCATTGCCATTGTCAGTGATAATGCTATGTGGGAGACCAAATCTCACCACAAGATTCCGGACAAACCTAAGGGCAGTTTCCCCATCAAGCTTTCTAATGGGTTTAGCTTCTATCCATTTGGTGAATTTATCAACTGCTACTAGCAGATGCATAAACCCACATGCTGCCGTCTGCAACGGACCAACCATGTCCAGCCCCCAGACTACAAACGGCCAAGTTATTGGTATTGTTCGCAATTCTTCAGCTGGAACATGTGGTTGTCGGGCATAATACTGGCATCCCATGCATATTTCAACCAGCTTGTCGTCATCCGCCTTCGCGTTCAGCCAGTAGAATCCTTTCCGGAAAGCTTTAGTGACCAACGATCGAGGAGTGGCGTGATGCCTGCAATCTCCAAGATGGATTTCGCGGAGGATTTCAATACCTTCTTGCTGGGAAACACACTTAAGGTATACACTGGTGGTGCTTCTTTTGTAGAGATGTCCATTGATTTTGGTATAGCCCTTTGCTTGACGTACTATTTGCCTTCTTTCGACTTCGTCATCGGGCAAAGTTCCATGTACGAGATATTCCATGAACAGTTTTGTCCAGGCCAAAAGGACCTTTGTCACTGTGTGAACAAAGGAGTCGACTCTATCCGGGTTGTCAATGTTTGCTCCCTTCACGGATGGTGTCCATAGATGCTCCAGGAAAACGCCAGGCGGAATTCGTGTGCGCCCTGATCCAAGCTTAGACAACAGATCAGCCGCCTCGTTTTGCTCCCTAGGTACATACTTGACCTCGTATCCCAAGAAGCTCTTGTCTATCTCGTCCACTTTGTCTCTATGTGCCGCCATCATAGGGTTCCACGTGTTCCAGGTGCCAGCCACCTGCTGGGCAACCAAGTCGGAATCTCCACAACGAACTATGCGCTTGATGCCAATATACTTGGCTACGCGTAGTCCGTGAATGAGTGCTTCATAATCCGCCAAGTTGTTCATAGCCTCGAAGTGGATCTGCAGAACATAGTGTAGATTTTCCCCGGTTGGTGACTACAGTAGTACACCAGCCCCCAAGCCATTGAGTAGCTTTGATCCGTCAAAGTGCATCACCCAGTATTCTGGCTCCGGTATTGGGGTAGCATCTGGCATCTCCGTCCAATCTGCGATAAAATCCGCCAAGGCTTGTGACTTGATAGCGTCGCATCTCTTGTAGGTGATCTCGAAGGTGGCAAGTTCAATGCCCCAATTCGTGACCCTTCCTATAGCGTCGTTGTTGTTGATAATGTCGGACAGTGGAGCCTTGCTCACCACTGTGATAGGGTGCTCCTGGAAGTAGTGCCCTTAACTTCCGAGAAGCAAGGAACACTCCATAATATATATTCTGGTAGTGCGGGTAACACTGCTTGGACTCCGTCAACACCTCGCTTACATAGTAAACTAGCCATTGAACTCCGTACTCATAGCCTGGTTCTTTCCGCTCTACCATGACGACGATGCTGATTACCCGGTTGGTCGCCGCCATGTAGATTAACATAGGCTCCCCAGGCTCAGGTGCTTCAAGGATAGGCGCCAAGGATAGTATCTCCTTTAGATGCTTTAGTGCTGCATCTGCCTCGTCCGTCCATGTAAATTTTTCTGCCTTCTTTAGCAACTTGTATAGCGGCAGAGCATTCTCTCCAAGTTGGCTGACGAACCGACTAACAGCTGCAACGCAACCTGTTAGCCATTGTATGTCCTTTAGGCAAGTCGGACGGTTTATGTTTAAGATGGCCTTGATTTTCTCCGGGTTCACCTCGATTCCAGGCTGGGAAATGATGAAGCCCAACAATTTTCCAGCTGGAACCCCGAAGACGCACTTCTTAGGGTTAAGCATCATGTTGTATTTCCAGAGATTATCAAAGGTTTCTTTTAAGTCGGAGATTAAGTCGTTTGACTTTTTAGACATCACCGCTATATCGTCCACATATGCGTGAACGTTTTGACTAATTTGATCATGTAGGCAATGCTACATTGTCCGCTGGTAGGTAGCACCTGTGTTTTTCAGCCCAAAGGGCATCATGACATAGCAAAACGTGACGTAAGGTGTGGTGAACGAAGTGGCCAATTGGTCCGACTTCCTCGTCTTGATTTGGTGGTATCCTAAGTATGCATCGAGAAAACACAAAAGCTCCGAGCCAGCCGTCGAGTCAATGACTTGGTCAATGCAAGGCAAAGCAAACGGATCTTTGGGACACGCTTTGTTCAAGCCGATGTAATCAACGCACATCCTTAATTCTTTGGTTCCCTTTTTGGGACAAGTACAGGATTGGCCACCCACCGGGTGTGAAGGACTTCTCGGATAAACTAGCCTTAAGTAACCTAGCTATCTCTTTGCCTATGGCGCGTCTCTTCTCGTCTCTGAACCATCATAGAGGTTGTTTCACCGGTTTGCATTTTGGATCAATATTTAAGCTGTGCTCGGCAAGTTCCCTAGGTACACCTTTCATGTTGGCAGGCTGCCAGGCAAATATGTCCCTATTCTCACGGAAGAACTCGACAAGCGCGCTTTCCTATTTGGGATCCAGATTGGTCCCAATGGCGGTGGTCTTGGAGGCATCGCCTACCACAAGTTCCACCGGCTTGGTCTCGATGGCGGCCTTGAAAGCTGGGGCGGAGTCAGAAATCTGTTTCTTCGACGCCGGCATCTCTAAGGCATCGACCTTGCTCTGGATCTCCTTGAATTCTTCGATGTATAGGACAGCTTCCGCAAAGGCTGCTTCTCCAATCTCGCAGTCCCTTGCCTTGGTAAAGCTTCCGGATATGGTGATGACACCGTTTAGTCCGGGTATCTTGAGCTTGTTGTAGACGAAGCATGGCTTGGCCATGAAGGCGTGGAAGATGTCGCGGCCTGATATGACGTGGTACACGCTCTTGAAGGGGACGACCACAAAGGTCATGCATTCTTTGCGGTAATTATTAACATCGCCAAAAGCAACCTGAAGTGTGATGAACCCAAGGGACCGAGCCTCCTGACCAGGAACTATGCCGTGGAAGATGGTGTTGGTCCGCCTTAGGTTAGCCTTTGTCAAGTTCATCTTGTGCAGTGTATCCAGGTACATGATGTTGATGCTGCTTCCACTATCCACCATACATTTGGTGAACTCATTGCCATCAATCAGGGGGTTGATGACCATGGCGTACTGGTTCTCCATAGGGATGAGGTCTGGGTGATCCTTCCTGTCCCAAGTAATTGGAATCTTCGACCAGTGCAGGTATTGGGGAACTGGGGGTAGAGTGGACATCAGTATCCTCATGGAGGTCTTCTGTTGTCGGACGGTGGGGGTGCCAAGGAAAGTGTGGAAAACTGCCGCCTTCTTCTCGAAGGGGTTCTTGCCCTTGCCATCGCTCTTCGCGGCGTGCTTGGGGTCAACATCCTCGTCCATGTCACTTGAATCCTTGTACTCCTCCTCCTTCTTCTTCCCCTTGCCCTTGCCTCGCGGTCTGTTCTTCCGACTTTGTTTGTAGATGGACTCTGGGTCCTCCTTGAGATCGTTGACGAATTTGCAATGGCGATTGGTGTGAGTGGCTTTGTCGTTGGCGTCGAGGTGTATGAGGCACAGCATATCATGGTACTCTTTGTAGGTTTGGGGAACGCAGAGCACTGCCGTGGTAGTTTCACTGCCTCGCTGCTGCCCACGACCAGCTCCCCGTCCTCGGCCATGCTGTCCGCCATCACCTCGCCCTGCAAAGGTCTTAGCGACCATGTCGGAGGTTTTTTTTCTTCTGGCGGGGTCTTCCGCTTGGTGTTGTTGTTCCTCCGCGCTTGAGTTGGAACGGTCGTTGCCGGCAAGGAGCCACGAGCGTCGGCGGTGGCGGCCACGAACTCACTGGCCAACTGAATCATCTGGTTGAGATCTAGCTGGTGATTGTCTTGCAGGCGCTTCAACTTATGTCGGAACAACATGCCCCTTTCCAACCCATCAATAAAGGCGGACATGGCGGTCTGAGAGTGCACTCCTGCGTAGGAATTCTTCATATCCAGCCAGCGAGAGAGGTAGGCGCGAGATGTCTCTTCTTTCTCCTGCACGCACCGCTGTAGATCGCCAACGGTAGAGAGAAGTTTGTACGTACCCTCGAAGTTCTTGGTGAACGCTTCTTGCATGTCCAACCAATTGCAGATGGATCTCTCTGGCAAGTCATCAATCCATTGTCTGGCCGTTCCCGCCAACATCAATGGGAGGTACTTGACGGCGACGTTGGGATTACCCCCGGCGATTTCCACTGCGTTACTGTAGTCCTGCAACCATGTAGCTGGCTTGGCGGTGCCGTCATAGGGCTTGATGGTCTTGTCAATCCTGAAACCTTTGGGGTAAGTTGCGGACCGTATCACAGGTCCAAAGCAACATGGTCCCAGGTATGGTCCTTACCGGGCCTCCTGGATCTTGTCCAGACGTGAACGTGCATCGTATGGCTCCGGGCTTCTTTTCTTCTTCTTGCCATCAGGGGATGGGCTGCGTGAACAATGCGGGCCTCCTCCGCCATGGTGACGGTGAGCCTTGGTGTCTTCGCGATGTCGGGGAGAGCGGGGCGGTGGAGATAGGCGACGAGGTTGAGCCTTGCCTCCATGGTCGGAGGATATGGGGATAGCATCCTTCCTGTTGTGCGCATCCCTCCGTCTTTGTTCTGACGAACCTGTCTGGGACCCGACTTCATGAGGAGATCTGTCCCTTGGCGGCTTATGCTGGCTAGATTGGCAAAACGCTGGGTCAGACTCAAGCCTCTGAGAGGTGGCATTTTCCTGTTGTTTTACCGTCTTGGCCACTAGGTCATAGACCTGATCCACAGCTGTGCGTGATCTATCCTGATCCAGAAGGGTCTTGGCGACGGCAAGGTTGAGGAGAGGAGTGGGCATCACCTGCCTGCCTTCACTGTCAATGTATGGATTGGCATGTGCCAGCTTTGAGGGAGCCCATCCTAGGTTTTGCCGTACACCAAGATCGTTGATGATGCAAGCCAGAGCTTTCTTAGCCTTCTGCTGCTGTAGCAGAGCCTTGTACTCGGCCTCCATTTCTCTAGCTTTCTCTATTGACTTTGCGTGTTGGCCAGATCTTGATCTAGCTTGGCGCCTTGCTCCACGATGGCTTGCGCTTCCTCCAGCAGCTGCTGGCGCTTCTCGTCAAGCTGGACTACATTGGGAATATGAGCCACGGTCATAGGCTCGACGAGGAGATTGTCGTACATCACTCTATTAGCTGGAGTGACTTGGGCAGCAGCAAACGTAGATACTGGAGGTGGCGGGTTTGCGGTGTTATTGTTGCTCGGACCGGTGCCGAGTTCCTGCGGCTGCTGCACTGGGTTAGGTGGAGGGGGCATGACCTTTGCGCGATCATTGTCGGCAGCAACAGGTGGTCCCTTCCCTTTGTCCAGCGCTGTAGGCGAAGCTCGTCCGGGTTGATCTTCATCCATCGCCGTCCCAATGGTGACAAACACCTCTCGGGACGTGACGGTGTTGTTGGACTGCTCGTCGCGCTTGTAATCCTCCTCCATCTCCTGCATGGCAGAGTTTAGCTCCTCCGGGCTGAAGTCTATCTCCTCTGAATCTGTGCTAATGTCGGTGTAGAGCGCGTCAAGCACGGAGTCGGAGGGTGCCGAGGCTTCCTCGATGATGCGGAGTGGAGGTACGACAACAGCGACGATGACTAGAGGCGGTGGCGCAGCTGTGGCGATGACGACCGGAGGCGGTGGCGGTGGTGGCTGAGGCGGAGGGGCTCCGCCAACGAGCGCGATTTCTATCTGAGCTTCCTCCTCAGCCTCCGCATAGCTGTTGACGGTGTTCACCATGCTTTCGAAAGTGAGGCGTCTTGAAGCCTGTTGTCGCCTTAGCGTATGCTGGAGAAGCGTACCTTGGTCCAGTCCTTCCACAAAGTGATACATAGCATCAACATTAGGGTAATGAGCCAGGTCGGCCCGTATACGGAGCCACCTGGCAAGGTAATCGCGGGGGTTTTCGCCCTCTCTCTGAACGCAATGCACCAGATCGAAGATGGTCACTACTCCGATGAACTTGGATCTCTGCTGTCCAGACGCACGGACGAAGCCGGCGGACTTGCAGCGATCTTCCACCATTATATCCTGCACATGGGCGGTTTGGGTGGGCCTTGAACTTTTCCGATCTTTGTCGGCAAACTCCGAAGAGAGATCCGACATCGATCCTTCTGCGAACGTGTCCTGCCCGTAGGCGGTTCGTGCGGGTCTTGATGTTCCTCCGACTCCCAGGGAACTAGTGCCCGAGTCGGTTTCGCTGATGAAGAGGTGGATATCTACGATGGGGACGATTGAGCACCATGTAGGTTTCATCTTCGCCGGGATCCAGAATTCGTCAGGGGGACGATCGGAACGTTGCTGGAGAAGAGAACGCGACCGATGGCTACAGTTTCGCTGATTTCGGCGAAGATCTTGGACTTCGCCCGCTGCAGAGCCTGAAGCGCCTCTTGCCCCATGGTGGGCGCCAACTATCGTGGTATTGCCGACGAGTACGCCATGGAGGGGACCTCATAGTGCGTGTTTAGAGATGTGGGGGAAGGAGGATAGTTGACGGGTACGAGGTAACACATCTTACCTAGGTTCAGATCCCACAACGGTGGCGGAATCCTACTCCTGCTATAAATCACTATAATGGCGATACGCCGAGTTACATGGATTGGTTCGCTGTGCGAGGTGTATCTTAATCGATACTAGGTTGTCCCCTAAAGTTTCCCATAGGCCCGACTTATATAGTCGCTAGGTCCTAGGGTTACAGGCAAAGTCCTAGCCGGACAGGTTACAGAGTCCTACACTGCTTACAACTAGTCTAGCGTGTCTTACACTACAAGGCTCCGGGTACGTCGGTGACTCCTCCGTAGCCTTCCTTTATCCGGCATGGGCCTCCCTTCTGGATCCATCTAACTGGGCCACCCAGCAGTCCATGGGTCATGCTACCAACTGTGGGCCACCCGGGTTATCCGGATAAGAGACATGCTATGAGGATACCCATATAGCATATCCCCAACAAAGCACTCCCTTTTGCGCACCCTGTCCATGTCGAAGAACTTCTACAAGTATGCACATAGGAAAAAAGGGGGGTCAAAGCCACGAGTGCAAGTATATTGCATCCTCAAGGCGATTGAATTATGACAAGCGAAACAAACTTACCCAGAACAAAACCTAAATCTTCTCTGCGATGCTGGTGTACTTTTTTTTTCTGGATCTTCGGCATAGTGGTAATGCTTCCAAGTCAAAGCCACATCCTTCGAACCATTTGGGAGAGTGACAATCTAAGGAAAATACTTTATAACCAGGGCTCCAAGGATGCTTGAGTAGCCACGATATGGCGTGATTCCATCCTGATATAGAAAGGAACTGCAGAATGAAAAGACAAGATCAGTATGTGATGAAAATTCCAATGTATGGTTTCGGGTCAAATCATGTACCTCGACCCCGCGGTCACGAGTACCTTGTCCTCATAGGGATAAGGTAGGTCGGCGAGTCTCGAAATCCCACGCTGATATGGAGCCTTCTCCCATGGCACTAGGCTCGAGTCAGCGACTGCGTACTCCTCAAGGTACGGCGTCTCATCCTCCGGAGGCGCCCACCTCAAGGACGTGTCCAGATCGTAGGGTAAAGACCCCAACCCCTCATCCTCCTCCTACTGCTCCTGCTCCTGATCCTCCTCGTCCTCCTCATCGTCAGAATCCGAGTGTGTGCCCTCGTCCTCCTGACGGCGAACTGGCTCCTCCTCCTCGTCCTTCCCCCTCATGCTCCTGCTCCTGCTCGTCCTCCTCGAAGACCGGAGGGGGACTAGGAGTCCCCGCATGCCTCCCACACCCCCGCCGTTGTGAAGTGCACGGTGGAGCACTAGCACTAGCAGGATGCTTCCCCTGGCATCTTTCGAACCACCAGTCACAAGTTTAGCCAAGATTTTCAGCTTTCTTGTAACGCCCTTTCCCCCGGGCATCTTTCAATCACCTGCAAAACAGAGTGAAAAGAGTAGTTTATTAGTACACATCAGTGACACAGGATTCATAACAGTACAATAATACTCAAGTTTTAAACACACACTATATACGTATCAGCAAAGACGAAAGAAGAGAAATACTTCCATTATCCATATAGCATGGGTATGAGACGTGGCAATCCAAGGAAAGGATTCAGTCTCCACGGCAACGACTCCTCGAAAGGAATCGTTGTCGTGGATCGAGAATCCTTTCCTGGGCTTGCCACCGTCACATACCCATGCTATATGAATATCGAAAATACTTGCCCTCTCTCGACTTTGGGGCTACGAGATGAAGCCTTCCTTGTGTTTCTCCAAAGACGAAAGGAAAGAAACCATTCCACAATTCATATAACAATGGCGCGCATGCTATACGAATAGTGAAGTAATGTCTTTCCTTTCGAATTTAGGGCTATCTAATCTATTTCATTTAAGTCATGCTATCTAATCTATTCGTATCAGTAAAGACGAAAGAAGATAAATACTTCCATGATCCATATAGCATGGGTATGAAACGCGGCAAGCCAAGGAAAGGATTCAGTCTCTACGACAACGACTCCTCGAAAGGAATCGTTGCCGTGGATCGAGAATCCTTTCCTTGGCTTGCCACCATCACATCCCCATGCTATATGAATATCGAAAATACTTGTCCTCTCTCGAACTTTGGGGCTACGAGATGAATCCTTCCTTGTGTTTCTCCAAAGACGAAAGTAAAGAAATTTTATTACATAGCATAGAGTTCTTACAAATACAAAGACAAAAGGAAAGAAATTTTATTACATAGCCCAGCGGGATTACATAGAAAACACTACTACAAATATTATTACTACTACATGGATCAGAAGCCTGAGTCGGGATTATGTATTAGACGAGAAGTTTCGTCATCGCTATCATTTTCCGGCCACCAATAATCATCCACGAAACCTGGAGGTGGTCCTTGTGGATCGTTGATGTCAAGGCCTACATGGAACGCCTCGAGCAAACTCACATATTGTTGGTGTGAACCTCCTCAGCTTCATCTTGCGTAGTGTCTTCCTCCTCATCTTCTTCTTGCTCATCGTCTACGACCATGTCACCATCGGCGGACAAGTCGATAGTGAATTGCCCGGGGAGGCCTTCTTCCTGATAAAACTCGCCATCATTTGTTGAGGGGTCTAGGCGGCGGTAATCATCCTTTTTTGGCAAGGGCGGCCTATTGCGTGTTGGTACCTTCATCACAACATCCCAGTCATGTAGACGTTTTGTCGGGTTTTGGCATGGGTACGGAAGATAGAATACTTCGAAGGCCTGAGTAGCCAAAATGTAAACATCATCTCCCGCATAAACGGAGGTTCTCTTAACTTCGACCAGTCCAATTTCAGTATCCCGTTTCACCTTATGTGGGTCAAACCAATGGCATTTGAATACAATGGGATTTATCCCTTTGCCAAAACCGTAATTCATCTCATATATACCCTCGACTCTTCCATAGTACTGGAGGCCATCTGAGCCTTCACAAAAGACCCCGCTATTTGTTGTCTTCCGGTTGGGCCGGCTAGTTGTGTATTCATGGGTATGGAAGCGATACCCATTCACGTCAGAAGCACTGAACGTGTCGACTGAATGGTTAAAGCCCCTGGCAATATTTCTTAGCTCGGGTTGCATCTCTTTGTCAGTTCTTGCCTACAAGTTAGAACGAGAAGTTTAGCATAAGAAGTTTATCACAAGAAGTGTAGCACAAGAAGTTGGCTCGAATAGTACCAAACCACAGAACCAACTGACGAAACTGAAACCACCACCCTTGTCGAAAAGATCCTTCTCCTCTTGAGGTTTAGGCTCCCTATTTGGATTCTTCCAATGTGCACTCTTGAATCGTCTATACCAATTTAAAGGAGAGTTAGGCACGGACATAGCAGTGAATGTTTGCGGAAAACTAAATGGTGAGCACTTACTCGATGTACGGCTTCACTTCTTCCATGGTGTTCAAGACATACGAGTGGATCAACTCCCGCTCAAGTTTTTTCATTGCGAACCTCTTTGTGCCACTTGATTTGCCACCTAGACCAACGAAGATGCTAAGATTGGGTACATCTTCAGGGTTGGCGACATTGTAACGAAACACTGGGTTGTGCTTTGTGGGAATGTTGGCATCATAGTTCTTTGTGGTGAAGTTTGCAACCTCCTCGTTAAGGACTGCCTCGGCTATGGATGCCTTGTTCTTGCATTTATTGCCTATTTTCTTACGAATCTTCTTTGTTTCTCTCTTGGGCGGAAACTGCCAACGGGCCCACACAGGTCCCCCCTTTAAAGCCTCGTCTACAAGATGCAAGATCATATGTTGCATCGGATTGAAGAACCCTGGCGGAAGGAGCATATCTAGATCGCAAAGCAACTCGGGTGTTTGTTCATGTAGCTTCTCAAGCACTTTACGGTCTAACTCCCTAGCACAAATCTGGTGGAAGAAAAAGCTCAACCTCGACAGCACTCGCCAAGTCTCCTCATCGACATAGCCTCGAATCATCAACGGCATTATCCGCTCAAGCCATACGTGGTAGTCATGACTCTTGAGCCCTTGTACTCGCAACGTTTCCATGTCCACACCCCTCATCCAGTTGGCCGCATACCCATCAGGGAAAAACAAACTTTGCGCGATCCACTAGAAGATCTCCCTTCTTTGGGGCTTTGTTGGGCAGAAAGGAGCCTTTGGCTTAGACCACCTTTTTCTGCCTTTGGCTCCGGGTGGCTGCATGTTCAACTTTGGCCTATCGCACAATGCTTCTTGATCAATTCGAGCCTTGATGTTATATTTCGTCTTCTCGGTTTGCATTATGGTGCTCCAAAGGGCCTCGCCGATATTCTTTTCAGTGTGCATTCATCAATGTTATGCGGGAGCTCAAGATCCTCAAAGTAAGAGATCTTCCATAAGCACGGAATGTGGGTCCACTGGTGTGTATCCCCGTATCCCACGAAACCATTCCCATCGGAGTTTGGCTGGAGTGCTTCTAACTCAGCCTTGATTTCCTTCCCGGTCTTTAGATGTGGCTTTGGATCATGGACAACACGGCCTTTCTTGAACCTCTTTTTGTCACTCCTGTATGGATGATTCGGCTCAAGACACTATCGATGTTGATCAAAGCAGTAATACTTGCCTCCCTTCGACAACCAGAATAAAGTCAGAGCTTGCATGCACACTCGGCAAGGACACTTCCCATATGTACACCATCCCCAGAACAACGCACGTGCTGGTAGGTCATGCAGGGAGGTATGGTACCAGACATACATATCGAAGTGCTCGTTGTTTGAAGCGTCAAATGTTCGGATCCCCCGACCTTCCTAGCCATGAAGCAAGTCATCCACCAGTGGTTCTAGATACACATTCATGTTCTTACCCGGATATTTCGTCCCTGGGATTATCATCGAGACAAACAAGTTCTCTGATCTCATGCAGACGCCAGGGGGAGGTTCAGGGGAATAACAAACACTGGCCAGCAACTGTATACTGAAGCCGACATGCCATATGGATTAAAACCATCGGTTGATATGGCAACTGCTACGCTCCTCTTGTCACCGGCTTTCTCAGGATATTTCTTTGACAAAGTTCTTCCATGCACTACCATCTGACGGATGTATCATCTTGTCGAGGTATCTGTTCCCTTCTACTGCCCACTGCATCTGCTGGGCAGTATCCTCGATCATGAAGAGTCGCTGGAGCCTCAGTATGATTGGAAGATACCGAAGGATGTTTTGGGCAACCCCGGTCTGCCTCTTCAGACCATCACCATTGGGATCGACCTCAAAGTACCTAGAGGATTTGCAGCGGATACAATAATTTGTCTTAGCATGATCCTTTGTGAATAGCATGCATCCCTTCGGACAAGCGTGTATCAGCTCATATGGCATCTTAAGGTCACGGAGGAGTTTGGTCGAATAGTAGAAGTTCTCCGGCAAGAGGTGCCCTTTAGGAAGAATGCTGCCAACGACGGCAAGCATATCATCAAAGTCCTCTCTGGTCAAGTTCCTGTGGCTCTTGAAGGCCAAAAGGCGAGCTATGGCATCCAGTTGGGTAACATTTGTATGTGTATGAAGGGGTCTCTGCGAGGCAAACAAAGTCTCGTAGTACTTTGTCGTGTTTTCCTCTGGCTCCTCACTTGTCTTCGCCTCCTAAGGTGTCTTCGCCTCTACATGAGGGCTTTCAGGCGCATTGGCATTCACAAAGTTGTCTATGAACCTATCGAAACAAGAATCAAATTCTCCCCTTGGCTAACTCTACTGCTAACTCTGCCGTGACTCCCTCCTAGCACGTTTCACTAACTTTTCACCATGGAATGTCAAAGTCTGGTAGGATGGTGTGAACCCGTAATTGAGCAGGTGAGTACTCACATCATCCTTCGAATGTGTATTTAGATTCTTATATCTTGCGCAGGGGCATAAAATTCTTCTGGGTCTGCTGGGGACGGCAAATGCCCGGTTCACGAAGTCCTCGGCCTTTTCTTGACATTCTGAGGTAAAGTCCCACTTACTGACATAGCCATCATACATCTAGTCACGATTCTCCATCCTCTAATCAGTACCAAAAACGACATATATAATGCTTTCAATTAATCATGCCATATAAATAAATCCGCTATTAGTTAGGTTAATTTTAGCAAACATATATTTTACTCCATACATATATCAAACTATCTCTCTAATAGGTAAAGAGGGTCCTATCAACCGCCGGATTCGTAGATTGAGTATGTTCTCCCTGCTCTACCCCGATCCGAAACAGAATTTTGGCAGCACCTCCCCGTTGCTCTCCTGATACATGTCTCGGCAAAAAGCCAAGAGGGATGTGCATCCGGAGAACAACGGGGAGACGCTGCCGATATCCTATCTCAGACCAGAGTAGAACAAGGAAAACATACCCAACTACGCATCCGCCGGCTATCCTGATAAATATCGTAAGAGTTACGCTTCATAATATGCGAGAACACTAATGCATATTTATCCGCGTAACCCTTACATCTGGCAAGAGACGCCTACGTAACGTGACAGACTTGGTGATCTACACACGAGAACAACCGTAGGTACAAGATAGGAGAACATATTTTTACCCTCGAAGCGTGATCGAGAGGTGAAGAAGATCAGTGACCCTCCCGCAAAATGACCTACGCCGTCGACATCCCCACCCTTAGAATCGACACATATCCTGCACGAAGAAAAATTACTAAATTACTACTATACACATGCCAAAATTTTACACATATAATTCCTAAATTACTACTATACACATGCATATATGAAACAACATATATACATACTACTACACATATATGTAACAAATACATAGGAGAAAGACATGCTATATATATCTAACAATATATACTACACATACATATATACTACACATATACACGTATATACTACACATACATATATATACTACACATGTAACAAATATATACTACACATACATATATACTACACATATATCTAAAAATACATGTATCTAGGCACATACCGATGGTGTAGTCGGTGGGGGACGGGACATGAGGGCCGGGGCAGGAGGCAGAGGCAGGCGGTGGCCCAGCTCCTACCAGTGGAGCTGTCGGCGAGCTCCCATGGCCGGGGGCAGTGGATGGGCGCGGAGGCGGATGGGGGCCGAGGTGGGTGGAGGGGGGCTGGGCCGGGTGGAGGCAGGAGGTGCCGGCGGCGACGCCCAGAGAAGCAGGCGGGGGCAGGTGGACGGCGGCGACAATGCGGGATCGAGGCGGCGGCGCGGGATCGAGCTGTCGGGCTGGGAGAGGATAATGCAGGGGCACGCGGGCCCATGTCGTCAATTATTGGCAACCCTTTGCCGTGTGCCAATTCGTGTGGAACACGGCAAAGAGCTTTGTTGTGTACCTGCCGGAAGAAACACACGGCAAAGAATCTTTGCAGTGTACCCTACACAGACACACGGCAAAGGACCTCTTTGCCGTGTGCCTTCAGCTATTTTCTAATTTTCTTTTTATTTTTTCTTTCAATTGTATGTGAACTTTTTCTTGGCTTTTTGTTAGTATTGAGACCATGGAAATACGAACTTTGCGCTAGACCATAAACTTGCATGCATGCGCTCTAACCTAGAATGTCTAGTCGGAGGAAGACCACGAGAATGTAGGAATCAGATGAAAACTTTCATGTGTCCTTACCATATGTGTGTGAGTGTGGTGCAAGGTTGGTATAGGTGCTTGCATGTGTCCCCCTTGCATGCATGCGCTATAACCTAGAAGCGAAGGTTCTAGACCTGTATAAGGGGGAATTTCCCCGTTTAGGTGAAACCGCGTAGGATAGTGCCCCAACTTGTGAACCAACATGGTTTTACATCATTCTATGACCTAATCAAACAGAAAACAAGAGAGATCTACGTCGGGCTACCCCCATCAGAAGAATGTCTACGGGGTAGACGATCCGAGCCCCGCAGATCAGGGTTTCGCCGGAGGAAGACCACGAGAACGTCGGAATCAGATGAAAACTTGCATGTGTCCCTAGCATATGTGTGTGAGTGTGGTGCAGGGTTGGTATAGGTGCTTGCATGTGTCCCCCCTCGCATGCATGCGCTCTAACCTAGAAGCGAAGGTTCTGGACCTGTATAAGGGGGAATCTCCCTGTTCCGGTGAAACCTTTTAGGATAGTGCCCCAACTTGTGGACCAACATGGTTTTACATCATCATATGACCAAATTAAACACAAAACAAGAGAGAGCTACGCCGGGCTACCCCCATCAGAAGAATGTCTAGGGGGGTAGACGATTCGAGGCCCGCAGAGATCAGGGTTTCGCCTGAGGAAGACCACGAGAACGTCGGAATGAGATAAAAAAACTTGCATGTGTCCCTAGCATATGTGTGTGAGTATGGTGCAAGTTTGATAGGTCCCATGTGTAAGTCCCAAGTGTGACCCCCTTTGTAGACATGCGTTAATACTTAGTAAAATCCTGAATATATACGTGGAAACTCCCGCCACGGGACAACCAGAGCCTATTTTATGGCAAAGTTGACCCAACCTTTGCTTTCCATGTACATATGTCCTAAACAAAACCAAAACAAAAAGAAAAGTCCACTAGGCTACCCTCGTACGGAGAAAGCTATAGGGGTAGACCACCGGTTCTCCAGGAGTTATAGCACTTGTAAAATCTGTGAGATCATCTTATCTATACTTAAGTTGCAAAGATATAATTATATAATTCCATCATAGCATATAACTACATCTCGCAAGATGGCCATTAGACTCTTGAACAGAGTTCCTGGTTCTGTCAACCCTCTTGAGGAGCGGACGATAGTTTCTCTTGTAGATATAGCATGTACCAGCTCTTCATAAGGATTGAGACCATGGAAATATGAACTTTGCACTAGACCATAAGCTTCTAGAGGATGCTGAACTTCATTTCCATTAGGTGGGTTCCTAGTCACAAACTTTGAGAAACAATCCTCAACCAATCGGCAAGAGTAGAATTTCCCCTCACGGTAGAGCTGCTGACCAACAAAACCAAGCAAGCTGTTGGATTACTTTTTAAACAGAAATGTCACTCTTTGGGTCAATCAAAATACCAAGATGAGAGGATTTCACGACAAAGTCTGAAATTTGTTGTATGCCATCCTTTAGATTGTTATCAATTTTTAAGTGTGGTGATATGTTGGAACATACAAAAACTACTAGTCTCCGGGTGCTTGCAGGTGTCCCCCCTCGCATGCATGCGCTCTAACCTAGAAGCGAAGGTTCTAGACCTGTATAAGGGGGAATCTCCCTGTTCCGGTGAAACTGGGTAGGATAGTGCCCAAACTTGTGAACCAACATGGTTTTACATCATCCTATGACCTAATCATACACAAAACAAGAGAGATCAACGCCGGGCTACCCCCATCAGAACAATGTCTAGGGGGGGTAGATGATCTGAGCCCCGCAGATCAGGGTTTCGCCGGAGGAAGACCCCGAGAACGTCGGAATCAGATGAAAACTTGCATGTGTCCCTAGCATGTGTGTTTGAGAGTTTGGTGAAAGGTGGGTATAGGTGCTTGCATGTGTCCCCCCTCGCATGCAAGCACTCTAACCTAGAAGCGAAGCTTCTAGACCTGTATAAGGGGGGATCTCACCGTTCCGGTGAAACCTGGTAGGATAGTGCCCCAACTTGTGAACCAACATGGTTTTACATCATCCTATGACCTAATCAAACACAAAACAAGAGAGAGCTACACCGGGCTACCCCCATCAGAAGAATGTCTAGGGGTAGACGATCCGAGTCCCGTAGATCAGGGTTTCCCCGGAGGAAGACCACGAGAACGTCGGAATCAGATGAAACTTGCATGTGTCCCTAACATATGTGTGTGAGTGTGGTGCAAGGTTGGTATAGGTGCTTGCTTGTGTCCCCCCTCGCATGCATGCGCTCTAACCTAGAAGCGAAGGTTCTGGACCTGTATAAGGGGGAATCTCCTAGTTCCGGTGAAACCGGGTAGGATAGTGCCCCAACTTGTGAACCAACATGGTTTTACATCATCCTATGACCTAATCAAACACAAAACAGGAGAGAGCTACGCTGGGATTCCCTATCAGAAGAATGTCTAGGGGGTAGACAATCTGAGCCCTGTAGATCAGGGTTTCGCCGGAGGAAGACCACGAGAATGTCGGAGTCAGATGAAAACTTGCATGTGTCCCTAGGATATATGTGTTTGTCTGGTGCAAGGTTGGTATAGGTGGTTGCATGTGTCCCCCCTCACATGCATGCGTTCTAACCTAGAAGCGAAGGTTCCAGACCTGTATAAGGGGAATCTCCCTGTTCCGGTGAAACCGGGTAGGATAGTGCCCTAACTTGTGAACCAACATGCTTTTACATCATCCTATGACCTAATCAAACACAAAACAAGAGAGAGCTACGCCGGGATAGCCCCATCAGAAGAATGTCTAGGGGGGTAGACGATCTGAGTCCCGTAGATCAGGGTTTCACCGGAGGAAGACCACGAGAACGTCGGAATCAGATGAAAACTTTCATGCGTCCCTAGCATATGTGTGTGAGTGTGGTGAAAGGTTGGTATAGGTGCTTGCATGTGTCCCCCCTCGCATGCATGCACTCTAACCTAGAAGCGAAGGTTCTGGACCTATATAAGGGGAAATCTCCCTGTTCTGGTGAAACCGGGTAGGATAGTGCCCCAACTTGTGAACCAACATGGTTTTACATCATCCTATGACCTAATCAAACACAAAAAAAGAGAGAGCTACGCCGGGCTACCCCCATCAGAAGAATGTCTAGGGGTGTAGACGATCCGAGTCCCGCGGATCAGGGTTTCGCCGGAGGAAGACCACGAGAACGTCGGAATCAGATGAAAACTTGCATGTGTCCCTAACATATGAGTGTGAGTGTGGTGCAAGGTTGGTATAGGTGCTTGCATGTGTCCTCCCTCGCATGAATGCGCTCTAACCTAGAAGCGAAGGTTCTGGACCTGTATAAGGGGGAATCTCCCCATTCCGGTGAAACCGGGTAGGATAGTGCCCCAACTTGTGAACCAACATGGTTTTACATCATCGTCTGACCTAATCAAACACAAAACAAGAGAGAGCTACGCTGGGATTCCCCATCAGAAGAATGCCTAGGGGGTAGACGATCTGAGCCCCGCAGATCAGGGTTTCGCCGGAGGAAGACCACGAGAACGTTGGAGTCAGATGAAAATCCTTCGTCAGTGGCACATCTATATTGGTCTTTTGTGGCGCATGGCAGGGACACAACTGTTACGTCGTCACTGATGAAAACTTTTGTGGCGCATTCCGAAATGTGCCATAGAAGTCATGATACTTCTATGGCGCATTCTTGTTGATGCACCACAGGACTCTGTTCAGTGGCGCATTCTGGAAAATTCGCCACTGAAGCTCTATGCGCCACAGGAAGTAAAAACGATGCGCCACTGTTTTGAATATCAGGTATTAAAAAAATCGAAACTAGTCCAAATATACAGTATTATACAGGTATTATACAGTATTATAAAGAAATAGTATATTTGACTTAGTACATGAAAACAAATATAATACAAACACGAATATAGTGCCATCACACTACTTAGATCCCGAACGAGATAGACAAGTGGTCATCATATTACAATACAAGTCAAATGAAGTGTTTGTTACATTTATACAAGTGTTTGTTACAAAGTTCACCATCTCATCACATTACAAATGAAGTGTTCATCACCTACACTAGAATCAAACAGAATACAGTTGTGATGACGGTGAGCAAGAGCAAGAGCACTAGCAATATCTTCATCCGGTTCTCCTTCCACAGGTGGTTCCTCCACTTGGCTACCGCCTCCTCTCGAGTCGCGTATCCTTTGTAGTTGTTGCCGCTAAACTTGTTCACCTATTTCTGACAGTCCTCCCACTCATCGTAGACTCCTGGAACCCAACCCTTGTACACCACGTACCACTTCGTCATCTCTATATATGAGGCATATTAGTAAATCATGCAACAGAAAGAACTAAATTGGTTCACAAGCATATATATTCACATAAACTAAAGCAAAAGATCAGTAAACATAGAAGATAGAACATCGATCATAATCATAGAACTTCGACGACAACGACCACAATAGTGAAGTTTACAACATACGACCACGGTAGTATATAGTTTGTGACACAACACTACACATAGACATCTATGATAATTCTAGGCACACACATCGATCAATGTTGAGAACTGCTAACGCTCGGCTTTGGGAATGGTAGATAGCCATCCTTCGTCATCCACGTCCTGTTGTCACCCTGTTGACGAAGAATATCTTTAATCTCTCTCTTAGTCAACCCTCTGTTGTGTTTTAGGACCCCTTCCCTTGCGTTGACATCTTCCACGATGATTTCCGACAAGTTAACCTGGATGCGATGGAAGTCTTCTCTAAGATCATCATCGCCCCTTCGCGCCAAATTTTCAGCCCATGCTCGGAAACTAGATGGCAGAGTTAGGATCTGGCAATCCCGGACAAACCCTTTAAGGTGATGCATGGCGTAGAAGGCCTCCTTGGCGCCGCCAGTAGCCGGCTCCTTGACGCAGGGGAACTCGAGCACGTGCTTGAACACGTGCTTGTCATTCTTGATACATTCCCCCTTGTTGACGAAGGGGCATCCCTTTTTAGCATAGCCCTCGAGAGCCTCATTCAAAACACCCCTTATTCTGTTGTAGTCCTTCTTATTCTTCTGACTCGCCGAGTCGAAATACGATGCTATCGAGTACATTGTGCAAATGACAATGAGTGTGCAGTATTTGTCTCTACACAACACGATTGAAACGGGATGTTGGAAAAGGGCAAAGGAAGAAAGCTATAAGAAAGCCTAAGTTAACAATGCTAGGGGGTGTGTGTACTTACTCGGGAAAGAAAGGCAAAATAAGCGTGTTCGTTCTCTTGTGGTCCACCATGAACTTCTCGAGATACGCTGTCGCCTTGGCACGCATCTCAGATCCTTCCCTCAACTGGCTATCATGCATGTAGTAGGGATTCACTATCGTGATGTTGGGGGTCTTATCTCTCTTGGTATTCATCGCCAGATTGAGCGCGAATAGGCGGACCATGTTATAGTCCAGCCGTTTCAAGAGAAACAGCCTGAAGACGTCCTCGTACGCTATGAAGAACACGTCCGCGGGGGCTTCATGGACGAAGTCCACGTCCGATGGCACCTTGACAGTGAAAACCGGGTAATTTGGATCTTTGTCTTTAAGAAGAATTCCCTCTAGTGTCTTGATACTATCACTCAAAGCGAGCATATGTCCACCAGCAAGGTGAAGCAGCTCCGGAGTCAGTATCGCTTCACCAGCTATATGAATCCTGGGCAATCCATCCTCGCGGGCTGGTACGATGTCATCCTTAGCCCGGATCCTCTTCAGAGGAGGTTGGCTCTCGGCTTTCTTACCTCTCTTCTTGTGCTTCTTCGTCTTCTAAGCAGGCTCCTCCACTGGGGATGCTAAGTGCTCAACGGCCGCCTTTTGGAGTGTCCCAGGGCTAAAGACGAATCCAACAGGTTTCTCCTGTTGATCGGCGGCCGGAGGCGTCTCTTTAGATAAACCATGGAAGACCAGGCGTTGTGTGCATGTAGTGGGACACCCACCTTGACCCTCGCGAGCGACAAAGGGTTCTTCACCCACAGCAGGCATGTACAATCCTATGCCGGCACCGGTGTTGATGTAGTTGTCGATGTTGACAAATTCGTCATCATCATCGTTGTTGCCGCCATGTGGTGATGGTGGTGGCGGGGGCGACGGCGGTTGCGTTGCGACAGCGGCATCGCCTTGGGGCGGGCCACACGCTCCCAACAGTTGTTGGTGGCGACTGGTGGTGGCGACGACGACAGGTGGCTTCCGAGGTGGTGGTTGGACGATCGAGGTGGCGCCGGTGACAGGTGGCATCTGAGGTGGTGGCCGGACGATCGGGGTGGCGCTTAGGTGCCCCGTAAGACGAATCTGAGTCTTCGGCCATTTCAAGGGCCAGCCGTGGCATTCTGCAAGGGTCTTGTGTTTGTCGGCTCCCTGAGGTTGAAAGGGGGGTCCATGTCATCGCACCCTGGCAACACCCAAGCAATCCAGACCCTCATCACGGCATCGTCCATTGCATTGTTGTGCATCGTGCGGTTCGCCGATTGTATGATATTGCCCTTGGCAACATCCCTCAACTTGCTGACGGCAACTTTGTGGAGTAGTACGCAAGCAACATCCTGAATATAGACACATATCTGTTGGGCATCATGATCGAGGTGGCAGTCCCCAAAGGCGAATAAAGAAGATGAAGCGGAGTATGATATTAGTTACCTTGGTGAGGGCGTTGAGCTCGGCTAATGTCGACACACGGCCGATCCCCGCGGCAGGCCTATCATCAGCATTCTCCCGCGGTGCTGGTGCCACCGCCGGCTGTGCGATACTGGTATTTTTGGCGGGAGCAGCAGGGGGCAGTTGTGCGACAACAAGCTCTTGCGGCTACGCCGCGGCGATGGTGGCCGGCGGGGTCACCAAGTCCGGCGACGCGTTAACGTTGATGCTCGAGTTGCTGCCGCTAAAGCTGGGCACGTTTATTGGCCCCTGTCGACCTCCTGCATTCCAAACAGCTAGCCCCTCCATCAACCCAGGGGGATGATCGCGCAAAGCTTATCCTCCAATAACTTGTCAATTTCTTTCTCGTCCACTTTTGCCTCTAATTTCTTCACCTTCAACTTCAGCTCTTCAACCTCGGCTTTATCTTTAGCCGCCGACTGGTTCTTCCTCTCCCTCCTCTTCTTTGCGTCCTCTTTGTAGTACTCGGTAAACTTCATGCTTGTACCGAAGCCGGACACACGGCCAGCTGATTTTGGCGGCAACTTCTTCTCCCTCTTCTTGTAAGTGTTCGTCGCCCTATTAAAAACAGTATCCCATGGCTCCGCCGCCGAATCTTGCGACGACAAGTCCTCGCTAGCGTTTAATTCCTTCTCCTGCAGAGATACAAGGAGAGGTGAACCCATCCATGCATTTAGATTCTTGGCTTAATTATTTTAATGAGAGATCCACGGTAAATTCCTTACCAGCTCATCCTCAAAGGCCTTCGCATCCGGGTCATCGGTGACGAACTCCCCTGTAACAGGGTCCAGGTAGTAGCGGGCCTAGACAAATTGTCGGATCTGCAGGTCTGTGATTTTATGCCATGGGTTCTCTTTACCCAGGTGTTCAAGCTCGGCGTCCTCCTTGTCCCAAATGGGCTGTTTCCCTCTGTATCTGCCGCTTCCAAGCCGGTGGTTACCTATGTTCTTCTCTCGCATAGTCTTTCCCCACTCAGTCCGTGCTTTAGAGGCAGTGGTATATAAGTCCGCCTTGAATATCTTGAACTCTTCTTCGTCGAGCATCGGATTTTTCCTACTTATAATCTCCCAGCTTTCACCTTTGTCAATGTTGTTCTTTACCCGGGTTTTCCAGCTGCTCAAGGTGTTGCTCATCTTTGTCAGGCTAGTTTGTTCACTGGGTTCTTATTACTCTCCAGGTTTCTGAACTTCTCTGGGAATGTGTATCGCTTGTAAAGCTTCTTAAGGAGGTTCTCGACCAAAGCATGATTACACCGGCTGTACTTCGTGTTGATCTACATGCTTTCCCGGACGATGCACCCGAGTTGCATGCCGTACCCGCAGGCAATAGATGAAGGCGCAATGGTTTGGCCACCTTCTGTGACCTCGGTGAACTCATCATAGACGTTGGCGAGCACTTGCGGCTTCCGATCCTTAATATCCTTCTTCTGTATGGTGGCCGGGTTGCCGCTACCACCATTTGTGCGCTCGCCACCATCCGTGGTGGTGTTACCCTCCTCCCCGCCTTCACTAGTTCCGTCGTAGTCGTCGTCGTCCCCCTCATAATCTGGATCTTCCTCGCCCCCAACACCGACGACGACAGTCGGAGGTGGTGGTGTCATTCTCATCTCCTCCGCCTACTCATGCTCTTGGGACGGCCCCCAGAACGACTTGTTGGCCTCTCGGGCTAGATCCTCGACGCTCATTTGTTTAGAAGGACCGGTCTCGTCGTTAGTCAACATGTTTGCGCTTTATTACTAAAAATGAGGCAAAAAGTTTGCACAAATATCGATCGAAAAATTCGGCATGACCTTTGCTAAGTTTTGGACCTACGAGTGCCCATTTCTCAACCGAAACAGAAGTGAATCAATACTTCAGGAGAAACGGGCAACTCAATTGAAATCCCTGCAAGAAAAAACACCCTAGCCCAATTGATAACCCCATTGACACCATCCATCATCATCCAACACCATCTCATTCACAAAATAAACAAACCTCTGCAGCACCATCTCATTCACAGATTCAAATGAAGCATAAACAAGTTGGCGGCACCATCTCATTCACAAAATAAACAAACTCTACAGCACCATCCCATTCATTCATAGATTCAAATTCAAAACCATCATTTATTATCTGCAAATCATTAGTGTATATACATCATAGACAAGTTGGCAGGATCAAAGTTATATGTCAGTTTGGAAGCACCATAGTAGCAGCACAGCATTGACAGCACATCATGCAAATTACACAAAGCTACAACACCATTTCATTCATAGTACCAGCTGTAGAGGATGTACTTAAAACAGATACAATAGCAGCACCTATACACAACACAATAGCAGCACCTATACACAACACCTACACTTGACACATTCCCAGGTTCTACACATCATCAGGTCACTTGACACATTCCCAAGTTCCCTCAGTTTTATAATATAAGCCTTTTTAGCAAGCTAAAATAGCTACTAATAAAACAACTACTAATATAAGCCTTTTTTCTTTGGTTCCCAGGTTCCCAGGTTCTCTTTTTGCTAGTACAATATTGCCTTTGTTTGTAGGTGTTGCATTGATTATTGAAGCCACCATTTTCTTTGGTTACGACTGTGTGATAAGATGAGGTACAGTCATTCAGAAACAACACACAATCTGACCGTATGTTTTTGAAGCATCTTAGACCTGGTAGAAGACAGACAATGTAACTTGATCCACTGTTGGCGAGAATATATAATATAGGAAGATGCAAATGGGGGATTATATATTTCGCCACTCACTGCAGTAAATACTGTAGGGCATGTCTAAAGGAGGATCAGAGACACTGCTGATCTAGGAGTACATGAACTAAACACATAGGAGAGAACACCAAAAAAAGGGAAGGTAACATTTGGTCCTTTTTCTTTCCTCTCTGCATTCTCATGCTTGCCATCCTAGGCTCCTCTCAGAATTCAGAAACTACCCCTATACTTCCTTTCTACAGTTAGGGCATGCAGCCAGGAGCCCATCACACAACCCCTATCTCCATTTGCCATATCCAACACAAACACTAAAACACACACACACAAATTCATGCATCTTGCCTTTGTTTGTTGGTGTTGCATTGATTATGGAAGCCACCATTTTCTTTGGTTCGACTGTGTGATAAGATGAGGTACAGTCATTTAGAAACAGCACACAATCTGACCGTATGTTTTTAAAGTATCTTTGACCTGGTAGAAGACAGACAAACGTAACTTGATCCACTGTTGGTGAGAATATATAATATAGTAGGAACATGTAGGCTTCTCATCCGTTCGTGATATACTAGTACTGGTGGTAAAACCCAGAAAGAGAAAATTGGGGATTATATATGTCGCCACTCACTGCAGTAAATACTGTAGGGCATGTCCAAAGGAGGATCAGAGACACTGCTGATCTAGGAGTACATGAACTAAACACAGAGGAGGAGAGAACACCAAAAAAAGGGGAAGGTAACATTTGGTCCTTTCTTTCCTCTCTGCATTCTCATGCTTGCCATCCTAGGCTCCTCTCAGAATTCAGAAACTACCCCCTATACTTCCTTTCTACAGTTCATTACCAAGAAAGAATAGGCTACAGAAGTCTTAAAGCAACATTAGTGGTGGCCAAAGGAATGTAGAAAGGAAGTAACCATCTTGATTGTAACTTCGCAACTTCACAGGATGCAGAGGGGATTGCAGTTGGGAAGTCACCATCTTCAGAACTCAATCAGATTCTCACCTAGCGTGGACGGCGAGGTGGAGCGGGATGGGGAGGTGGTCGTCGACGGCGGTGTGCGCCGCCCTTCTCCTCCTCGGGGGCGGCTGGTGTGTGCTGCCCTTCTCCTCCACGGGGGCGGCAGCAGGTGGCTCCTCCACGATCTCCGGCGGGGCAGGTGGCTCCTCCTCCACGGGCTCCGGCGGCTGCAGGTGGCTCCTCCTCCACGGGCTCCAGCGGCGGCAGGCGGCGGCAGGTTCGTCGGGGGCGCGCGAGAGAGGTAAGCTAGGGTTCATCGGGGGCGGGAGTATCAGGTTGGGGAAAGAAAAGGGGAAGGGGCGAACATTTATTTGGCTAAGTGCCAATGTTCTGTGGCGCATATCGCTCGAATGCTCCACAGAAGTTGAAAAAGTTTCAACTTCTGTGGCGCATTCGAGCGATATGCGCCACAGAACATTGGCACTTAGTCAAAACCGCCGTGAGGCTGTAGTTGGACATCAAACACAGATTAGCCTAGTGGTTATGATGCATAGACAAACCTTTCCTGGCTGGGTCACTTTTTTTCTTTGTTTCAAAATTATATGTTACTAATATATTTAAAACCAAGCACATACACATGTATATTTATTAAAAAACACTCCCCGAAATATTGTATATATTGTGCTTGTCACAAACACATGTGAATTTGTATAACCACACGAATATCACGATATATTTTTAGTCTCTAACTAATACACAAAAAAGGTAACACATCGTCGTGTGATATTTCGAGCTAGCTAGCCTCTCTTCACCATCTTCTTGCCTTTTTTCTTCGCGGTTGAATACTTTAGCCCGGGCACTATGAGATTTCTTCTCGTGAACAGACAACCTTTAGTAGGTAGTGTGGTCTTTCTTCTTACTATAGTAGTAGTAGGCATGTTGAAGTACTTGTCGAACTCCTCTTCGATCTTCAGATCACCATTCTTGTCGAAGTCTTGCTCGTTGGCGGATCCTTCCATTCCGATGATGCTCCTCTTGCCCCTCCTCACTACAACATGACTGGGCTTTCACGGGTCGGTACTAAAGAAACATTGATCAACTTGGCTAGCGAGTATCCATGGCTCATTTTTCGTGGAGTCCTTCTTTGCCGACTTGGCATCTGGTATAACGCAGGTGGTGAAATATCGGCCTTCTTTTTCGACGTTCTTGGCCCATCTAACACGGAACATCGGTACCGTCTCTCCACAGTAGTCGAGCTCCCATATCTCCTTGATCCTTTCGTAGAATCTTTCCATGACAATAGTATCGTCATCGGCGAAGGACATCATAGTAACTCCTGAGTTTTGATATTCGCTATTCATGTCCTTTTCCTCGGTGTAGAATCTGTAACCGTTGATGTCGTATGACTGATAGGTCTTTACGTTATGCGCTGGGCCCTGTGACAAGGAGAATATGAGTTGTTGATCTTCCGTAGAAGGCGTCTGCGGGGGATTGTCCAGCATCTTTTTCTTGAACCAACCCGTGAAGGTGGAGTTGTGTTCTCTTGTTACGTATCCTTTCTTCCTCGGGCGGGCCCGGTCCACGTACTCCTGCTCGATCAAGCTTTTGTGCTCTTCCACCCAAGGGCTGACCAATTCAATGTGTTGTAGTACAACTCGGTGTGCCCTGCCAAAGTCGGTGCGTCGATTAGCAATGCCAACATGCAGTGAGCGGTGGCCCTCGCGGTGACCATACCCAGCGAGACTGCCGAGGTGCTTCTTGGTGGGTATTCCAACATCCTCGTTCTCGGTGGTTAGATAGTTCTGGCAGAAAGAGATGCACTCGTAGATCAGAAAGCCCTTGGCTATGCTTCCATCTGGACGGGACCTGTTGCGAACGAACCCTTTGATTGCACTGTTCAGCCTTTCAAACGGCATCATGTTGTGCAGGAATGTCGGCCCAAGCTGGATGATGTCATCCACGACATGGACAAGTAGATGCACCATGATGTCGAAGAATGTGGGTGGAAAGTAAATCTCGAGCTCGCATAGTATCACCACGATCTCTTCCTATAGCCTGTCGAGCTGCTTCATGCCGATCGACTTCCTAGAATGACGTCGAAAAAGTTGCACAAGCCAAACAACGTTTCACGGACGTGCTCGTCCATTATCCCTCGTATGGCAACTGGAAGTATCTGTGTCATCATCACATGACAGTCGTGGGACTTCATACCGCTAAACCTCTTCTTCGCTACGTCGAGATACCTGCTTATCTTGCCCGAGTAACCGTGAGGAACTTTGACTCCTAGGAGGCACCTGAAAAACTGCTCGATCTCCTCCTGACACAGAGTGAAGCAGGCAGCGCGAAGCACAACCACCTCATTCTTCTTAACCCTTTTGCGGCGACCCTGAGTCAATTCCATTTGATCGTCATCATCATCACTATCAGGGTACTAAATCTCCTTCTTGATGCCAAGCAATTTCAGGTCATTTCTTGCTTTCGTCCCATCCTTGGTCCTCTCCAGCATGTTGAGGAGAGTGCCAAGCAGACTCTCGGTAACGTTCTTCATGATGTGCATTACATCGAGGCTATGGGGCGTGTGGAGGACCTTCCAGTACGGTAGGTCCCAGAAAACAGACCTCCCTTTCCATACACCCAGAAGCGGCTTTGTCATTGGTCGCTTCTTTCCTGGCGCTGGGAACTCATCCCAATTATTCAGAATCTCCTCGATTTCTTCGCCGCTCCTTGTACGCGGGGCTCTTTCGAGCTCGTCTTTACCATTGAACAGGTCACCGCGTTTTCTCCACGGGTGATCCATGTGAAGATACTTTCGAGTCCCTTGGAACACGGTTTTCGAAGACCCGGGATCCTTGGGTAGTTGGAGATGCGGGGTCTTATCCATGCACTTGACACATGCATTGTGTTCGTGGTTCACCTGGGCCGATACATATGCGTAACCAGGATAGTCCTACACCGTCGTGAGCAACGCGGCTCTCATAGGGAAATATTCTTTACTGTAGGTGTCCCACGTATGGGTTGGCGTCTCCCACAACGTGGCTAACTCCTCTTTCAACAGCCCGAGATAAAGATGCATATCGACACCTGGCTGTTTCGGCCCCTGAATAAGAATGCTCATGTGTACGTACCTTTTCTTTGTGCAGAGCCACGTGGGGATGTTGTACGGCCATACAAACACGGGCCAGGTGCTATGCGTGCTACTCTGGTTGCCAAAAGGATTGAGTCCATTGGTGCTCATACCCATCCTGGCGTTCCTTGCATCACCCCCGAACTCTTCGAACTCGATGTCCAATGCATTCTACTGGCTAGCGTCTGAAGGGTGTGTTAGGATCTTGCCCTTCTCTGGATCATCTTCGGGTTTCTCCCTTTCCGCGTGCCATTACATTAGCTTTGCTTCCTTAGGATCTACGAAATATCTCTATAGACGGGGAGTGATAGGAAAGTACCATACCACTTTTCGAGGAACTTTCTTGTTCCCTCTCTTGTACCGTCCATGGCCGCACACCGGACATGTGCTCCGCGTACTCATTACGATAAAGTGCACAATCATTGATACATGTGTGGTATTTAACGTGCGGTAGGTCGAGAGGGCACACGATTTTCTTGGCCTCCTCTATACTTGTTGGCAATGTGTTCCCGTTAGGAAGACGATCGTGCCAGAATTCCATGTTAGCATTGAAGCTCATGTCGGTCCATTTGTGTTCCGCCTTCATCTCTAGAGCCTTGAGTGTTACACTCAGGCGTGTATCCTCGGGCCGACACCCAGGATACAATGGAATCATCCCATCTACCTCCATTTGCACCAGCTTGGCTTTCTCTCTGGCTGCAGCTTTGGCGTTGCTCGTCTCCTTGAGAAGCAGTTCTTGAACATGAGGGTCCCTTAACACTGAAGTTATCAGCGTCTGGGTGTTCGCTTCTTCTCCTTCTTCATGATGGTCATGCCCGTCGACATTTCCTTATTTCGTCATGATGATCATGTCCGTCACCGGTATATTCTTCGTCATCATCACCATGACCGTCGGGAGACTCTTCGTCTTCTCGCCCGCCCAAGTCTTCATGATGACCAATACCATTTACTGCCAGCTCCTCATCAAAGTCGTCGCGTATGAAACCACGCCTGAGCAGGTGATCCTCCAATTGTCCAGAATCAGGGTCGATCCAGCGCTGGAGTTTGCATGTTCGACATGGACATCTTATCTGGGTCTTGTTGTTCTGAATCATGTCCGCCTTGGCATCTTTCTTATACCTAGTAACTCGACCTTCGCTCATGCTGACGACCATGGTAGCCTGCACGGTATGCACATATAGAGCAAAAGACAGAGAGTAGGTTAATTAGAAACAACACCTTATGCACACACAAAACACAAATGCATGGTCGTCACCGAAAAAATTCGGCATGACCTTTCCTAAAAGTAGGACATATGGGTGGTGCAAAAATTAGCTGAAATGGAAATGAATCAACATTTTGGCAAACATCCATGCACCACACCGGGACAGAGAGAAGCAAAAACAAGAATCTTCTTCCCATGCAAGCATTCATGAACCACACAAGCTTCATGCACAAACATCATCTTCGCGCCATGCATGCATCGCATATACACACCGCCCGCGCGACAAGCTTTACACCTACAAAACATGCATATTCATGGCCAATTACTCACCGGGTATATTGAATACCGAGTCGAGAGCGCGATGTGAGAGAGCGTGGATCAATAGATCTATAGAGAGATAATAGTACACAAATAGAGATGTGGAGGAGAAAATTAGGTGTGTTTTAGATCTACTAGTTGGATAAAGGCTTTCCCTAACCAATCTATCAACTATAGTAGGTTTAAATACAACAAAATGTAGAAAAGTATAGACACAATGGGGTGGGAGAGAGGAGGAAGACGAGCTGGGAGGAGGGGGAAGAAGGATGTGAAATGGATGGTGGTAGATAGAGGGGTGCAAAGCTGCCACCTTTGTGCAGATCTGGTCGAAGGATTCTGTGGCGCATACAGGCAATATGCGCCACACAAGTTCAATCTTCTGTGGCGCATACTGGGTGCATGCGCCACAGAACCTTGGCCATAGGGTGCAGTGGGCCATGTGGGCCCGTGACTCAATGTTCTATGGAGAATGGCGCATATATGCGCCACAGAACCTTGGACAGTGGCCAGACACTGTGGGCCATAGGGTGCAGTGGGCCAGACACTATGGGCCCCGGCACTCAGTGTTCTGTGGCGCATGTTGTGGTTATGCGCCACGGAAGGTTAAACGGCGCATAGCTGTCCTATGCGCCACAGAACACTGAGGGAAGATCTGCACCAATAAAGGTGGCAGATAGAGCTGCTTTAATGACACCCCTCTATATATATACCACACTCCCTGTCCAAAGCAACATACCTGCCCCTCATGTCTTCTTCCCACAACTCGTCGGAAGACTCGCTGGAGAGCACAGCCCACTCGCGTTCCCTGCAGCCTACTCGCAGTGGAGGGGCGAGGTCGAGGGGCAGTGCTCGGAGTCAGCCGCCGCGGGATTTAGAGGTCAACCTAATCGAGGAGGAGGCCAGACTGCGGCACGAGGCCCTCTACAACAAGGCCGTGAGGTTGTACGTTGTGCTCGCCTCTCTGGAGGAGAGGGCGCGCATGGCGGAACCAATCGGGTGGCGGCCGGTGCTCGACCCCAACGTGTCCATGGAGGACCACGTCTGCAGGCTGCAGGCGCGCGTGAACAGGGAGGTTTGGCATCTTCCACCGCCATCGCCCCCACCAGCTCTGTGAAGGGATTTGCAATGTTGTAGTTTGTGTATTTGCAATGATGTATGGCATTGTTGTTTTGTTGTTCAAGGCTATGCGCATGTGCATTTTGCAACGATGTATGCCACTTCACATGTCTATCTACTAGATTGTCTACTATATTCTACCTATTCCACTAATAGTTGGGAAAAGCAGAAGAGAAGTTTGTTTCTAGGAAACACGAAACATTCTGTGGCGCATATTGGAGGAATGCGCCACAGATGCGCCATAGAAGCTTGTACATGGGTGTCCAAAGTGTGGGGTCCACATAATTGTTCTGTGGCGCATATGATGATATCTGCCACGGAAGATATAAACTTATGTTGCGCATCATCTTGTATGCGCCACAAAAGTTTGGTTAGAGCATGGTCGTACCCCGCCTGCTGTGGGTCACACCAAACTTCAGTGGCGCATATGGAGTGATGCGCCACAGAAGATTCATGGCCCAACCGCTGGTGTGGGTCCCACCATACTTTTGTGGCGCATCACTCCGTATGATTTCCACAGAAGTTTGGTGGTTCTATGGCGCATTGCTCCGGATGCGCCACTGGATAACTTTTGTGGCACATTGTTACAACCATGCGCCACAGAAGGTATGCCTATCTATAGCTAGTTTCCTATTAGTGAAACTTGCATGTGTCCCTAGGATATGTGTGTTAGTGTGGTGCAAGGTTGGTATAGGTGGTTGCATGTGTCCCCCCTCACATGCATGCGCTCTAACCTAGAAGCGAATGTTCTGGACCTGTATAAGGGGGAATCTCCCCGTTCCGGTGAAACCGGGTAGGATAGTGCACTAACTTGTGAACCAACATGCTTTTACATCATACTATGACCTAATTAAACAAAAAACAAGAGAGAGCTACGCCGGGCTACCCCCATCAGAAGAATGTCTAGGGCGGTAGACGATCTGAGTCCCGTAGATCAGGGTTTCGCCGGAGGAAGACCACGAGAACGTCGGAATCAGATGAAAACTTGCATGTGTCCCTAGCAGATGTGTGTGAGTGTGGTGAAAGTTTGGTATAGGTGCTTGCATGTTTCCCCCCTCGCATGCATGCACTCTAACCTAGAAGCGAAGGTTCTAGACCTGTATAAGGGGGAATCTCCCTGTTCCGGTGAAACCGGGTAGGATAGTGCCCCAACTTGTTAAACAACATGGTTTTACATCATCCTATGACCTAATCAAACACAAAACAAGAGAGAGCTATGCCGGGCTACCCCCATCAGAAGAATGTCTAGGGGGTAGACGATCCGAGTCCCGTAGATCAGGGTTTCGCCGAAGGAAGACCACGAGAACGTCGGAATCAGATGAAAACTTGCATGTGTCCCTAGCATATGTGTGTGAGTGTGGTGAAAGGTTGTATAGGTGCTTGCATGTGTCCCCCTCGCATGCATGCACTCTAACCTAGAAGCGAAGGTTTTGGACCTGTATAAGGGGGATTCTCCCTGTTCCGGTGAAACTGGGTAGGATAGTGCCCCAACTTATGAACCAACATGGTTTTACATCATCCTATGACATAATCATACACAAAACAAGAGAGATCAACGCCGGGCTACCCCCATCAGAAGAATGTCTAGGGGGGGTAGACGATCTGAGCCCCGCAGATCAGGGTTTCGCCGGAGGAAAACCACGAGAACGTCGGAATCAGATGAAAACTTGCATGTGTCCCTAGCATATGTGTGTGAGTTTGGTGCAAGGTTGGTATAGATGCTTGCATGTGTCCCCCCTCGCATGCATGCACTCTAACCTAGAAGCGAAGGTTCTATACCTGTATAAGGGGGAATCTCCCTGTTCGAGTGAAACCGGGTAGGATAGTGTCCCAACTTGTGAACCAACGTGGTTTTACATCATCCTATGACCTAATAAAACACAAAACAAGAGAGATCAATGCCGGTTACCCCCATCAGAAGAATGTCTAGGGGGTAGACGATCTGAGCCCCGCAGATCAGGGTTTCGCCAGAGGAAAACACCGAGAACGTCGGAATCACATGAAAACTTGCATGTGTATCTAGCATATGTGTGTGAGTTTGGTGCAAGGTTGGTATAGGTGCGTGCATGTGTCCCCCCTTGCATGCAAGCGCCCTAACCTAGATGCGAAGGTTCTGGACATGTATAAGGGGAATCTCCCTGTTCCGGTGAAACATGGTAGGATAGTGCCCCAACTTGTAACCAACATGGTTTTACATCATCCTATGACCTAATCAAACACAAAACAAGAGATATCAACGCCGGGCTACCCCCATCAGAAGAATGTCTAGGGGGTAGACGATCTGAGCCCCGTAGATCAGGGTTTCGCTCGAGGAAAACCCCGAGAACGTCGGAATGAGATGAAAACTTGCATGTGTCCCTAGCATATGTGTGTGAGTGTGGTGAAAGGTTGGTATAGGTGCTTGCATGTGTCCCCCCTCGCATGCATGCACTCTAATCTAGAAGCGAAGGTTCTAAACCTGTATAAGGGGGAATCTCCCTGTTCCGGTGAAACCGGGTAGGATAGTTCCCCAACTTGTGAACCAACATGGTTTTACATCATCCTATGACCTAATCAAACACAAAACAAGAGAAGGCTACACCCGGCTATCCCCATCAGAAGAATGTCTCGGGGGAAGACGATCCGAACCCCGCAGATCAGGGTTTCGCCGGAGGAAGACCACGAGAATGTCGGAATTAGATGAAACTTGCATGTGTCCCTAGCATATGTGTGTGAGTGTGGTGAAAGGTTTGTATAGGTGCTTGCATGTGTCCCCCCTCGCATGCATGCGCTCTAACATAGAAGCGAAGGTTCTGGACCTGTATAAGGAGGAATCTCCCTGTTCCGGTGAAACCGGGTAGGATATTGCCCCAACTTGTGAACCAACATAGTTTTACATAATCCTATGATCTAATCAAACACAAAACAAGAGATATATACGTCGGCTACCCCGATCAGAAGAATGTCTAGGGTGGTAGATGATCCGAGCCCCGTAGATCAGGGTTTGGCCGGAGGAAAACCCTGAGAATGTCGGAATCAGATGAAAACTTGCATGTGTCCCTAGAATATGTGTGTGAGTGTGGTGCAAGGTTGGTATAGGTGCTTGCATGTTTCCCCCCTCGCATGCATGCGCTCTAACCTAGAAGCAAAGGTTCTATACCTGTATAAGGGGGAATCTCCCTGTTCCGGTGAAACCGGGTAGGATAGTGCCCCAACTTATGAACCAACATGGTTTTACATCATCCTATGACCTAATCATACACAAAAAAAGAGAGATCAACGCCGGGCTACCCCCATCAGAAGAATGTCTAGGGGGGTAGACGATCTGAGCCCCGCAGATCAGGGTTTCGCCGGAGGCAAACCACGAGAACGTCGGAATCAGATGAAAACTTGCATGTGTCCCTAGCATATGTGTGTCAGTTTGGTGCAAGGTTGGTATAGGTGCTTGCATGTGTCCCCCCTCGCATGCATGCGCTCTAATCTAGAAGCGAAGGTTCTAAACCTGTATAAGGGGGAATCTCCCTGTTCCGGTGAAACCGGGTAGGATAGTTCCCCAACTTGTGAACCAACATGGTTTTACATCATCCTATGACCTAATCAAACACAAAACAAGAGAAGGCTACACCGGGCTATCCCCATCAGAAGAATGTCTCGGGGGAAGACGATCCGAACCCCGCAGATCAGGGTTTCGCCGGAGGAAGACCACGAGAATGTCGGAATTAGATGAAACTTGCATGTGTCCCTAGCATATGTGTGTGAGTGTGGTGAAAGGTTGGTATAGGTGCTTGCATGTGTCCCCCCTCGCATGCATGCGCTCTAACATAGAAGCGAAGGTTCTGGACCTGTATAAGGAGGAATCTCCCTGTTCCGGTGAAACCGGGTAGGATATTGCCCCAACTTGTGAACCAACATAGTTTTACATAATCCTATGATCTAATCAAACACAAAACAAGAGATATATACGTCGGCTACCCCGATCAGAAGAATGTCTAGGGTGGTAGATGATCCGAGCCCCGTAGATCAGGGTTTGGCCGGAGGAAAACCCTGAGAATGTCGGAATCAGATGAAAACTTGCATGTGTCCCTATAATATGTGTGTGAGTGTGGTGCAAGGTTGGTATAGGTGCTTGCATGTTTCCCCCCTCGCATGCATGCGCTCTAACGTAGAAGCAAAGGTTCTATACCTGTATAAGGGGGAATCTCCCTGTTCCGGTGAAACCGGGTAGGATAGTGCCCCAACTTATGAACCAACATGGTTTTACATCATCCTATGACCTAATCATACAAAAAAAAGAGAGATCAACGCCGGGCTACCCCCATCAGAAGAATGTCTAGGGGGGTAGACGATCTGAGCCCCGCAGATCAGGGTTTCGCCGGAGGCAAACCACCAGAACGTCGGAATCAGATGAAAACTTGCATGTGTCCCTAGCATATGTGTGTGAGTTTGGTGCAAGGTTGGTATAGGTGCTTGCATGTGTCCCCCCTCGCATGCATGCACTCTAATCTAGAAGCGAAGGTTCTAAACCTGTATAAGGGGGAATCTCCCTGTTCCGGTGAAACCGGGTAGGATAGTTCCCCAACTTGTGAACCAACATGGTTTTACATCATCCTATGACCTAATCAAACACAAAACAAGAGAAGGCTACACCGGGCTATCCCCATCAGAAGAATGTCTCGGGGGAAGACGATCCGAACCCCGCAGATCAGGGTTTCGCCGGAGGAAGACCACGAGAATGTCGGAATTAGATGAAACTTGCATGTGTCCCCAACATATGTGTGTGAGTGTGGTGAAAGGTTGATATAGGTGCTTGCATGTGTCCCCCCTCGCATGCATGCGCTCTAACATAGAAGCGAAGGTTCTGGACCTGTATAAGGAGGAATCTCCCTGTTCCGGTGAAACCGGGTAGGATAGTGCTCCAACTTGTGAACCAACATGGTTTTACATCATCCTATGATCTAATCAAACACAAAACAAGAGAGATCTACGTCGGGCTACCCCGATCAGAAGAATGTCTAGGGTGGTAGATGATCCGAGCCCCGTAGATCAGGGTTTGGCCGGAGGAAAACCCCGAGAACGTCGGAATCAGATGAAAACTTGCATGTGTCCCTAGAATATGTGTGTGAGTGTGGTGCAAGGTTGGTATAGGTGCTTGCATGTTTCCCCCCTTGCATGCATGCGCTCTAACCTAGAAGCGAAGGTTCTGGACCTATATAAGGGGGAATCTCCCTGTTCCGGTGAAACCTGGTAGGATAGTGCCCCAACTTGTGAACCAACATGGTTTTACATCATACTATGACCTAATTAAACACAAAACAAGAGAGATATACGCCGGGCTACCCCCATCAGAAGAATGTCTAGGGGGTAGACGATTCGAGGCCCGCAAAGATCAGGGTTTCGCCGGAGGAAGACCACGAGAACGTTGGAATTAGATGAAAACTTGCATGTGTCCCTAGCATATGTGTGTGAGTGTGGTGCAAGGTTGGTAGGTCCCATGTGTAAGTCCCAAGTGTGACCCCCTTTGTAGACATGCGTTAATACTTAGTAAAATCCTAGATATATATGTGGAAACTCCCGCCACGGGACAACCAAAGCCTATTTTATGGCAGTTGACCCAACCTTTGCTTTCCATGTACATATGTCCTAAACAAAACAAAAAGAAAAAGAAAATTCCACGGGGCTACCCTCATACGGAGAAAGCTATCTGGGTAGACCACCGGTTCTCCAGGAGTTATAGCACTTGGAAAATCTGTGAGATCATCTTATCTATACTTAAGTTGCAAAGATTGGATTATACAATTCCATCATAGCATATAACTACATCTCGCAAGATGGCCATTAGACTGTTGAACAGAGTTCCTGGTTATTTCAACCCTCTTGAGGAGCGACCGATAGTTTCTCTTGTAGATATAGCATGTACCAGCTCTTCATAAGGATTGAGACCATGGAAATATGAAATTTGCACTAGACCATAAGCTTTTGGAGGATGCTGAACTTCATTTCCATTAAGTGGGTGCCTAGTCACAAACTTTGAGAAGCAATCCTCAACCAATCGGCAAGAGTAGAATTTCCCCTCACGGTAGAGCTGCTGACCAACAAAACCAAGCAAGCTGTTGGACTACTTTTGAAACATAAATGTCACTCTTTGGGTCAATCAAAAGACCAGAACATTTCCATTAAGTCTGAAATTTGTTGTTTGACATTCTTTAGATTGTTCTCAATTTTGACTACCTCAAGGACCTGCATGCATGTGCCCTAGCACATGCATGAAAGTGTGGTGCTATGTTGGAACATACAAAAACTACTAGTCTCCGGGTGCTTGCATGTGTCCCCCCTCGCATGCATGCGCTCTAACCTAGAAGTGAAGGTTCTGGACCTGTATAAGGGGGAACCTCCCTATTCCGGTGAAACCGGGTAGGATAGTGCCCCAACTTGTGAACCAACATGGTTTTACATCATCCTATGACCTAATCAAACACAAAAAAACAGGGAGCTACGCCGGGCAACCCCCATCAGAAGAATGTTTGGGGGGGTAGACGATTCGAGGTCCGCAGAGATCAGGGTTTCGCCGAAGGAAGACCACGAGAACGTCGGAATCAGATGAAAACTTGCATGTGTCCCTAGCATATGTGTGTGAGTGTGGTGCAAGGTTGGTATTGTAGGGTTTCGTAGCATGGAAAACAAAAATTTTCCATCGCATACAAACAAACAAGCCAAGATCTATCTACTAGATAGTAGCAACGAGTCGATGGAATAACTTACCCTCGAAGATTCCAAAGTGTTTAACGAGAGCGGATTCTCGTGGGTGATGTAGTCGTACACTTCCCGATCTCAAGATCGCGTAGACGATCCTTCCGGCGCTGCGTTCCGGCAGCGCTCCCGTAGTCGGTCACACGTTCGGTACTCGACGAAGACCTTCCTCTCCCTTGTTCCAGCAGGCAGCGGAGGTTGTAGCACTCTCCTCGCGATTCCGACAGCACAACGGCGTGGTACCGGAAGTAGAGGGGAAATCCCGCAGGGCTTCGCCTTAAGCCGGAGCGAGTATGGTGGAGTATGAGAGAGCTCCTCGGTGATCTAGGGTTTAGTCACACCAAGGAGGAGGGGCTAGAGCCGGCGGCTAGGGTTCCGGGGACCCCCAAGTCGGCGGCTAGGGCAAAACCCTAGGGGGGCGGCGGCGGCTATGGTGGGCTGCAGCTTCTAGGGTTTGAGGTGAGGGACTTGTGTGTCTAGAGGAGGGAGCCCTGCCCCTCCTTATATAGGTGGAGGGGCTGGCGGCCAAGGGGAGGGAGGGGAGTCCCTCCCCAACTCGGCTTGGAGGGGCGCCGCCGGTTGGAGGAGGGATTCCCTCCCCAACTCGGTTTCCCTCCTTCCTCCTCTTTTCCTCTTTCCAATTTTAGCCGTTTGACTTTTCAAACTAGCTATTTGACTTTTCAAACTAGGATTTGAATTAATCCTTTATTTGGAACAGCGATGACACTTAGTACATGATGCAATCATTCCAACATGTAATGACACATTCATGTACCCTTTCCCCTCCGGAGTGCCGGACATTCCGGAACCTTCTAGAACATTCCCGATGAAAACACCGGAATCATTCCCGAACTCCGAAACGGGACTTTCCTTATATGAATATTATTCTCCGGACCATTCCGGATCACCTCGTGATATCCCGGATCCCATCCGAGACTCCGAACAACATTCGGTCTCTTTCTCATAATACCATAACTACTCAAACAACGTCGAATCCTTAAGTGTGTCTCCCTACGGTTCGTGAATTATGCGGACATGATCGAGACACTTCTCCGAACAATAACCAATAGAGGAATCTGGAAATTCATATGGCTCCCACATATTTCTACGATTACTTTGCGATTGAATGAACCACTTACATATGATATCAATTTCCCTTTGTCTCACGATAGTTTACTTATCCGAGGTTATGATCGTCGGTATCTCTGCATACCTAGTTCAACCTCGTTACCGATAAGTACTCTTTTCTCGTTCCCGTGATATGTCATCCCTTGTGAGCCAGTCACATGCTTGCAAGCTAATTGGATGACATTCCACCGAGAGAGCCCAGAGTATATCTATCCGTCATATGGATGGACAAATCCCACTCTTGATCCATGTGTCTCAACCAATACTTTCCGAACACTCAATGCCACCTTTATAGCCACCCAGTTACGGTGTGGTGTTTGATGTCATCAAAGCATCCATCCGGTAAAGGTGATATGCATGATCTCATGGTCGAAGGAATTAGGTTACTATGTATCAGAAAGCATATAGCAATTGAACTATTGAAATGACTTGATATTTATGCTACGCTTATCTATAGGAGTATGTCCATCATATCATTCTCCTAACGATATGATCTTGTTGTCGATAACATCTCAATGTTCATGATAGGGAAACCACAATCATTTATCAACCAACAAGCTAGTGATGTATAGAGGCTATACTAGGGACTTCAAATTAAGTTTACAAATCACACAAGTATCAATGTTTCCTTGTTAATACTATTATAGCATGAATGTAAACATTTATCATAAACACAAAGATATAATAATAACCACATTTATTATTGCCTCTAGGGCATATCTCCAACAGTCTCCCACTTGCACTAGAGTCATCTAATCTAGATTACATGGTAATATACCGAACACCCATGGCAGTTTGGTGCTGGTCATGTTTTGCCCTCGGGAGAGGTTTAGTCAACGGATACGCCACATTCAGATCTGTGTGTACTTTCAAATCTTTATATCCCCATCTTGGATATGTTCTCGAATAGCATGAAAACGTAGCTTGATATGCTTCAGCTTCTTGTGTGACCTTGGTTCTTGCGCATTGGCTATGGCGCCCATGTTATCACAGTAGATAGACACTGGGTCCAGCGCGCTAGGAACCACACCCAGCTCTGTAATGAACTCTTTCATCCATATCGCTTCTTGTGAAGCCTCCGAAGCAGCCATGTATTCCGATTCAGTTGAAGATCTCGCCACAACGCTTTGCTTTGCACTCCTCCAGCTAACTGCTGCACCATTCAAAATAAATACGTATCCAGATTGTGATTTAGAATCATCCGGATCGGTGTTAAAAATAGCATCGGTGTAACCATTAACAACGAGCTGTTCATCACCTCCATAAGAAAGAACCATATCCTTAGTTCTTCTCAAGTACTTAAGGATGTTTTTGACCGCTGTCCAATGATTCACTCCTGGATCACTTTGATATCTGCTAGTTAAACTAACAGCATATGCAATGTCGGGTCTAGTACATAGCATGGCATACATTAGAGATCCTATGGCTGAGGCATAGGGAGTCTTACTCATCCTTTCTCTATCTTCTGCCGATGTCGGACTTTGAGTTTTACTCAAGGTCGTATTGGGCAACATGGGCAAGAACCCTTTCTTGCTATCTTCCATTCCAAACTTCTTTAGAACTTTGTCGAAATATGTACTCTGTGACAATGATATTTGGCGTTTCGATCTATCTCTATAAATCTTTATGCCTAATATGTAAGCTGCTTCGCCAAGATCCTTCATTGAAAAACTATTATTCAAATATTCCTTGACACTATTAAGAAGGTCTACATCATTCCCAATCAACAATATGTCATCCACATATAGTATTAAGAATTCTACAGAGCTCCCACTCACTTTCTTGTAAATACAAGCTTCTCCATAAGTTTGTATAAAACCAAAACTTTTGATCACCTTATCAAAACGTTGATTCCAACTTCGGGATGCTTGCTTCAATCCATAGATGGACCATTGAAGTTTGCATACCTTGTTAGCATCTTTAGGATCGACAAAACCTTTGGGTTGCATCATATACAACTCTTCATCAATATCTCCATTGAGGAATGCTGTTTTGACATCCATCTGCCATATCTCATAATCATAATATGCAGCGATTGCTAACATAATCCTCACAGACTTTAGCTTCGCTACTGGTGAGAAAGTCTCATCGTAGTCAACTCCTTGAATTTGTCGAAACCCTTTTGCAACAAGTCGAGCTTTATAGACAGTAACATTACCATCAGCATCTGTTTTCTTCTTGAAGATCCATTTGTTCTCGACAGCCTTCCGGCCATCCGGTAAGTCCACCAAAGTCCATACTTGGTTTTCGTACATGGATCCAATCTCGGATTTCATGGCTTCTTGCCATTTATTGGAATCTGGGCTCATCATCGCTTCCTCATATGTCTCGGGGTCATCGGTGTTATCCACCAACATGACACTCATAACGGGATCATACCAATCTGGAGTGGTACGAGTTCTCGTTGACCTCCGAGGCTCTGTAGCAACTTCAACCAAAGTTTCATGATCACCATCATTTGCTTCCTCTCTTATTGGTGCAGGCACCACTGGAACTTCTTCCGGTGCTGCGCTACTCGCAATTTCGAGAGAAGGTTCAACAACCTCGTCGAGTTCTACTTTCCTTCCAGTCACTTCTTTCGAGAGAAATTTCTTCTCTAGAAAGGATCCATTCTTAGCAACGAAGATTTTGCCTTCGGATCTGTGATAGAATGTATACCCAATAGTTTCCTTCGGGTATCCTATGAAGACGCATTTTTCCGCTTTGGGTTCAAGCTTGTCCGGCTGTAACTTCTTTACATAGGCTTCGCATCCCCAAACTTTAAGGAACGACAATCTAGGTTTCTTCCCAAACCATAATTCATACGGTGTCGTTTCAACGGATTTAGACGGTGCCCTATTTAAAGTGAATGCGGCTGTTTCTAATGCATAACCCCAAAATGATAGCGGTAAATCTGTAAGTGACATCATAGAACGAACCATATCTAAGAGAGTTCGATTACGACGTTCAGACACACCATTACGCTGTGGTGTTCCCGGCGGTGTCAATTGTGAAAGTATTCCGCATTTCTTCAAATGCTCGCCAAACTCGTAACTTAGATATTCACCTCCACGATCAGAACGTAGAAATTTAATCTTCTTGTTACGTTGATTCTCTACCTCACTTTGAAACTCCTTAAACTTCTCGAAAGTTTCGGACTTATGTTTCATGAAATAGATATACCCATATCTACTCAAGTCATCCGTGAAGGTAAGAACATAACGATAACCACCGCGCGATGCTACACTCATCGGACCACACACATCGGTATGTATGATTTCCAATAAGTCCGTAGATCGCTCCATCATACCAGAAAATGGAGTCTTAGTCATTTTACCCATCAGACATGCTTCGCATCTTTCAAGTGATTCAAAATCAAGTGATTCAAGAAGTCCATCGGAATGGAGTTTCTTCATACGTTTCACTCCAATGTGACCAAGACGACAGTGCCACATATAGGTCAAATTATCGCTTGATTTCAAACGTTTAGCCTCAATGTTGTTGATATGTGTATTTCCACTATCGAGATTCAATAAGAATAGACCATCTATTAAAGTTGCATGTGCATAAAACATATTACTCATATAAATCGAACAACTATTATTCTCGGACTTAAACAAGTAACCGTCTCGCAATAAACAAGATCCCGATATAATGTTCATGCTCAACGCAGGCACCAAATAACAATTATTTAAGTATAAAACTAATCCCGATGGTAGATGAAGGGGTAGCGTGCCGACCGCGATCACATCAACCTTTGATCCGTTTCCCACGCGCATCGTCACCTCGTTCTTCGCTAGCTTCCGTTTATTCTGCAGCACCTGTTTCGAGTTACAAATATGAGCAATTGAACCAGTATCAAATACCCAGGCACTACTACGAGTACTAGTGAGATACACATCAATAACATGTATATCAGATATACCTTTCTTCTTGATGTTGCCGTTCTTCAGATCCGCCAAGTACTTTGGGCAATTTCGCTTCCAGTGACCTTCTCCCTTGCAGTAAAATCACTCAGTATCAGGCTTGGGTCTAGCCTTGGTCTTCTTCGCCGGCGTGGTAACTTTCTTACCACCCTTCTTGAAGTGTCCCTTCTTCTTATACTTGCCTTTCTTGAATTTGGTGGTCTTATTGACCAACAACACTTGGTGCTCTTTCTTGATCTCCACTTCTGCAGACTTTAACATAGCAAACAGTTCTGGCAACTGCTTGTTCATGTTCTACATGTTGTAGTTCATCACAAAGTTCTTGTAACTTGGTGGTAGTGATTGGAGGACACGGTAAATCCCCAAAGCATTAGGAATCACTATACCCAAGCTTTGAAGTTTGTTTGCGTGCCCATACATCTTAAGCACATGCTCACTGACTGAGCTGCCCTCTTCCATCTTGCAGTTAAAGAACTTTTCAGAAGCCTCATAGCTTTCAATTGCCGCATGAGTCTCAAAAATCAATTTGAGATCCTCGACAATATCATATGGGTCTGAATTCTCAAACCTTTTCTGAAGCTCCGATTCCAAACCATACAAGATAGCACACTGAACTATGGAGTACTGATTCTTCCGAGCGAGGTAAACATTCTTTACTTCATCGGAAGCATCAGCTGCAGGTGGGTCACCCAGCGGTGCATCCAGCACATAGGTCAAATTACCAGCTGTGAGGACAATCCTCAAATTGCGGAACCAATCCGCGAAGTTGCTTCCATTGTTTTTCAACTTTTCTTTCTCTAGGAACGCATTAAAATTGATGGTAGGGGCTGCCATTGATCTACAACATATTTGCAATAGTTTAGACTAAGTTTATGACAAATTGAGTTCAAATTAATAATAAAATTAACCTAGGTGAACTCCCACTCAAAACAATATCCCTCACATTGTTTTAGTGATCACACGAACCAAATCCACTACATCAACACCGATCATCACGAGAGTTGACATAGTTTCAATGGCGAACAATCGACATGTTCATCATATCTACTATATGATTCATGCTTTACCTTTCGGTGATCCGTGTTCCGAGACCATGTCTGTACATGCTAGGATCGTCAAGATCAAACCTTAGTTTCCGCATGAGCAAATCTGGCTTGCTCATGTTGTATACACTTGCAGAATCTAACACACCCGATCATCACGTGGTGCTTCGAAACAACAAGCTTTAGCAACGGTGCTAACTAAGGGTGAACACTTTATTACTTGAAATTCATGTGCATGAGGGATCATCTTATAATGCTACCGTCGTCTACTAAGCAATACAAGATGCATAAAGGATTAACATCACATGCAATTCAAAATATGTGATATGATATGGCCTTTCTTCTTTGTTCTTCCGATCTCCATCTTCAAGCATGAACATGATCTCCATCATCACCGGCATTGCATCAAGGTCAATGACGCTTCTCCATGGTTGTCGTCCACCGGCTTCAACTATTACAACTACTTTGAATAGACACGCGGGTCTTAACATAAATTAAAGACAACCATATGGCTCCTGCTGGTTGCCAACTTACAATAAGGAACATTGCATACATCAAATATAATCACAATCATGGCCATATCACATCACTGCACACCCCTGCAAAACAAAGTTAGACGCCTCTACTTTCTTTGCATATTTTACGTGGTTTTGGGGCTTTCGATAAGTGTCGTTCTAACTTACGAACATGAACCACAACGTTGATACTAGTATTGTTAATCACCCATTGTAAATTGGATCTTAACTATGCTAGGAGAAACAGGCACCCGCAAAGCCACTTATGCAATACAAGTTGCATGTCAAGCGTGGAGCAAGTCTCATGAACGATGTCATGTAAGGTTAGCCCGGGCCGCTTCATCCCAACATACCGCAAGATGCAAAGTACACAAGAAGCAATCGACAATAAAAGCATCAACGCCCACAATGACCATTGTGTTCTACTCGTGCAATAGATCTACATATAGACACGGCTCTGATACCACTGTAGGGTTTCGTAGCATGGAAAACAAAAAAATTCTATCGCATACAAACAAACAAGCCAAGATCTATCTACTAGATAGTAGCAACGAGTCGATGGAATAACTTACCCTCGAAGATTCCAAAGTGTTTAACGAGAGCGGATTCTCGTGGGTGATGTAGTCGTACTCTTCCCGATCTCAAGATCGCGTAGACGATCCTTCCGGCGCTGCGTTCCGGCAGCGCTCCCGCAGTCGGTCACACGTTCGGTACTCGATGAAGACCTTCCTCTCCCTTTTTCCAGCAGGTAGCGGAGGTTGTAGCACTCTCCTCGCGATTCCGGCAGCACAACGGCGTGGTACCGGAAGTAGAGGGGAAATCCCGCAGGGCTTCGCCTTAAGCCGGAGCGAGTATGGTGGAGTATGAGAGAGCTCCTCGGTGATCTAGGGTTTAGTCACACCATGGAGGAGGGGCTAGAGCCGGCGGCTAGGGTTCCGGGGACCCCCAAGTCGGCGGCTAGGGCAAAACCCTAGGGGGGCGGCGGCGGCTATGGTGGGCTGCAGCTTCTAGGGTTTGAGGTGAGGGACTTGTGTGTCTAGAGGAGGGAGCCCTGCCCCTCCTTATATAGGTGGAGGGGCCGGCGGCCAAGGGGAGGGAGGGGAGTCCCTCCCCAACTCGGCTTGGAGGGGCGCCGCCGGTTGGAGGAGGGATTCCCTCCCCAACTCGGTTTCCCTCCTTCCTCCTCTTTTCCTCTTTCCAATTTTAGCCGTTTGACTTTTCAAACTAGCTATTTGACTTTTCAAACTAGGATTTGAATTAATCCTTTATTTGGAACAACGATGACACTTAGTACATGATGCAATCATTCCAACATGTAATGACACATTCATGTACCCTTTCCCCTCCGGAGTGCCGGACATTCCGGAACCTTCTAGAACATTCCCGATGAAAACACCGGAATCATTCCCGAACTCCGAAACGGGACTTTCCTTATATGAATCTTATTCTCCGGACCATTCCGGATCACCTCGTGATATCCCGGATCCCATCCGAGACTCCGAACAACATTCGGTCTCTTTCTCATAATACCATAACTACTCAAACAACGTCGAATCCTTAAGTGTGTCTCCCTACGGTTCGTGAATTATGCGGACATGATCGAGACACTTCTCCGAACAATAACCAATAGAGGAATCTGGAAATTCATATGGCTCCCACATATTTCTACGATTACTTTGCGATTGAATGAACCACTTACATATGATATCAATTTCCCTTTGTCTCACGATAGTTTACTTATCCGAGGTTATGATCGTCGGTATCTCTGCATACCTAGTTCAACCTCGTTACCGATAAGTACTCTTTTCTCGTTCCCGTGATATGTCATCCCTTGTGAGCCAGTCACATGCTTGCAAGCTAATTGGATGACATTCCACCGAGAGAGCCCAGAGTATATCTATCCGTCATATGGATGGACAAATCCCACTCTTGATCCATGTGTCTCAACCAATACTTTCTGAACACTCAATGCCACCTTTATAGCCACCCAGTTACGGTGTGGTGTTTGATGTCATCAAAGCATCCATCCGGTAAAGGTGATATGCATGATCTCATGGTCGAAGGAATTAGGTTACTATGTATCAGAAAGCATATAGCAATTGAACTATTGAAATGACTTGATATTTATGCTACGCTTATCTATAGGAGTATGTCCATCATATCATTCTCCTAACGATATGATCTTGTTGTCGATAACATCTCAATGTTCATGATAGGGAAACCACAATCATTTATCAACCAACAAGCTAGTGATGTATAGAGGCTATACTAGGGACTTCAAATTAAGTTTACAAATCACACAAGTATCAATGTTTCCTTGTTAATACTATTATAGCATGAATGTAAACATTTATCATAAACACAAAGATATAATAATAACCACATTTATTATTGCCTCTAGGGAATATCTCCAACAGGTATAGGTGCGTGCATGTGTCCCCCCTCACATGCATGCGCTCTAACCTAGAAGCGAAGGTTCTAGACCTGTATAAGGGGGAATCTCCCTGTTCCGGTGAAACCGGGTAGGATAATGCCCCAACTTGTGAACCAACATGGTTTTACATCATCCCATGACCTAATCAAACACAAAACAAGAGAGATCTACATCGGGCTACCCCCATCAGAAGAATGTCTAGGGGGCTAGATGATCCGAGCCCCGCAGATCAGGGTTTAGCAGGAGGAAGACCTCGAGAACGTCAGAATCAGGTGAAAAGTTGCATGTGTCCCTAGCATATGTGTGTGAGTGTGGTGCAAGGTTAGTATAGGTGCTTGCATGTGTCCCCCATCGCATGCATGCTCTCTAACCTAGAAGCGAAGGTTCTGGACCTGTATAAGGGGAATCTCCGTGTTCCAGTGAAACCGGGTAGGATAGTGCCCCAACTTGTGAACCAACATGGTTTTACATCATCCTATGACCTAATCAAACACAAAACAAGATAGAGCTACGCCGGGCTACCCCCATCAGAAGAATGTCTAGGGGGTAGACGATCCGAGTCCCGCAGATCAGTGTTTCGCCGAAGCAAGACCACGAGAACGTCGGAATCAGATGAAAACATGCATGCAGGAGCGGGCCCAGTTTGTATCAAGGGTATTCAGCCAAATACCCAAGTTTTGCCAAAACTTTTAAATTATATGGTAGTGTCTTATATTTTAGTCTGGTTATATAGAAAACTGATTGAAATCCTATCACAAGTATGCATAGAAATAGTTGGTTAGGTCAAATGGTTACAAACCAATTGATCAACAAGATCAAGTGCTAATGCCGCACCATTTTTTGTTGTTTTTTCCTTCAAATTTTCTACTATGAATACCCATTGTGAAATTTCTAAGCCCGCCACTTCTTGCATGTGTCCCTAGCATATGTGTGTGAGTGTGGTGCAAGGTTGGTATAGGTGCTTGCATGTGTTCCCCCTCGCATGCATGCTCTCTAACCTATAAGCGAAGGTTCTGGACCCGTATAAGGGGAATCTCCCTGTTCCAGTGAAACCGGGTAGGATAGTGCCCCAACTTGTGAACCAACATGGTTTTACATCATCCTATGACCTAATCAAACACAAAACAAGAGAGAGCTACCCCGGGCTACCCCCATCAGAAGAATGTCTTGGGGGGTGGACGATCCGAGCCCCGCAGATCAGGGGTTCGCCGGAGGAAAACCCTGAGAACGTTGGAATCAGATGAAAACTTGCATGTGTCCCTAGCACATATGTGTGTGAGTTTGGTGCAAGGTTGGTATAGGTGCTTGCATGTGTCCCCCCTCACATGCATGCGCTCTAACCTAGAAGCGAAGGTTCTGGACCTATATAAGGGGGAATCTCCCTGTTCCGGTGAAACCTGGTAGGATAGTGCCCCAACTTGTGGACCAACATGGTTTTACATCATCATATGACCTAATTAAACACAAAACAAGAGAGAGCTACGCCGGGCTACCCCCATCAGAAGAATGTCTAGGGGGGTAGACGATTCGAGGCCCGCAGAGATCAGGGTTTCGCCGGAGGAAGACCACGAGAACGTCGGAATGAGATGAAAACTTGCATGTGTCCCTAGCATGTGTGTGTGAGTGTGGTGCAAGTTTGATAGGTCCCATGTGTAAGTCCCAAGTGCGACCCCCTTTGTAGACATGCGTTAATACTTAGTAAAATCCTGGATATATACGTGGAAACTCCCGCCACGGGAGAACCAGAGCCTATTTTATGGCAAAGTTGACCCAACCTTTGCTTTCTATGTACATATGTCCTAAACAAAACCAAAACAAAAATAAAAGTCCATTGGGCTACCCTCGTACGGACAAAGCTATAGGGGTAGACCACCGGTTCTCCAGGAGTTATAGCACTTGGAAAATCTGTGAGATCATCTTATCTATACTTAAGTTGAAAAGATTGGATTATACAATTCCATCATAGCATATAACTACATCTCGCAAGATGGCCATTAGACTCTTGAACAGAGTTCCTGGTTTTGTCAACCCTCTTGAGGAGCGGATGATAGTTTCTCTTGTAGATATAGCATGTACCAGCTCTTCATAAGGATTGAAACCATGGAAATATGAACTTTGCACTAGATCATAAGCTTCTGGAGGATGCTGAACTTCATTTCCATTAAGTGGGTGCCTAGTCACAAACTTTGAGAAACAATCCTCAACCAATCGGCAAGAGTAGAATTTCCCCTCACGGTAGAGCTGCTGACAAACAAAACCAAGCAAGCTGTTGGACTACTTTTGAAACAGAAATGTTACTCTTTGGGTCAATCAAAAGACCAAGATGAGAGGATTTCACGACAAAGTCTGAAATTTGTTGTTTGACATCCTTTCGATTGTTCTCAATTTTGACTACCTCAAGGACCTGCATGCATGTGCCCTAGCACATGCATGAAAGTGTGGTGCTATGTTGGAACATACAAAAACTACTTGTCTCCGGGTGCTTGCATGTGTCCCCCCTCGCATGCATGCGCTCTAACCTAGAAGCGAAGGTTCTGGACCTGTATAAGGGGGAATCTCCCTGTTCCAGTGAAACCGGTTAGGATAGTGCCCCAACTTGTGAACCAACATGGTTTTACATCATCCTATGACCTAATAAAACACAAAACAAGAGATAGATACGCCGGGCTACCCCATCAGAAGAATGTCTAGGGGGGTAGACGATTCGAGGCCCGCAGAGATCAGGGTTTTGCCGGAGGAAGACCACGAGAACGTCGGAATCAGATGAAAGCTTGCATGTGTCCCTAGAATATATGTGTGAGTGTGGTGCAAGGTTGGTATAGGTGCTTGCATGTTTCCCCCCTCGCATGCATGCGCTCTAACCTAGAAGCGAAGGTTCTGGACCTGTATAAGGGGGAATCTCCCCGTTCCGGTGAAACCGGGTAGGATAGTGCCCCAACTTGTGAACCAACATGGTTTTGCATCATCTTATGACCTAATCAAACACAAATCAAGAGAGATCTACGCCGGGCTACCCCCATCAGAAGAATGTCTAGGGGGGTAGACGATCTGAGCCCCGTAGATCAGGGTTTCGCCGGAGGAAGACCACGAGAACGTCGGAATCAGATGAAAATTTGCATGTGTCCCTAGCATATCTGTGTGAGTGTGGTGCAAGGTTGGTATAGGTGATTGCATGTGTCCCCCCTCGCATGCATGCTCTCTAACCTAGAAGCGAAGGTTCTGGACCTGTATAAGGGAGAATCTCTCTGTTCCAGTGAAACCGGGTAGGATAGTGCCCCAACTTGTGAACCAACATGGTTTTACATCATCCTATGACCTAATCAAACACAAAACAAGAGAGAGCTACGCCGGGCTACCCCCATTAGAAGAATGTCTAGGGGGTAGGCGATCCGAGCCCCGCAGATCAGGGTTTCGCCGGAGGAAGACCACGAGAACGTCAGAATCATATGAAAACTTGCATGTGTCTGTAGCATATGTGTGTGAGTGTGGTGCAAGGTTGGTATAGGTGCTTGCATGTGTCACCCTCGCATGCATGCACTCTAACCTAGCTAGAAGCGAAGGTTCTGGACCTGTATAAGGGGGAATCTCCATGTTCCGGTGAAACCAGATCGTATAAGGGGAGTGCATGTAGTGATGAAGACCACAATAACCTATTCATATGTGTGTGCTCATGATCCTATGAAATAATATCACCTAACATATATGTAATAAAAGCCTTGCTAACTAAATAAAAGAAAAAGGTGAAAAAAAGGCTTTGCCGTGTATACGGCAGAATACACACGGCAAAGTTGATCACAACTTTGCCGTGTACCTAACGGCGAGGGAACACGGCAAAGGTTTTGCCGTCAGCACCTGCCGGCAGGTGACCCCGTGAGGCCACGGGGCCCACTTCTTTGCCGTGAACATATCTTTGCCCTGTGTTTTCATTGACTTTGCAGTGATAATTTTCTTTGTCGTGTGCCTTCGTCTGTCCATTGCCGTGTTTGTTTCGTTGCCATGTTTTGTTCTGTAGTTTGCCGTGCACCTTTTCTTTTTCGTGTTCTTCTTTTTGTACACACGGCAAAGATAATTTTTGCCATGTTCCGGGCCTTTTGGCACATGGCAAAAGGCTGGGGCGGCGGCAGCGATAATTTTTCCCGTAGTGAGAACCATCTCGTACATGAAAATCATTTATAGAGTACACAGTTTACAATCTTGCTGCAAAATCAGATCTACCTAGATCTATACATATATTTAAGAGAGATAATTACAATCTTGCATCAGAACACGATAATCTACCTAGTCCTATACATATATTCTAATATTTGCCTAACATGTTTAGAGTTGATATCCGAACATAACATGTCTTGCTAGTGTACGGACCTGCAAATACAAAAAAATATTTTTAGTATCAGAGTGGCAAAAGACATTGTAGGATATGGTGAACTAATCAATAGAATGGTCAATCACATGTCACAAAGCTGAACAATAAATGTGACAGGCATTAGAGAAGTTCATACACAGTGGCAGATTAAGGAAACTGAAGTTTGCAAGGGCAGAACTTTATTGAAGTCTAAATTATTTTAAGGAACAAATACAAGTGGATTTAACAAAACAAAGAAACTAAGCATGTACTCATGTCACTTGAATATCTTATCGGTTGCCATAGAGAGAGACATATATCATGTGAAGGAAAAAAACATGAATCTAAATTTCACCATTAGTGTGATGATATTCATAGATTATAGTAAGGTGTAATTGTACAAGTAACATGAGGGAGGAATTAATAACATGAGTACTTCTTTATAAATAATACCAGCTAGTAATGAGAAAGAACTACCCCCTCCGATCCAAATTAATGGAATCAATTTGTCAAAATTTGGATATATCTAGTTATCTTTTAGTGCTATATACATTCGAATTTAGACAAAATATGTGTCCATTAAGATCGAAGGGAGTAACTACAATTTCTAGTTAGAGTCAAATATGTTGTGTTATACGGTAGATACTGTATGTGGCATCCACATCAGATTAAACTATCAGCAGGTAAGCAGAACATTTTGGTACATAAATAGCTATACTGGAGTACATGAATAGTCTGTACTTGAGTACATAATTTTATTTCCCTTGAGCACACTGAAACTATCTTCAAAATCAAATTTAAAATAGTACCAGGAAAAGCTTACGCTTGAACAATGAAAGCTTACCTTCAGTAAGATATTATCGATATCCTTTGGTTGCAAATACAACGTAGCACTGGCCTTTAGAACTTTCTCGCTTCGCTCTTTTCTTATGCCAGATTCTCTACCAGGAACAGGTAGTATTAGGTACACTGGCGGACGCAGGAGCGGGCCGTATGGGCCGCGGCCCACCCAGAATTGTGGGCAAAAAAATTGACCCCCAAGGCGAGCGTCGAGGGATCCTGGAGCGGTGAAAAAAATGACCCCGTCTCGTCCTCTCCGCGACTGGATCTCACGCGAGCACGCACACAGCCGAGTGGCCCAAGTCCCGACCGTCCTTCACTGCTCCGGCGTCAGCGTGACGGCGTCCCGACGTGGTCCCTCCCTGACACTACTGCTCCCCGACAACCCGAGCGGCCGCAGGCCGCCTCCGCCCCTCCGCGCCTCCGGGCTCCGGCCGCCACCGTTGCTGGCCTGTTGGCTGCTGCCCTCCGCTCTCTCAGCCGGCTCAGGCAGGAGGCGCTCCCTAGCTCCACTCCAGCGGTCCCAGCTCCAGCCTCAAGGTATAAACCGACTGGTGCTCCCTGCCTCCCTCTGCCCCTCATATTTTGATTAAATTCCTAGCCTAATTGTCAAATTTTCAATGGGGAATAATTTGTATGGTGATTGATGCTCTAAATTTGTATGCTCTAAAGTCTTAATTGTCTCCAAATTTATCCGATTTGATGGCTAAACCAAATTTGTGTTTATGCTCCCATTGTAGGATTGAATATGAAGAGGAAAAACCACACTGCGGCACTTTTCAAGAAACATGAAGCAAAGAAGGTTGCACCTTCTTCATCACCATTGGTGGTAGATGATGAATAAGTCGAAGATGCTGGGATTTGGATGACATGTCTTGATTCCGATACCGAGATTGAGGAAGATGCAATATCACATCCACCATCACCCCAACAACCGTCGGCGAAGATTAATGGGTTGAAAACATTAATCATGAAAGAGTCACCATCTTCTTATTATATCCATTGCTTTGCACATCAACTCCAATTGGTTCTTATTGCGGTGGTAAAAGACAATGAAGCATGTGTGTGGTTTTTTGATCATGTTTCTTAATTTCTCAATATTATTGGAGTTTATTGCAAGCGTCATGACATGCTTCGAGATGTTAGAGCTCAAAAAGTTTTGGAAGCACTTGAAATTGGTGAAATTGAAAGTGGAAGTGGATTAAATCAAGAAATGGGTTTGTCTAGACCCGGTGATACTCGGTGGGATTCTCATTTTAAAACCAATCTACACATTGTTGACATGTATCCCACAATTCTTGAAGTGCTTGTAAGGATTGGGAAAGATCATTCACAAAAGAGTGAGTGGACAAGAATACGTGGAGTTGCCGCGGCCTTTGAATCATTTGACTTTGTTTTCAATCTTCACTTGATGCTTGTTATTCTTGGCTATACAAATGACTTGTCTCAATCCTTGCAAAAGAGGGATCAAGATATTGTTAATGCAATGGCACTTGTTAGATTGGCAAAGGATCAAATGCAACGCATGAGGTCTCAAGGATGGGAGGGATTTCTTGCAAAGGTGACATTGTTTTGCAACAAACATGGCATTGAAATTGCTTCACCGGAAGATAATTATGTGGCTCATGGAAGATCACGTCGGTATTATGAAGTACAAAAAAATGATGATCGTTATAGAAGAGAAGTGTATATTGGTGTTGTTGACCAAATTATTCAAGAGCTTGACAACCAGTTTGATGAGGTTAACATGGAGTTGCTTATTTGCATGGCGGCTTTGAATCCCGTAAATTCATTTGCTTCTTTTGATAAAGAGAAGGTAATGAAACTTGCCAAATTTTACCCCGATGACATAACAAGTGTTGATTTGATGAGACTTGAATTTCAACTTGATACTTTTATCGAAGATATGAGAAGAAATGATAGGTTCAAATGTGTAAATCATCTTGGTGAGCTCTCTATTAAGGTTGTTGAAATAAAAAAGCATCTTGTTTATGATATAGTCTACTTGCTTCTCAAATTGATATTGATCTTACCTGTGGCGACCGCTAGTGTTGAAAGGGTATTTTCTGCAATGAGTCTTGTGAAGAACAAGTTGAGAAATAGCATGGGTGATGATCTTTTGAACCATTTCTTAGTGACATTTATTGAGCGAGATGTGTTCTTGAAGGTAAGTGAAAAAGACATAGTTAATACTTTCATGACAATGCGAGAACATATAGTTCCCAAATAGCTATATTGATGTCATGTAAGACTATTATGTTATATTTTGGCTTGTAAGATTCACTTGATATTTTGGAATATTTGTATTGAAATGATGAACATTTTGAACATTTGTATTGAACTAGAATGTTGTGAATCAATTATCTACTTATATTATTCGCTTGGTATTTTTTATCAGACAAATTCTAGTGTTGAATTTTTTTTGAAGCGTGCCCACCCTGAACTTCTTTGTTGCGTCCGCCACTGATTAGGTACACTATTAGATACCATACAAAATATGGGACCAAAGGCATGCAGATCTAGCACAAGAAATGTGAAAGATAACGGATGTTAGTAATATTCTAGAGATGACAGAAAGAGGAAATACTAAATGAACAGAAAAAGTGCACATACCTCTAATAGATCTTCTCTGGTTCTCTTGGATCAGATACTAATTTCCATTTGCATTTTTCTTTTAAAGGTTACAATAAAGACAAGCAGTTGTAGCAGGGATCTGATTAGTATGCATTCCTAGAGCTTTACGACCTGAATTCAACTTTGTATCGATTCAGCATGTAATTATCCTTAGCACTGTTACCATCAGCTGTGAAATATGAATTAAGACTATAGAAACAACAAACTCAACATTGCAAGCGAACAACGCATGAGAAACAACAGTATGGTATGTGATATAAATTGACGAAAGGGAGGAATTAATACCTACAACATGTCATGCTGCTTGAGGCTTCTTCGCGCGGCATATCGTGCAATTGCCGCATGGTCTGCTGCCTCTGCATTTAGGTCACCTGACTTGTCAAGAATGAACAAAATTCCTAAAAATACTGGGAACATGGATTAAACCAAGGAAAATGACAGAGGAATCTAACAGGGAGGAAGAGAAGTTATGCCTACAGCCTGAACCTCTGCCGTGCAGTTTTCTCCACGGCACCCGCCTGTTCTCCGACTGGCCGTTGCGGCCCTCCGACAAACCTCTGCATCATACCGCAGCCCAGATCCATATTGGCAGCACGAGAGTTTCCCGGGGTTCGGGATCTAAAGGTTGTAGGCGAATTGCATCTCCAGCCACCACTGATAGCCGGCGAGGGAGGCCCTGCTAGCCAATGAACGAAAGACTCCTTGGGGGAGCGGAGGGGGCGGCTAGGTTTTGGGGAAGCGATGAATGGGACTGCAGGTGCATGCGTGAGTTCTTGGCTGATCGAGTGATCGTGGCAAAAGTGGGTTAAGCTAGAGGTAATCGTACTTAGTGGGCTGGGCTTATTTTTCCTCATGAGCAATATGTATATTGGATAACGGATTAGGCTGCAACAGATGCATGTGTATCTTGAATAAATTTACAACTAATACTTACAGCGTTGCGAGTATATATTGCTACAAAGGGGGTTTTCTTGTAGTGTTTCTCTCAATCCCTAACTCCCATTCAGACCGATTCCTCTCTCCAGTCTCAAGCTCAGTGACCTTCGGCGGGGGAGAAAGAGAGAACAAAGAAAGAGGGGAAGCCTTGTCGCGTTGATATTTTTTTTTTTTATGCACGCGTTGATCTTGAGCGCGGGGGCAAGCAGTGCTAGGCATCGGGACGAGCGGGAGCGAGCAGCCCTGGGCGGCGGTACGGGTGAGTGACACCCCTGGGACGTCATTTTTTTTTTTTTTTGCAGAGTGGGACGCTCTCTGAAAATTTCGTAGCTCCGCCACTACAGGGCAACACCAAACTCAAAGAAAACTCGGCAGCACTGACACACTGGACCTACCTCGAGTGCCACGTTGGCAACAATGGTTCCTTGTTGCTCATGTGTGTTCCATTTTATTTTCATTGTGATGTGATTTGGTTAGTTGATCAATAAAGTCAGATCGTTTGCTGAAAAAACAAACGAATGGATGCTATCTCATCTAATCTAATCTTCCATGCATGCTAAAGAATAACCATCTGAAAATGTGTTCAGCACCTGTCAGAAATATAGAGTAGGTATCTTATGTTGGTTAGCTGTTCTAGTGTGGATCATGCATTGTGCAGTTTCCTCCAGGAGCTAATCACTTTTCTTTAAATCTTCAGAATCGATGCTCACAACGCTTTCAGAGCTCACAACAGCAGTAGCATGCCTGCTTCGGAACCAATTAATTTGCCTAGTCATGTTCCTGCCATTTCACAAAATGGACATAAAAAAAATACAGTATTACTACTACTACAGCACAAAAGGACAAACCTGGATGTCATTTTGCACCGCAAGTACATACCAAACTTCCACATGACTAAAGTAACGCAAGGAGACTAACAATACATCCGTTTTGCACCAGATAAGAGAATACTGGGCTCGTTTGGAAGCCAATCATTTCATTTCATTTGGTAGAAATGACAGTGTTGTTAACATTTCATTTTTCTAATTTGAAATCCAATCTAAAAAACATATTTGGCTGCCACAAGGAATTATGAAATAAAATGATTTTTAGACAAATGAGTAGGTTGAGAACAGGAATTGAGCTAACATACCATACCTATTTTCTGAAATTTCCAATTGAAATGAAGGTTGCAATTATGTGACAGCCAAACATGTTGTCTGTGGAATCTCGATTGAATTCCACTTACCCACTCCCTGGAATTTCCAGTTGAAATGACGGTTTCAATTCCGTGACAGCCAAATACGTTTTATATGGAATCTCGATTGAATTTCACAATTTTGGCACCAAATAAATGATGGCCTTCCAAACAAGCTCTAAGCCACTTCAGCTTGTTTCTCACTGTAAGTATATAGCCATTTCCAGATGCAAGGAAGGAAAAGAGAGAAATGTAAATATATATACATGTCATCCCAGTGCACTTGCAGAATATGTAAATCTAAATCAACTAATTATGCACGCAACCAAGACGCAATTGAAAGACCACAAGATATGTCCACTTCACTGCATTTTTTTTGTTACTTCCCCAGCAGGAAGAGGTACTGGATATTTAGGGCAGATCTTCTGTTTTCCTTTCACCCTTCTGACAAGGGGACTAACTGAAGCATACTATTTTTCCTGTATGACTGTAGGCAATCCGATAGTGCGATTGTTCTCACCACTTAGGTTGGGTATCAGAGTCTACGTGCCGAATGGTACAGTTCAATGTAATCCAGTGCAGGTCGGTTCCATGACCAGTCTTGCTCCATGACTCTCTTGCATAGGGAGTGGAACCAATCACGGGCATCAAACCAAGAAGCGATTGCTCTGAAATGAGGTACCAAACATAAACAGAGTAATGTATCATTATGGAATTCATGGCTAGTTTCTATGGACTGACGAGTGGTGCTTGCCTGTTCAGGGCATAATCCACGCCGTTGCTGTCAGCTCCGTCGAAACTGAATCCATTTGTCTCAAGACCAAGAGATCGAGCCCGATCCTTATCATTGTCTACGTCAAAGATAGTGTCGTAGAGTCCTGCAATGCCAAAGGATAACTTCCATTTCATGTCCAGCTCAATATGTGCAAAGGAGTGCAGCATAATGGCGAGAATCAGTTTAGCTACTAAGCTGTATATATGTACACACCTCCTGTTTTCCGAACTATAGGAATCGACCCATAACGCATGGCAACGAGTTGAGTTAAGCCACAGGGTTCAAAGATAGAAGGAACAAGAATGAAGTCGGAGCCAGCGTATATCTGTAACATGATCATCAACCTAAATTATTACAGTTCCTTTAATGGTGGGCTAGATAGTGTAGGATGTCGTAGCTTACCAGATGGGAAAGAGGCTCGTTGTAGTTTAGAACAAGCTTTACTCTACCGTGGTAAACACCGTGAAGAGCATCAGCCAATCTACAAAAATCACCTTGTATTCGATGATCTGGAGCTGAACCAAGCAAAACCACCTAAAGACCAAACACATCAATGTCGGTCTTTTTTTGTTTTGAAGAGAACAAAGGAAAAATACTTACAAAATGTCACATGAGGGCTTCAGCCAGCAACGTATAGTTTCCCTAACTATAGTTGCTGGCTGAAGCCCTCACATGAGAAAAAGCAAGCATTTTTCTGAGGAAACAGAACACTAAAAGTTCATCATTCAAAAGAGGCAGACCTGGCCGTCGCTTTCGAGAGTCCGATAAATTGCGTGTTTGATGAGGTGGATTCCCTTCTGGGCTGTTAGACGGGTGATGATTCCGACAATAGGGACATCAGTTTGCTGTAATCCAAGTTTCTGCTGCAATGCCCTTTTTGCAGCAGTCTTCCCTTCGACAACATTCTCAGAAGTATAAGGGACCTGAAGTAGTATGAAATATAGAATTAAGAAGAAAACACTCAGTGTCTTTGGTATCTATTTGCACTTTGAAAAATCAGTACCGGTATACAGTCATCAGTGTATGGATCCCAGATATCTGGATCGATTCCATTGAGAATGCCGTAGAATTTTTCACGATGTGGAGCGATGGCACCATGGCCTGCCACTTCCCTTGAATATGTATGAGAAACCTGCAATAAGGTACAGAACACAAGAATTCGTTAAAATGTAAAAATTATCATCTGTCATACGAATTGTGCTTAATACAATGATTAGAATTTATAAGATATAGTATGGCACTCACAGTTGTGGCTTTATCACAGTATGTCATTGCTTTACCAATATAATGTGCTCCAAATTCAAGATTGTGGATAGTAAATACAACCCGAGCACTTGCTAATCTGGATTGGGCATAGTGTTCCTTGTACAGCCAGGCAACAGGAGCACCCGACCAATCGTGGCAATGTAGTATATGCTGTCAATAGATTACAAATATCAGCTTCTTTAACTGAGAAATGAAAGGGGAGACACAAGTAAACTGTTGAGAAGAGTGAATAAACAAGCAGCATCCAGTTAATAGAGTAGAAAAGGAAATGCTGGTGCAGCAAATATTCTAGTACAGAAACTGAAAGTAACATGACTCGTACAGAACATAGTGCACTGTAGACATGGTATGCAAGTATAGTGTCAAGAAAACCAATGTAACCACTATTTAATTTCAAATAACACTTACTGGAGAAGATCCATTCTGGAGGATAAACTCTAGAGCAGAATGACAGAAGAAGCCAAATCGGCGGTCATCGTTCCTTCCATATACACATCCGACCCCAAACATTCTAGGAAAGGAAATATCAAAATGATTAGCTTGTGAAGCCTGCTACATACAAAATCCTCAGCAGATTTCTTGAGATACCGGCATCCATTTACAGGAAGAACCAAAAGAGACAATCAGACAAGTAAATCATTCAATTTGATATATGTATGATGAACTTGTGTAAGTGATGCTGATTGCTTGTCTATTTCAAGATCTAACATTCATGTGGCAACCTTTTTTCATACTTCGTTTAATTAGAAACGGTTACTCTTGTACCCTGAAAATGGAAGTTGTACACCGCAATTGCAATATGTGTGCAATTTAAAGAAATTGAAATTGCCAATCAAAATTTTTGAACCAAGTGTGACAACCAAATGCATGATCAAGAACTTTCATAATTGGTTTGATTTATTGACATACTTAGCAAATTATTTTAGCTCAAAAATAGTCGTGGGCCCACTAATCTTTCATACCACTGTCATAACTAGCTCTCAACCAGTGAACTGGAGCACCAAGGCCAACGTGTTTTAAAAAATTAGCTTCTCTAGTCACTAAGACGGTAATACTTATATGTACTAAAAAAGGAAGTCTCACATATTGGCAACAATACACATTATAAACCAGTTGAAAACTCCAGCCCAATAATTTTGTGAAGAGGAGTAATATGTTTCACATAACTGGTACTGTAAATTAGCTGATGCATACCCGTTTTGAGGTTCAAGGAAGTAAACTGTAAGGTCTTCGACTAGTCCAGTCCATACTATTATTTCTGTACCACCCCAGGAAAAACTTCGATATACATGTAAATTCTTCACCTGCATTAGAATAGATGTAACTTGATTAATAATCGATATATACAGTGGAAATTAATTAGCCTCAACTGATCTTGGCATCCCCCTATTGGAGTCATATAGTGATCTGCACCACCCGGTGCCTCTCCATCACAGTGATAGGAACACTAAAAAAATCTTAACTGAACATTTATGCCATTTTGGAGGGTTTTTATGGTACCCAGGTACTCCACGGACACGGGTGGGAGTATCAACTAGATCTAACCGTTCATTCACAAGGGTAGTTTAGACTTTTCTGTAGTCCTAATTTCCAATTCTCACCAGATTTTCCGATCAATCACAAACCGTCATCTCCCTGATATCACGCAGCCGTTGCTGCATCGTCTTCCCCAGTGTCATCATCTCCGCAGGAAGGAGAACTTGGCTCATTGGCTGCCGGTGAGTTCTCCTGATCCGACATATCATAATCCCTGGACAAATGGACAATTGTTGCAAACATTGATGCCGCAGCGCGGTTCCAGTTCGTCAGCGTCTTGCAAATAAATTATGGAACTATGATTGTTGATTATATGTTCACCGACATCGCGTTTCTTTGCTTTTATATTCCCCTCACGTGTGCTGATTTTACATGGAAGCCAAGTCTTTTCATTCCGCAATTAATTTCTTGGCAGACGGATCTCAGGCGGCCGGCTTGTCCTGTTGCATGCTCATCGCATCAGATAATTAGGCGAATCTTAACGCCCTTATGTAGTGTAGTACGCCACACCTTAATTTCCATCTTGATTAGTACCAATTTGCCCTTGCAATCAGGGTACTCCACAATTTTTGGTACTGGTACTCCTATACCTCTATATTGGAGTACGAGTATTCTTATCCATCAGATTGGAAGAAATGGAGGGACTATATTCATTCAAGGGTACTGTAAAAGGCTTTTTTTGAGTTGGAAGTTTGAGGACTTCATGAGTCGAAAGGTCATATGAAAATATAGTATAAGGCTATATTTGGATGTTCTTAAATACAGAATTAACTTTCAGCTTCAGTGACAAACAGACAAAGCCTCTCAAAATGAAAGGGGCACATAAGAGGACTATATGAAAATATAGTACAGAGTATAAGACTATACTTGGAACATTAGAAATATTTAGTATAGAACTTCAACTTACACTGCTTTCGTTCAGACAGTCGTGTTTTGGAAGAATAACCTCGACAGTATGTCCTAAATCTTGAACAGCACGTGAAAGACTTGTAACGACATCACCGAGTCCTCCAACCTATGAGAGCATTGATCATGACAGAACACGGTATTATGATATACAAAGAGAAATGGGCAAAAGGTGATGATAGCTCAGCTCTAATCACAACGATTAGCCTTAAAAATATGGATTACCTTTGCAATGGGAGCCATCTCAACAGCAATGTGGACAATATGCATGTAAGTTTCGGTTTCAATTGAATCAGAAATAGGAATATGATAGTCCATCCCATCTCTGTTGTCATAGACCCCACCTTCTTCCAACTCCGAGAAAACAAAGTCCATCATATAGGCATCCGGTGGAACGTTTACTGGACAAGGAACATAAATAAAATTAATGAAGTAGGAAATATACAGCTTCTAGGTTTTGTTATGCATTATACTCAGTAAAATAACAAGGGAAGTTGGATAAGTAATGCCCCACTTTAGGAACATTGAGACAAAGTTTCCACAACCAGCTAAAGGTAAGCCAATTTAACAGCGATTTGGCCAAGTTTGGCCACTAGATTTCCACACTTTACCAAACTTGAGTGACTATCACAAAGATAAAGATATCAAAGTGGCAGGCTTATATAGGCTCCTATCCACACTTGCAAAAGAACACTTACAAGCTTATACATTAGTACCATATTTTGTTATGGCAATTGTTATATGTTGATCCAAATTCTATAAAGTATAAGACAACTTCTGACGAGTGGAACGAGGCCCGTTGCAGGAGGCTTGGGGCGAGTGTAACGAGTCTGAAGTTGGTCCACACCGTGCCCAACAGGGACGCCTGTGGGGGGTGCGGGGGGCGATAGCCCCCCGCGGTACGGTACGGATCGTCGAAGACATAGGTTTCCACCGATATATAAACCCCTTGTAAGCCGCCGGTTGGGATGAGTTGCATCTGTGAAATCCCCGGCGTTTGTAAACACTCCTCGATATAGTGAAGTTTCGCTGGCTGGCGCCCGTGGTTTTTTCCTCTCTTTGTTGGAGAGGTTTTTCCACGTTAAATCTGTGTCCCCTTACTGTGTTTTTCGTTTTCGTTCTTCGTTATCTTCTTGTCGCAATTGTAACAGCAATAAACTAGATAATTCTTATCAATAATAGAACTATATATTTGATTAAGGCCTCATAAAATAGATATTACATACCATATGTGATATGTATGCGGAGGTGTGTTTGCGGTTGGAGCAAGTGGCGAAATATGTTTTTACCCATTATGGGTGGCAGCATAGCTTGTGGGATTGAACCTCCTTCACCATAGGCGTTTATTATAGTTTCATGTATTCTAGGTTATGCCTATGAGATTGATGCTTCTATCTCTTTTTCGGTTGCTTTCGGCCGTGTGCACCTTCGCTGGGCAGAGGCCGGGTGTGGCTCTCTAGATTGTATCACCTTGATATAAACTTTTGAGTCTAATAGAAGCGCCATTTATCGAAAAAATATATGTGATATGTGGATCATAGGTAGAACTTGACCGTATTGACTGCATAAATATGTACATCCATACTGGATTTTTCTTACGCCAGTTAAAAATGGTGTACAGGAAATGAAGGCTTTTCGGCGGCGATGGTTAACGCTAGCGCACCTGGCGTCGGGAGCCTGTACTGCCGCCGGTGGCCCTGCTAGGGCAGCCACCGAGCAATCTCCAGAACCTTCTAGTTCGAGTTCGAGGTTCTCATGCCTCTCACAAGAGGAGGAGATGGCTGTGGAGGAGACCCTGGATGAGGGGCATGTGGTGGTCCGGGTCGCCAATGGCGGCGGCTCAATCATTCGATTCGCATGAGTGGACGCTGGTGGACGGATGCGGAGCTCCTCCAAGATTTCTGGACGGATGTCGGATTCGCGTCTGCTGTCGTCGAGATTCTGGGAGAAGTCGTCCGCGACGTGCGGGGCTGCCGGCTGCGGCAGGTGAGTATCCTGTTGTTGTTCGCAGGGAGCGAGAGCGGGCGTGTTCTTCTTCACCGCTGGCGTCGCTGGTCTGTAGATTGGAGGAGCGGGAAAGGCCATCCTCTCCACGAGGACATGATGTGTCAGCTTTGGGGTCGTCCATGTCGGAGGAGCTGCGTTGGTGTTCGTCGTCCTCGCCCACGGGGATTCAGCTGTCTCTTGGCCTGTGGATGGGGAGCTGGCGAGGCCCTCTTCCAAGACAACGGGCGCTCGCTGCCGGCGTCGGTTCAAACCGCCCGCTCTTTTCGGCGGAGATGGAGAAGTCGTCATTGATTTTGAAAAAATCTTAAAAAAAGCCGAGTGGTCTTTTCTCTAGTAGACTAGCGTGCTCTAATTCATAGTTTCTTTTCTAGAGGTAGAGTGATTATCAAAGACAACGATGACGTTGGTACTTTTAAACGAAAAAAGACTAGGATAAGGTGATCAACTAAAAAGAATGGCCAAATTGACGGACAGTTTCTCATCTAGTGGATAGTGAACTTTCTATCTTTCAATATACCAATAATATGATTCTATTTACGAAACATGACATCAAAAATGCTAGAAATCTCAAATTAATTTTGTTAGCTTTCGAGCAACTTTGAGTCTTATGATAAACTTTTATAAAAGTGAATTGTTCTGTTTTGACGAGACTCACTTGTATGTTAATTTTTTTGCCACGGGCAAGGTTAGTTTCCAATCAACTATTTGGAGATTCCGATAAATTATCAGAGACTTTCAAACAGTGGTGGAGCTACAAAGAAATAGTTAGGTGGGCCAGACTAGAAGAGCACTATTTTTTGAGCTATATTTTTTTTTGACTAACTAAGAATATTGACAAAATTTTAGTAAAGGAATCATGATATTAAACAGGTAACTAAGAATTAATAATGAAAGAACGAGATTACACATGCCAGAATAGAGAAGATGCAAGACCCTTCAAAACTGATTAGCAAGAGCTAGCTACAAACGACATTTTTGTTCCTAGAAGAATCAGCGAAGCAGTTTTTTTTACAAGAGATGAAGCAGTCAAAAGAGGGGACTGTGTCTTCTTCTTGGGCTTTCTTCTCACTAACTAGTACGACCATTGGTCGCTGGCTCAGTATCGGTGCGTGGATGCCGGCGTGCCTGGTGCGCAGGCTTGGTTGTGCTAGTGGATTGGGCCATCGATTGACAGGTGTAGATGTTTTAGGAAAATTCTTGGGCGGGCCACAGCCTAGGTTGGCCCTAACGTAGCTCCGACAGTGCTTTCAAATGCTGAGTAGAAACATGACGTCGAGAAACTACTCCCTCCGATCCATATTAATTGACTTGGATTTGTCAAAATTTGGATGAATCTAGACACTATTTAGTATATTGGTTCATCCAAAATTTGACAAATCCAAGTCAATTAATATGGGCCGGAGGGAGTATATAAAAGGTTAAGTAGCTGGTAAGGAAAATTGTTATCTCCGGTCGAAGATTGGTTCTCATAAAGTCATTCCTAAGTAATATGGTACTCCCTCCGATCCATAATAAATATGTCGGAGCTTTAGTATAAATTTAGAATAAAATGAACTAAACCTCCGTCACTTATTATAGATCGGAGGGAGTACTATATATAAATTTATCGTTCCAGCTTCCTAGAAGAGTCTCACAAAGACTGGATCGGGATTCTTTTGGCAAGAGGATAGTGAGAACCAAAAATATCGATTGGCTAAATGGAGTGTAATTTGCAGTCCAAAAGACGAGGGTGAACTAAGTATTCATGACCTTGAGGTTAAAAATACTGCCCTCCTAGGTAAATGACTTTTTAAGTTACTTAAGGAAGGTACGGAAGATGGTGTATGGAAAAACCCTCCTAAAAATAAAATATATAGGCTCAAATGCACTATCCCAAGTTTATTGGAAGCCTAGGGACTCACATTTTGTGGCTGGTATAATGGCTACGAAAAAATATTTCTTTCGCTTTTGGATTATTTTCTTTAAGGATGGCTTAGAAATCCGTTTCTGGGAGGACAAGTGGTTGAGAAATGCTACAGTCTAGGAACAATATCCAGTTTTATATAATATTGTGCATCACAATGGTGATACTATCACCACAGTTTTGATATCCTTTTCCGCCAAATGTGACGTTCATAAAAGATTTAATTGGCCCTAGACTTGCATCATGAAACACTATATTACAGCGTTTGGCAATGGTGCAACTATCACAAGGAGCTGATGAGTTTCGTTGGAACCTACATGAGTGGCAAATTCTATGTGAATTCCATGTATAGAGATTTATCCTATCCAAACATGTCAGTTGATAATAACGGAAGATCTAGAAGATGAAGATACCTCTCAAGGTTAAAATCTTTGCGTAGTCTCTTCGTCAAGGAGTCATTCTTACCAAAGATAACCTTGTTAAGAGTAATTGGCATGGAAGTACGAGATGTGTTTTTTGTCACTGATTAGAAAATTAAAAATTTATTCTCCCAATGCAAATTTGCTCATTCTATATGGTCAGTCATCCAAGTAGTTTCTAGCTTGTATCCTCCGCATAGCATTGGTAATGTTTTTGGCAACTGGCTACATGGGATTTTTCACAGGTTTAGAATTCTTATTAGGGTGGAAGTGCTTGCCATAATATGATCTCTTTGGCTATATAGAAATGATAAGATTTTTAATGATAGAAATTCATCTCTTATGAAGGTACCTATCAGTGCATCAGTACACTTCGTTTATGGCCGTCTCTATGGCGTATGGACTATCGTGACCTGTGTACGAAGGTGTGTACACGCTTGGAGGATATGCCAGGAGATATTTTTATCCAACATGGATGACAACGTGATCTACGGATTAAACCTCCATCACCTTAGTAGTTTTGCAGTTTTTTCAAGATTACTTGTAATTCGCCCTTCATCCTTTTTTTGTGTTTGGACTAGTTGAGGCCGTGTGCATCCTAGTTATACAGAGGCCAGTGGAATGCTTAGACCTTTAAGTAATAAAGCGCTCCTTATGAGAAAAAAATATGTACATCCATACACCTAACCCAAAATAATCTGCTAATAACATTGATGTAAGAAGACAAGCTCAAACCTGTTGCTTTCAAGAGAGATCCATCTCTTGATTTCACCATCTTTTGCGCTGGTAATGCACCACCTGGATGCATCCAAAGGTTAAAGGAGCATCTAAACCAAACCTCCGGCTTTCCACTTAGCACTGTATTAGAGGGATTGTATAGCACATCCACTGTGGTTCCAGCACGTATTTCAAGCGGTTCAGTATAAACAATGTGTTTCTGGGAAAGTAGAAACCTACGCATTGTTTTTGCCTTCATCTCAGCTTTCATTTTTGCACTTCTCTCAGCCTGTGTATGTAAAAACAACAGGAGTCAATCAAACATCAGATATCAACCACAAAGAACAACTAATCTTATCTTTGGTAATATAAAATGGCAATTAGGTTCTAAGAAACAGAGCCAACTGTGTGGGATGTCGCCAGTAAGGCAGTAACTCATCAAACCAGCCAGCTTCAACAGAAACTTCAAAGTTTCAAATAGGAATGGTCTAAATGGTAAACTGAATTTGGTTGCCTTTGGAATATTATTCAGTGGTTGTGGATAAATGATTGAAAGGAGATAAAATTTTCCAGCACTCGCCAGATAACTGCCAAAAATGACAAATTATGGATGAGTTTGCCCGTTGATGAAGTTTGAACAGAGAAACTTAATGTGGAATTGGTAAGCTACAAAACATTTCAAGATATAACCTCATGAATTAAACGAGAAACAAGTAATGCAATCCTGGTTAAGTTATAGGGATATAGATGCACAGATTATGTTGCAACTGACCTTTCTTTTGATAGCTTCCTCATGTTCTCTTCTTTCTTGCAGAAGCCTTGCATAGATATTTTGTTCCTCTTGCACCCAGTAGCCTTCCTCAGTCATGTTGTTTGGAAGAATAGCATGGAAATCTCGCCGACCATTGTTGTCATAACTCCTTGCATTCCCAGGTGGCCCATCAGCAAAAACCCAGTCTAGTACTAGTGCATTTTCAGGTTGAATAACTGTACATGCAGAATAGGTAGGTATTACATATAAGATTTCACAGAGTACAAAAATACTTTAAGCATATACTTACTAAGCTTACATGGCCTTCAAGTTAAACAATGTTATGAACATATAAATACCAAGTTGGGCAAAGTGTGAGAAGTCGTACCATCTGCATACCACCAATCGCCATCTTTGTCATTGCACTTGACAAGCCTTTCAACAATAGAGAGTCCATCAGTCCAATTGTTGTAACCACCATGCATCCAAATCTGAGTACTATGCACAAGTGGCGTCGAGTTTCTGTTATAATATAATCTAACAGTATCTCTTCTTGTATCTGTGCTAGTCTCTATGTACCACAAATTATCAGAAGATGTTCTAGCTGAACTCAACATATTGTTCAATTTCTTCTTCTTCATCTCTATCTCAGCCTTCGCTTGTGCTCTGACAGCTTCAGCTGCAGCCCGTTCTTCCTTCTTTCGACGTTGTTCTTTCGTCTGTGTCATCCTTTCAGCTTCTTCAATGGCAACTATCTCAAGTTTCCTTTGCTTTTGTTCAACCAGAAAATCCTCAAACAGATCTTCATTCATAGTGCCTTCTATTTCTATGAAGAAATCATTGTTGCCATTGTTTTCATAGACTGAACGGCCATTAAAGAATACAAAGTCTAATCTGTAGGCCTCCTTGGGTATGTACAGTTTACAAGACCACCAAACCCCTCCCAGTTCACTCTTGTGCAATTTTTCAGTGAAAGGCCTCCATCTCCAACCATTGAACGCTCCTTTGATGACAACATCCGGTTCATTTGCCAAAGCTGTTAGGTCACGATTCAAATAGAGATCAATATCTGAATCAGCTTTTACTACCTCTGGAAATATAAAAAGTTTGTTTCCCATCAAATAATTTTTTTCAGCAAGTTCTTTAATCACTTTTTGTTGATCCACAACATCATGTGGTGATTGTATATCTGATTCAACGAGCATAGAGATCTCATCAGCTTCATACTGTTCATCATCCTCGATTAACCCCGCTTCATCTTCATCCCATGAAAACTCTTCTTCAGAAAGCAGGTGTTCAATTTTATCACCTATCCTAGTTCCATTTTCATCTTCAGTCACAGAAAACCCATCCTCTGTAACTATCATCTGCCCTTCAGCAAGACCTATCTGATGTTCAGTCATGGAAACATGTGCCTGATCAACTTTCTTGCTAGTTGTTATTTCCAATGCTTCTTCAGGTCTATTTTCCTGATGTTTCTGCAACACGTTTTCAATATCAAATTTTACATGAAGCGCAACCACATCAGTTTTTTCAGGGGTGTAATTTCCATCCTTAGCTTCCACTTCCTTTACAAGCGATGCATCCTTTCTATCAATGACAGGAACTTGCTTTGTTTGACCCTCTCCCAAGGTACCAGTAATTGATAGGCTTTGTTTATGGGGACCAACAATCGAAAGATCCTGTTTACGGAATGCAATTATGGGCTGCTTTTGTTTAGGAACACTAACAATTGATTGGTCCTGTTTGCGGAAAGCAACAATTGACCGGTGCTGATTACTAGAACCAACAACGGGCTGGGTCTGTTCAGGGACATCTGGAACTGATTTATGTTGTTTATGGGAACCTCTGGTCGATTGGCTTTGTCCTGGTAAATCAACAATTGATTGCTCTTGTTTATTGTAAGCAGCCATGGATTTGTTTTTCTCAAGCAAGGAAGAAATAGATTGGTCTTGTTTAGAGAACATGGCGATTGGCTTGATTTTTTTGTCAACAGAAATAATACTTTGTTGTTGCTCATGGGAAATTAATGTCGGCTGATTTTGTTCATTGAAAGCAACAAGTGATCTTTCTTGCAGGTGAACACTAGGATTTGATTTGGCTTGTTCCTGGACCCTGACAAGTGGCAGCACGGGCTTCAAACTTACACCCGTTTTATCAATAGCCTTGCTCCACATAGATATTGAAGGAAGTGCTGGATATTGATGTTCATGAGTCTCTTCTTTATCAGTGGCTTCATCCACAGAATCCACGGCCATGTGATTCTCCTGGCCTGAAGTACTGCCTAACATATTGTTCTCAAATGTTTCTTCTTCCACCCTAGCTTCATCCACTGGATTCACTTCCCTATATGTTTCATTGCTTGAAGCATTTCCTGAAAAATCCGGTTCAAATGTGTCTTGATCACCCCTGTCGTCAACCGCATTCACTTCCCCAACCTTTGCGCTCGTTGAAGCATTTCTTGACAAAATCGCCTCTAATGTGGCTTCTGTAGCTCTGGCTTCATCAATCCCATCCACTTCCCACATTTTTGCTCTGGTTGAAACATTTCCCGACGAAATCACCTCAAATGTGCCTTGAGCTGTCCCGTCTTCATCAACCATGTCCTCTTTCCTAATTGTTGAACTGTTTGAAAAAAATCCTGAGAAATCTTCCGCAAATGTGTCTTGTACAGCCCCTATGTCAGTCATCGCATCCACTTCACCCATTATTGCATTATTACTGAATGCAGTTGCTGGCAAATCCACCTCAAATATGTCGTCTTCAACTCTAGCTGCGTCTACTGCATCGATTTCCCCCATTGTTACACTACTCAATGCATTTACTGTCAAATCCAACACAGATATGTCTTCATCCAGCACAAATATATCTTCATCAGCCACATCCAGTTCCCCCAATATTGAACTGCTTGAAGCATTTTGTGACGGATCCGCTTCAGCAGTTTCAGCTTCTGTACTGTCAGTCCATTCTGCTGTGTGGGTATTTAATACCGTATTGTATGTGCCAAGAGTTTCTTCATCATCATCATCGTGTTCTCTCTTCTTGGTGCTGGGTTCAACTGTGAGTCTTGACGTATACTCTCCAGAAGAAATGACTTTAACCAGGGGAGATACCATCCTCCTTGATTTCCTATTAGAAGAATCTGCATGATGCAAGTTGGACAAACATGAACTTAACATAACACCCAATAGGCTAAATACTCTTTTGATAAATTAATGCCCAAACCTGAACTTGGTACCACGCATCGGACGATCCTGCTTCGAGCAAATCTTCTAGTCATCACGAAAGTCTGGGAAAACAAAAGGGGAAGTAAGCTTTGCATCGGAACATGCTTGAAGTGAACACAAGAAGAAAATTTTCTTATGGACTAACGCTTCACTGAAGCAAAATTCCATTTACGAACGATTGGAACGGGAATCCCAACATCATTTTAATCACTCCAAAATTATTTATGCCTTTCAGATAGTGCACCGATTTGCTTTATGACCTCACTTCTGAGTAATAATGAATTTCTCTGATGCAACAGAACGGATATAATCCAATTTGCATCGCTTTCGTAGTACCATTTCCACAAACACGTATTACAATTCAAGCTACTAATCACTCACTTCACTGGCAGCCAAAGACCAACTAATAAAAAGTTGGCAACGCTCGCTCACGCCATAGATGCAGAAAACGTACATGAATGACTAAAGGTATGAGCAACATAAAGGGTGCAGATAAAGTAGATTCACCCCAAATCCCTCCACCTTTTCTACGACATTTTTTTCTTTCTTCCAAACGTTTGCCATGAAATTTTCACTCTAAATTAACAAGAATTAACACTAACACGAAACATTTCCATGATCATGGAGACCGAAACACCAAAACCTGGAAATTTTGCAATGAATAGAGGAGAATTCAGGTCCTCTATCGTTTCCAACAGTAAATAAAATCACGTCGTTTTCAGCCAGTATGCATCCCGGCCACCAAAATAAGTAGTAATATTTTTCGAAATCCGCATCAGAATCTCCCCTAAGAAAATCCAGGAAAGAACACCGGAGCCAAATTCGCCTTGATTCCCCAAATAGAATTGAAACAGATCAACATCGACCCAGAAGAAGAAACAAGTAAAATCATCATTCGTGACACCTAAAATTCCCGAATCAAAGAACACTCCGTGAACCAACCCGTCCGGTCCAATCAAGAAATGAACCACATGAGCAGCTGGGAACCAAGACGTAATCATACCTGCGCGAGGCCGCCGCTGCCGGCCGGCCGGACGACGAGCGCCTGCGCGCTACGAGGGCACAGAGGGCTCCGCGGCCGGAGAGCCATCTCCATTTCCGAGAACCACCTAAACCCCTCAAAACCCACCACGCAGCAGCGCCCGCCCTCCCTCGGCCCCTCCTGCTCTCCCCCTTACCTAGCCTCCCCGCTCACGAGGAAAGAACTTAAAATGGAGCACAGCGCGGCACGCCTCTTGCTTGGGGATCTGCACACCATCAACTTTTTTCTGAGATCAATTTTGATCCGTTCTTTTCGTTTGGGTTCTTGTTCGGAGGTGGTTCTCCTACCGTGGTTTTTGTGCGCACACATGGAAATGCGAGTGACATACTGTGGGCAGTGTGGTCCAGTGCCAGATGGTGGTGAATGGGCAATGTGTTTTTCCTTCTTTCTTTCGAATGATTTTCATTGTGAATGTTCACGCAGAATCCTTAAGGCGTGTTCTCTCAAAAAAAAATCCTTAAGGCGTGACAGCCTAACAAATGATGGAAAATGAGAGGGGGGAGAAGGGGAAGAGAGAAGCAGACGAAAGGGGCTGACCGGCGACGAGGACGACGACCTTGCTGACATGATGATGCATGCTTGCTAGATGGGTAGATCTAGGTGCGTCGACGCACCCAATGCACAACCTACTCTGGCGGTGATGACATCGACAACAAATGGTGGCAACAACGGGGGAAATAAAGACATGAAGGGGGTGAGAGTAGAATCGTCGAGCATAGGAAGAGGGGGGAGAGCAGAATGGAGTGAGTGGCGGTGCCTTTGAAAGGGGTCTGGGCGAAGACGAGAACCTCAAAGGATGAGAATAAAAAGAAAGCAGTGGCACGCCGAAAGCCCCTAGAAAGCACATAGCATTTAAGTAATGCCATTTTCTTTTGGTTTGGTGGTGGGAGGATAATGGTGAAAGGTAACTCATGTATCATGGCGTTGTTTGTGCACGAGAATAATCTTGTAGTTGTTTCGTCATTTCTTTTTGCAAAAAAAGGCAAAGGCTCCGGCTACTTAATAGATTGAAAAGATGGGAAATCTGTGACACTTTGATGGTTTTCTATGACCCTCATTGATCGAATAATTTATTTATTATAATTTTTTATTATGCAACGATGATAAATGGTTCTCAAATTCATAAGTACTCAGGCCTTCTCTATTTACCGAAGAGAGTCTACACGACCACATCCCTTTGTGAACTTCTTAACTTTCCTCTAGTGCATATGGAAACCACCGATCTATATCTTCTTATAAAGCAATTACCCTACTAATAGTAATTAATGATAGTCTCTCAACATGTAAACTATATACACTTCACCGGTATTTTTAGCCAACCAAATGTTCATACCATCTCCACTAACATTAATTAAGGATGTGTCTATCTATATATGCAAATTATTAACATTATTTGTTCTTTATCCATCTGGTTCCTTGTCTTATTCTTTTTTAGCCATTCGATTGAATGCACAATTCAACTGAAACACCAAAATTAGTTTCATCCAACCAAGCATCTTTTTTCTAAAATCATGTAAAGTGTTGTTTGAGATAATGTTTTCTTCTATATGTGGGGGCTAAAGATATTTCCAAAAGTTTAAGTGGCAACGTGCATGGTATCTCTTCAGCAAGCTATCCACATCATCCATTTCTTTAGCCTGTTGATTTTTATCTTACATATCTATATTTATCAGATATATTTTTGGATCTTAACGACATTTAATTGGTAAAATACACAACCATTTAGTGTCGGTTAAATTTTACTTCTAGATTACTATGATCAATCAAATCTTGCATATTCTTTTACTCCCTCCGACCCATATTAGTTGACTCAAATTTGTTTAGATTTGGATGAATCTAGACACTATTTAGTATATAGGTTCATCCAAATTTTGACAAATCCAAGTCAAGTAATATGGGTCGGAGGGAGTATTAAACAACTTCATGTTTAAGATCCATGTTTAATGTCTATTATGTCCTTTCATTCGGCACAACAGAATTTTTAAAGAGATTCTTGCTACAATGTATGATGTATCCTTAGGTTAGAAAAAACAAAGTTGAGATGTCAATAGAATGCAACACTTTGATCCCAACCATGTGGTCGTCGAGAACAATTCTTTGTTTTATAAGGCTACTAGGAGCCATATCTTAGACAAGTTCGAGTCTTACAAGAATAGCCTTGGGGAAAATGAAACTACAACGAGAGATCCAAGAGGAATTCCTTGAGAGTCACCAACATGTACAAGTCGATGACACACCTATTCCACATCGTTGGAGCTAGGAAGTCGTCATAATTGCAGTTGGATATGTAGAACGATAGGGAGGGATTGGCAGAATATATTGGGTGTATTGCCTCATGGGCGAGTATATATAGACGTACAAGAGATCATTTTGGAGTACAAGCCAAGTTAGGCTAGAGTCCTAACTATTCTAAACTACCATAACAACCGTGTTCGTATAATACTCTAACATGGTAACCATTGTGCCGATGTCGAGGGAGCCGAGAGCGTGAGGCGGTGCTGAGGTCGAGGTAGCCGTGCGAGGGGTCCTCGTGGTCAATGTCGTGGTCAGGATGCCGGTGTCGAGGTAGCTACACGTGAAAATCATGCGCATAGTGCGCGGGAAGGATGACGAAGACGCGTCGAGGCAGTCGTCGAGGATGTCGATGCCGAAGCCGATGCAGTCCGAGCCGTCGAGGACGAGGTTTGGTCATAGTTTTGCCAGAACTAGACGCACGTCGGGGATAAACGCATACTCTGGTTTTCCCAGAACCGAGTATGCAAAGAAGAACTCGTCGATGACGCGGTCGAGGAAGTCGTAGAGAAAGGGGGTGATGCCGAAGAAGACCATGTCGAAGCCGATGAAGACAAGGCATCGATCCGAGCTTGCCAGACTCGGGAACATCGGGGACGAAGGCACCCCTGGTGTTGCCAGTACCAGGCGTGCGAGGGGCAGGGACCATCATGAACTTGTCGCCATGTCGGAGAGACTAGCATAGGAGGCCTCCCGAGTGGTTTCGAGGCGCAGAGCGGCGAAGGGAGAGATGCCGATGCTATCCGCGGTTGTAGGAGTAGAGGTGCATGTGGTGTAGTCGGGGAAGGCGATGACACCGATGGCGAAGTTGTAGTGGCCGAAGAAGTAGAGGGCGGCGAAACCAGCGGCGACCCAGAGTGGTCATGTTGGACGCCTAGAGAGGTGTGATGGCGGTACTCGATGTAGGTGAAGAAGAACCCTACGGTGTGACGAAGATCATGCGCAGATGGCGGTGATCTGCGTCGTAGGAGATGGAACGGTGGAAACCGAGAACGTCAGTGCGCAGGGACAGCGAAGTAGACTGCGTGCAGCGACGCTACGACCCGAGGGGACGTCATAGCTGCAGAGTGCAAGTCGGTGCACCAGCTGGGAGACCACCATCGACGTACACACCAAGGAAGGCGCGTTGGAAGGTGGTAGTTTGGACCAAAGGCGGTGGCACTGCGGCCCGAAGGGACGACATAGCGGCATCCCGTAGCTCAATCAGTGATAGGCGCATGCTCGGGGACGTGTTTGGCATAGACAGGGGTGGGATCAGTTGATCAGACCGACGGTGCGCCATATGCGCCATGGCGTGGACGAGCGTAGATCGTAGTCAATGGTGGTGTTGTCGATAATGTCCCAGACGATAACGACGAGGACGATCTGAGGGAGGACGTCCGCGGTAGCCTTCCTAGGAAGGCGTAGCAGCCATCTGTGGTGCACGGCAGCCTTCCATGAGGCCGCGACAGCCTGCCGAGGCATACACAGCAATGGAGAGGGCAGGCACGGTGTAGATTGTCGATGCCGATGGTCGGAATAGAGGCGCGAGTGGACGACGGTGGTGGGCGTCTCAATCCGATCTAAGATCGGTAAACCAAAAAAGAAAATCGATCAAGAGATCAGAAAAAAACATACAGGGCAGTCGATAACAGATCGGCGAACAAATCCTGCGTACATGTTGCACAGCCTCCAGCGGAGATCATGGAGATCGACCTCCCCGGGGGAAGCGCGATGGAAGCGTGTTGCTCGGCTAGCGTGGCACAATAGGAGGGGGCAATACAAGGTTGGGGAGAGGCAACGACGGCGCTAGGGTTTTTGGCGGCGGCGGCTCTACAGTAGGATCGAAATTATGGATGATACCATGTAGAACGATAGAAGGGATCGACGAAATATGTTGGATGTATTATTGAGTCTTATGAGCGAGTATATATACATACATGGGATCATCTTGGAGTACAAGTCAAGTTACGCTAGAGTCCTAACTATCCTAAACTATCATAACAACCGTGTCCATATAATACTCTAACAGGATAGTCATCATAGGATTGTTTGACTTAGATAAGAAGGCTATGATTGAACAAGGAGAACCAACTCGAAGTTGGCACCAAAAGCACCATCACAGGATCTTATTAGAGAGCGTTGTTGTGTGTGCCGTGAAGTGAGGTGAAAGCAGGGTGGAGTTGGCACTATCCTATGATACGTCCGAAACATATCTATAATTTTTGATGCTCCATGCTTATTTACTATCTACTTTGTTTTAATTGTCTATACTTTGAGGTGTTTTTTACATGTTTTCTGGTACTAAACTATTAACAAGTTGCAACAGTGTCAGATGCCTATTTTCTGCTGTTTTTGGTTTCAAAAAAATTAGTAAAGAAATATTATCGGAATTGGACGGGACAAACGTCAAAGTCAATTACTTTCCGTGGGGAACAAGAAGTCCAGAGGGGAGCTGGAGAGGAAAGCCAGGGTGGCCAGACCCACCCTAGGCGCGGGTGGGCCCTGTCCTGTGCCTGGGAGGGGTGTGGCCCCTCTGGTCGCCGCCTCGGCCTCCCCCTTCACCTATAAGAAGCCCCCGATGCAGAAACCCTAAGCACCCAATCAAATCTCCACGAAATCGTCCGTAGCCTCCGCCACCATCGTCCCAAGATCGAGGGGATCTGAAGTTCTTCCCGGCATCCTGCCTGAGGGGAGATCATCCCGAAGGCCTTCTCTCCGGTATGATGCGTGAGTAGTTCCACCTTGGACTATGGGTCCATGTAGTATATAGATGGTTGTATCTCCTCCTTTGTGCTTTCATGTATAGATCTTGTGAGCTCCGTTTATGATCAAGATCTAATCTATTTGTAATCATGCATGTTGTGTTTGCGGGGATCCGATGGATATTGAGATTATTATGTTGGTTTGATTAATGGTTTTGTCTTTATGATTCTATCATGTCTGTGTTATTTGTGATCTTGCATGATCTCCGTTGTTAGTAGCTATCTTGGCCAAGTAGTTGCTAGTGACTCCAAGAGGGGGTATTTATGCTCGATAGTGGATTCATGCCTCTAGTTTCCAAGGGAAGTGACAATAATATCTTCGGTTGTAGATGTGCTGTTGCTACTAGGGAGAAAACAACGGTCTCTTGTTCATGGAACATGTGGACTGTTTACCTTACACACTTTGCTTAAAGCAATTGTCTGTTACTTGCAACTTAATACTGGAGGGGGTTCGGATGATAACCTAAAGGTGGACTTCTAGTCATAGATGCAGTTGGATGGCGGTCTATGTATCTTGTTGTATTGCCCAATCGAATCTCATAGGATCTTTCTGACTAGTACTTGCATTATTATGCCTTGCTCAGTTCCTGTCAATTGTCGTGCTGTAAGTTGTTTACCCTTCATGCCATGTTGTTTATCTAAGGAGAGCACCTCTAGTGAACTATGGACCTCGGTCCAATCTTTACCATTGATACATCTTCCACTGTTACCTGTTTACTTGCTGCAAACCATTACCTTCCACACCATACATTTAATCTTTTGTTACAACAAACTGGTGAGCTTGACAACCTCACTGATTCGTTGGGGGCAAAGTCTTGAGTTTGTGTTGTGCAGGTCTCCGCGTTGCTTGCAACACCCGTGTGACATTTCCTTCCTCCTTCTGGTTCGATAACCTCGGTCTCAACTGAGGGAAAACTTGTTGCTTGCTCTTCACACCCTGCGCTTGGGGTTACCAACGAAGTGGCACATCGAGCATCATCAAGGCTTTTCTGGCGCTGTTGCCAGGGAGGCTAAGTACGTCTTTACAAGGGGAGTCCTTCACTTCCTTTACCTTTACTTTGTTTTTAGTTTGCTTTGTTTCTTTTGCTTGGTTTTGTTTGCCTGTTTCCAAAAAACCCAACAAAATTAGTCTAGTTTGGTTTGCTTTCTTTATTCAAAAACACAAAAAAAATTAGTTCCTGCTCTAGTTGCCACCTTGGTATAGCTCACCATGTTGCTCCCCAAGTTCGCCCTGAAAGATCTTGCAATAGGTAGTGGCTCCATAATTGGGAAAAATAATATTGAAGAATTCTTTAATTATGTTAGCAAGCATGAGGATATTGAGGATAAATCTATAGCAGAGCTTGCTCCTAATTATGAGATTGCTGCAGCTTCTTTAGTTCATATGTTGGAGGCTAGGTTTGTTAGCCTTAACCCCTTCATACAATTTTTGTTCCTAAAACTAAAAGAAGAGAAGAATGCTGAAAAGAGGGAATTCATCCTTGAAACTTTATCAAAAGAATTCCATGATGTTGCTAGGGAAGCCAAAAAGGTTTTTGAGCATTTCAATATGCTAGGCTCAAGTATAGCTGTTGTGGGTATTTGTGATAAAACTAAGACTAGAGAAGAATTTAAGATACCCATACCCTTTAAGCTTGTTGGAATGCATGAAGCCTTTGAAAAGAATTTTGATTGGATTGCTCCTGAAAATATTTTTGATGAAATTAGTAGACCAAAGAGAGATGAGAAGGGATCCTCCAAAACCCATTTGGATGAGATACCTTTCATAGTTGAAGATTTTGCAAGTATGGATGTTAATGCTTCTTCATTTGAAAATACTTGATTCTTCTTGCTTCTTATGCCTAACTTAAAGACGTTAAAGACTTGTTGGGAGATAACCCAAGAGTTTCCTTGAGTCTTGAAAGTTATTACTTCAGTAATGATGTCTCCTTATCCTTTTTGTTTGCTTTTTGTGCCAAGAATGACCTCTAATGAGAGGGAAGTAATATTTGGGGAGTTGCTGCCCCGAAACAGATTTCTGTCCTCCACCAAAAAAATTTGTGAGGAGTCTCTGTAACTCGGATTGAGCTAAAAAAAATTCAAATAAATCCCCCAGTATGTTAGCTAACTTTCGTTAGTTCAACACTTTTTGATTTGAGAAACAGAAGATGTTCGAAAAAATCGGTTTCTACCTACTAGTATGTTTTGACATATTTCTGCCATTATTTGCATTTGCTTCTTATTGATTCCTTTTTGAGTTATCTTTAGGTGAATTGAGCTTTTTGAAGGAGTTAATACAGTATCTTGTGTTTTTAGTGAAAATCCTTGCTGTTCCAAAGCTTTGGCAGGGGTCTAATATCTTTTGAATACACTAATGTTGCTAATGAAGATTGTGTGAAGTTTTGTATGAAGGAAAATTTTCAGGTGTAGAAAGAGAATGATGCAATGAGATGAATAATGGACAAAAGCTCAAGCTTGGGGATGCCACCATGGTGTCACCCCAAAAAATATCCAATAGGTATAAGCGTCAAAGCTTGGGATGCCTTAGGCATCCCCTTCTTCATCAATAAAAAGCTCAGGTCTATCTAGACACTTCGTTTTTATTGTTTCATGCACAGTTGTGTTGTTTTTGGAGCGTCTTAGTTTTCGTTTGATCTGCTTAGTTTGTTTAGTTTGCTTGAATAAAGTAGTTTGGACCCCTGTTCTCGCTGTGTTGTTTTGCAAATAAGTTGCTTGGTGTTGGAAATGAGTAGTAAGTTCTTGCTTGTAAGTGCAAGAGGAGCTTGCATTGATTGTGACTTAGAATTTAGCATGATATGTTGTTTTTACATTATGCTTAGTGATTATTGCTGTAGCATGTCTTGTTCCAAATAATTGGGATTGCTTAGTATGCTTTGAAGAAATTATGCGTTGTTTTAGCATGCAAAAGCATAGTATTATGGTATTCTCCTTTGATGCTTTTCTTGGGTTGACTTGGCACATGCTCACACCATGTTATGACTATGAAAAGTCACCATTAGACTCTATGATCATTTAGTCCTTGACTTGTAGTACCACTCTTTGCTTTGATTAGTATGCTTTGTTGCACTGCATGATTATGACCATTATGCTCTCTTAGTTGGTTGCTCCCAGTCTTTTGCTAGCCTCCACTTGTATGAGTAAGTTCTACTCATGCTTCCAACTCCCAAAAAACCAAGTTATTCCAAAGTGTCCACTATAAACTCCTATGCATGGTGTGTTACACCAATCCAAGTATATTCCTGTTTTCAACTATCTTCCAATTAAAAACTATTTTGTTATGTGAAAATTTAGTGATTAAAGCCCTCACGAACTTGATGGCACACTTTATATTATTTGCCCCTAATAAACTTGAACCATTGTGACAACTTTGTTGTATATGCTTGCACTTATACGTTGGAATTAGTAGAACCGTGTTGTCACGGGGAACGCTTTCAACATTGCACTTGTACTTTGTACTCAGTTGATATCATGCTCTTTTGTCTGTGGATGTCACCAGTGTGAAATAAAGAGGGAACTTGTAAGTCCATGGAGTTTGTATTCTATGTTAGAGAAACGCTTGGGCCGCTAGCCTAAGCCATGCCTAATCATGTTGGAAACTTGCAGCATCACCATAGTGACATCTATGAAGCATTCTTCTTATAAAAAAAGAGACACATTGAGAAAAGAGGAAAGAGAAAAAAAAACACCATATTTCCATGGTACATAAGAAGATTGCTGAGATGCTTATTGTCTGCTTGCCTTGTCATTTTGGTTATGGGAAAGCTCTTGTACCATGTGAAAGGGGTACCCCGTTGGTGGTTCTCAATGATATGCAAATACTTACAATGACAAGAACTTATCTGGGCCAAAAGTTGAGTATGCATGAGGTGTCTCCCTCGTATTCAAGGGACTTGAGATTGCCAACTTATACTTCGTCAAGCATATACTCCATCTTTGCCACTTTAACCTTAATCACTTCAAGATGATTATGATAGGGGCAATGAGGGCTGAAAGCTAACAAGTACCATAATTTTTGGAAGCTCTTTTTGGAACTTGTAATCCCTGCTTCCTTTACAAAAAGGCCTTTCTTCCACCATTATTGAGTCTCCACCTTCTACATTTAGGCACCATTAACAGAGCATAGTTGTCATTCTGTGTGTAGTGTTCCAAAGCTTATTGATTGATGCATATTGTGAAATTACTTGTTCTTGTGCTATTTGTTTCTAGTCACCCCTGTGAACTTTGAAGGTGTCGTATGCATCTATATTTCTACTCTATGAGGGACAAGATGATTGTCACTATGCTATGTTTTCTGTATGTGAAACAAACAAACGTTTTTCAATGCATGTTATTCATGATCTTTGTTTGTAGCCTTTCATGTTGCATGCATAGTTACTATGTCCTATTGTTAGAACTCCATATTTCATGCACATGTTTAGAGTTCTTTGATCCCAGCTTTCAATGCTTGCAAATGGTTTGATCTTTATTGTGAGGGTGCATGTCACCTCAAAAGTTATTCGTTTATCACTTACCTACTCGAGGACGAGCAGGAGTTAAGCTTTGGGATGTTAATACGTCGGAAACGTATCTATAATTTTTGATGCTCCATTTTTGTTTAGTATCTACTTTGCTTTACTTGTCTACACTTTGAGGTGCTTTTTACATGTTTTCTCGTACTAACCTATTAACAAGTTGCAACAATGTTAGATGCCTGTTTTCTACTGTTTTTGGTTTCCGAAAAGTTAGTAAAGAAATATTCTTAGAATTGGACGAGAAAAACGTCAAAGTCATTACTTTCCGTGGGGAACAAGAAGTCCAGAGGGGAGCCAGAGAGGCAATCCAGGGCGGCCAGACCCACCCTAGGCGCGGGTGGGCCCTGCCCCGCGCCTGGGAGGGGTGTGGCCCATCTGGCCGCTGCATCAGCCTCCCCCTTCGCCTATAAGAAGCCCCTGATGCAGAAACGCTAAGCACCGATCAAATCTCCACGAAACCGTCTGTAGCCGCCGCCACCATCGTCCCTAGATCGGGGGAGGGGGGTCTGAAGTTCTTCCCGGCACCCTGCCGGAGGGGAGATCATCCCGGAGGCCTTCTCTCCGGTATGATGCGTGAGTAGTTCCACCATGGACTATGGGTACATGTAGTATCTAGATGGTTGTATCTCCTCCTTTGTGCTTTCATGTATAGATCTTGTGAGATCCGTTCATGATCAAGATCTAATCTATTTGTAATCATGCATGTTGTGTTTGCGGGGATCCGATGGATATTGAGATTATTATGTTGGTTTGATTAATGGTTTTGTCTTTATGATTCTATCATGTCTATGTTGTTTGTGATCTTGCATGCTCTCCGTTGTTAGTAGCTATCTTGGCCAAGTAGTTGCTAGTGACTCCAAGAGGGGGTATTTATGCTCGATAGTGGGTTCATGCCTCTAGTTTCCAAGGGAAGTGACAATAATTTCTTTGGTTGTAGATGTGTTGTTGCTACTAGGGAGAAAACAACGGTCTCTTGTTCATGGAACATGTGGACTGTTTACCTTACACACTTTGCTTAAAACAGATGTTTTATTGCTTGCAACTTAATACTGGAGGGGGTTCGGATGATAACCTGAAGGTAGACTTCTAGTCATAGATGTAGTTGGATGGCGGTCTATGTATCTTGTTGTATTGCCCGATCGAATCTCATAGGATCTTTCTGACTAGTAATTGCATTGTTATGCCTTGCTCAGTTCCTGTCAATTTCCCTGCTATAATTTGTTTACCCTTCATGCCATGTTGTTTATCTAGGGAGAGCACCTCTAGTGAACTATGGACCCCGGTCCAATCTTTACCATTGATACATCTTCCACTGTTACCTGTTTACTTGCTGCAAATCATTACCTTCCACACCATACGTTTAATCCCTTGTTACAGCAAACCGGTGAGCTTGACAACCTCACTGATTTGTTGGGGCAAAGTCTTGAGTTTGTGTTGTGTAGGTCTCCGCGTTTCTTGCAACACATGTGTGACTTTCCTTCCTCCTTCTGGTTCGATAACCTCGGTCTCAACCGAGGGAAAACTTGCTGCTTGCTCTTCACACCCTGCGCTTGGGGTTACCAACGAAGTGCCACGTCGAGCATCATCACCCTACAATCAAACTTTGATCGGATTTGGGAAATCAACTCTCATGCACGCCAATGGCTAGGTCTTAACCAGCGGCACCACCACAATTGGGATAAGGTCGAAGGTATGTATTCCAATATGGCGTTGCCTCCACAATTCGGGCAAACTATATAGCATGACACCAAAACCTAGCAAACTAGACCTAGGCTCTCTGCAATCATGAAGACCCATGGTCTCCCTTGCCTCGTGGAGCGAAAACTGACCGCTTGAGAGGTGATAGATCAGCGGAATCAACGATTGATGAGGAGGGCTATATGGATGCTAG